>JASVEL010012016.1:0-342023 GCA_032618575.1 Nicotiana noctiflora | reverse complement strand
TCGACGGAACAAATCTTACTTTCATGTCTCAATTCATTTTTCATTTCATATCTTGTGGTAGGCGTACCATCCGCTCCCAAATGTATCAATAGGCTTTTCATATCTTGTGGTAGGCGTACCACCCGCTCCCAAATGTATCAATAGGCTTTTCATATCTTGTGGTAGGCGTACCACCCGCTCCCAAATGTATCAATAGGCTACCGGCAACTATGGCCAATGCTAAGATTCAAATCACTTTGTGGTTGGCGTGCCACACGATCCCAATTCTTTAATATATAAGTGGTCGGCGCGCCACACGATCCCAATTCTTTAATATATATTACCAGCAATAAGCCAATAATCTTTGATCAACAGTGAATGTATAAAAGTATTACCGGTATTAAACCAATAATCTTCACTTCAACAATATTTATATTATCGGTGTAAAACCAATAAATGACAATAAATCAACGATACATCCCTGTTACCGGTGTAATACCAATAACTCTTAATCAACAATTTATATGTACTTTACCGGTATAAAACCAATAAATGATAATGAATCAACAATTTACCTTTGTTACCGGTGTAATACCAATAACTCTTAATCAATAATTTATATGTACTTTACCGGTATAAAACCAATAAATGATAATGAATCCACAATTTATCTCTGTTACCGATGTAATACCGATAACTCTTTATTCAATACTCTATATGTATTTACCGGTATAAAATCAATAAATGATAATGAATCAGCAATTTATCTCTGTTACCGATGTAATACCAATAACTCTTTATTCAATACTCTATATGTATTTTACCGGTATAAAACCAATAATAATCACATAATCACTTAGGATTAATAAGAATTTAATCCATTTTTAAGACTCACAGTCATGCTCGACCCCCAATGTATAGATACTCGTCACCATGCCTATACGTCGAACTCCACATATCACAATTTACACATAAACTCAATTCCTATTCCCTCAAGCTAGGATAGAACAAACATTTACCTCGAATGTTTACGAACAACTCAATCCGTAGCAATGCCTTTTCCTTTCAAATTCAGCTCCAATCCAATCGTATCTATACACAATTGACTTAATATCATCAATTCTACTTAACAAACTAGTTCATAAGGCTAAATATAATTTTTACAACATTCTGCTCGGAATAGTGAAAATCGACCCTGGGCCCACATCTCGAAAAATTTCAAAATTCATATTTCCGGAATCCTCGTCTCGCCACGAGTCCGTACATACCAAATTCAAAAAAATTGGAGTTCATTTGACCCCTTAAATCACTATTTCTATCCAAGAGGGTTTTCTACCCTTTTCAACAAAAATTCTCAAATTAAACACTATAACTTGCAATAGATTCGAGTTATACCACCAAAATTGAGTTAAGAACACTTACCCCGTTGTTCTCTCCAAAAATCCCTCGAATTCAATTCCGATTGTTCCCCTAAGTCACAAATCACCTCCCGAAACTAACCGAATCATCAGAATCCGATTCCGAGCCCTATAACTAAATAGTCAACTCCGGGTTGACTTTTCACATTCAAGCTTCCTTCAAAAAGGCTATATGCCTCATTTTCAATCCAAATCACTCCTAACTCACCCGATAGACTCTAACACTGATATAAAAGCATAAAAACATAAATGCAAGGTAACAGGGTGATAATTCCCGTGATGACGGGCCGGGTCGTCATAGTAATTCAGGGAGACGGAGGGATCGACGGAGATGTCACTCACCGTATAGGGGCCGGGTGGTCGAAATGGAGGCTTGCTTCAGGAGTCTTGTGTGACAAGAAAGTGCCCAAGAAACTCAAAGGGAGGTTTTATAGAGCCGTGGTAAGACAAGCCATGTTGTATGGGGCGGAGTGATGGGCGGTGAAGAACTCTCATGTTCAGAGAATGAAGGTCGCGGAGATGAGGATGCTCAGGTGGATGTGCGGGCTTACCCGGTTAGATAGGGTTAGGAATGAAGGTATTCGGGAGAAGGTGGGGGTGGCCCCAGTCGATGAGAAGCTGCGAGAAGCGAGACTCAGGTGGTTCGGGCATGTGCGGAGGAGAAGCCCCGATGCCCCGGTGAGGAGTTGCGAGCGACTGTCGGTGGTTGGCGCGAGTCGTGGCAGAGGGAGGCCTAAGAGGTATTGGGGAGAGGTGATTAGGTAGGATATGGCTATTATGAGGATTTCCGAGGACATGACCCTTGATAGGAAAGCTTGGAGGACTAGTATCAGGGTTGTAGGATAGAGGCTTCTAGTAGTGCACGCCCTTCTTTCCCGGGGTAGGGCCGGGGTGTGGTGGGGTCACCCATATAGGCTTGGTGTATTGTATTGCATGCCATTCTTCTTATGATTTATGGTTTCAAAGTATATCTATGTTTCCTGCTGGAGTTACTTATGCCCTATGTTTTTGTTCATGTATTTCTTGTCCTTCTATATGCCAGGTTATTTACGGTCTTTGTTTACACAAATATTTATGCGATTTATGTTGGAGCCACTAACGCTTTGTTGTTTTTGTTTTTTGTTTTGTTTTTGCTTTCTCTCTACTTGTCCCTGCGCCGAGGGTCGATTGGAAACAGCCTCCCTGCTCTATCGGGTAGGGGTAAGGCCTGCGTACATATTAACCTCCCCAGACCCCACCCTTTGGGACTATACTGGGTAGTAGTAGTTGTTGTTGTTAGCATTTGAGTCTAGCCTTGCCCCGTCGTCTGGTTCTGTATTTGGAGGCCGTATTAGATACCGAATTGAATAGCTGCGTTCAGTATTTTATGATCCTTTATTATTTCTAATACGACATATTAGCAACATAACATGGTACTCCGTATAGATCAATGATAACTGAAAGACGGCACTATTAATGTGTGTATTTGTTAACAGATCGCGTAGAATACCCAGATCTCTTTCAGTACGCGTTAACTACAACGTTGATTATTCGTTTCAAGGCTAAAGTGGGAAAATCATTTTAGTGATCGACTACAATCTATATGTAATTTCACTTCATTCATGTAATACTTAGCTCCTGTTTAATAATCCACCATTGCATTAGCGTATCATCGAACTTATTGTTTGACTTAAAAAGTTATCGAACCGTTTTTAAGCAAATAAATCAATATACAAGAAAGGGTAAATTATAGTCAACCATAATTAATACCGGATCAGAAGATAAAGTAACGAGATAGAAGATTTAATAGGGATAACATTTGAGAGATTTTATTGATCAACGAAATCAACCCTGCCTCTCCTCAGAGAGGTTCAGGAAATTACATTTTTTGTTTCCTTCGAGAGTTTTCGAGGATCAAAGATATTTTTTTCCCTACCCCGAAAAGGATGGAGAAGCCCCCTATTTATAGTCGATGGTCTCATTCATCACATCTTATCTCTGCCGAGTCGAGGGGGTGATTTCCCTTCATGGAGGGGTCTCTACCTCGACGCTTGTTTTGTGACTAGCACAGATCGAGCGAGGTCGAGTTCGTTGGCCGCAACTGCAGGGTAATTGGGATGGTGTCATTACCACCGTGGTCGAGTGGTCGGATTTTGACCAATACAGTTAGTCCCTCCGTCTGTCTGGGTCGTATCCTACCGACCTCGACGTACGGATCATGTTTGCGACGTAATCATATTGGGAGCCCGATGTGCATATTATTCCTTAGTCATGCCATGAGTATTCGAAATGGACCGGAGGGGTCTCTCTGATAACCTTGTACCGTTACGACGGTATCGAAGCTGAAATGACGGTTGATAAATGGAGCGTCACTTCGTGCAAGTAGTCATAATGGCGCATGTTCCGGAGAACTTGAACTATTTCTCGCCTAGTCAGATCCTAGTGGCGACTGTTGGTTTTCGCGCTCAGAGAATTCGTGTCCTATAAATTGGATGAGACCGGCTATTTTTCTCTCATATTTCTTCGCTTATCTTCTAGAGGATTTCCAGGACATCTCTCTTTTGGTTAATTTGAGCTTTTTCTTTGCCTCTTCTCTCGCGCGCAATAGTCTCCAATTTCCTTACTTTTCTTGCAAAGCTTCTTCCTCCTCTTTTGGTGTGTTTAGAATGGCAGGAACTTCCTCTCGCGATAATCTTCCGTCTCTCCCTCTCTCTCCAGCAGTTGAGGATCCCACTCCGGTGGCCGGAGACTCAGAGACGACGGAATGTGAAGATGTCCCTTCGGTGGAGGAAATTCTGTCCCGCGCGGGGAGGGTAGTAGTAGATTTCAGCGCCAATGGCGGTGTAGAGTAGGTAAATATTCCTCCCATTATGGGGGAAATCAGGATAGCGGACTTAAGAGAGTGATGGTGTATTCCTAGTTACGTTGAGATAGTACCGACAGGATGAGACGACAGGGTCCGGATCAACTGCTTGTGGTCAAGATGGACGACAAGACCAACCGTCATTTTTTTGACAATTTTTTCTATGTGCAGACCGAACACCTCGTGGCAGATCCAACTGAATTCCTTGAAGAGTGGAATTTTGCCCGTAAGTCCTCGTCCTTGACTAGTATAGTTCCCGCTTTGTCTTTTTCTTCTTTATATCTCATATCGTGATTACTGATCTACTTCGATGCTTTGCAGCCGAGAAGCTACCCCCGCCTCCCTTGGATGGTATTCGAGTGGGTCGAGTCCGTCCTTCCCCATATTGTAGGAGTTCGCACGTGGTCGATGTTTCATGAGAGATTCAGACATAGGCCCCTTACAGGTGAGGTAGCTTTTATTTTCTTCCCATTATCTTTAGTTTCGATCTTACCTATCGAATATTTGTCTGCCGTGGCCAGGGAGAGTTCAAAGAGTCAAAGCTCCTCAGTTAGCTTTCCGTCGGCCTGCTGCATCCACTCATCTCAATGCAGTACCTGCGGCTCGTCCTTCATCAAGGGCAACATCGGTAGAATCTGAGGCGCTGGCCATTCCGACCCAGACTACATCTCAGGAAGAGGTCCCGTCTGGTACCATCCGTCCACAGAATGACTTGCCGTCGATCGGGGAGGAAGAAGGGCCGTTGAAGAGACAAATGGTAGTGTTCGAGGCGGCTCTTCCGATAGTGATCAACTTAGATTCTCCCCCGGCGGACCCAGAGGAAGGTGTTATTGTGGCGTCTACCGCTGAGGGGAAGCGGTTGGTCGGAGCTGTCCCCGCCGATCGAAGCTAGGAAAATTTTGCTATTTTAGTGATCCAATCAGGAGTTCTCGTTGCTGTGGCAGATCGAACCTTTGATGCTGTCATTGTGACCTCGAGTGTGCCTTTATCGCCATCGGCAGGTCATGCCACACTATCAGCAACGGATATGGGAAAGAGTGTGATCATCGATAGATACGAGTCCGAGACTGACTTGAGCCCTGATGATGTTCGGATGTTCGAGGAGGTCATTACTCGCTAGGTGGTTCATGCGAAGGGATCGGCCCGTTATGTTGGGAACACTTCTGACGTGAACCTGTTGACACAAGGAGGTGACTTGGTATCACAATCCAGTTTACTGTGTTTAGAGGCCGAGAATAAGTCCCTAGGGGATGTTTCGGATGTCGAAGTGATGGACAAAATGGCTGTGATGGGCTTACGGGTACGTTATATTTGACTTTTATTTGTTTCTCTTCTGTCGCAAAATGAGCATTAGTTTAACTGCTCCCTTCTTTTGTAGACGTACTTGTTGGAGGTGGAGAGCATCTGCAGGACCAATATCCATTTGAAGATCTTCTTGCAGATGCTGGGAAAGTAACGTCGCTATCGCGATAGATTCCGTAAGTTGTATGAACGGTTGAGGACTGATCCTCGCAACTGGGCTTTAAGGGAAGAGCTGGAGAAGAGGGACCAAGAGCTAATGCAGGTGCTCAATAGCAAGAGCGAGATTGAAGAGCAGATCCGCCTCAAGTACAAGGAGCTTGAGGTAGGTAAAGGGGTCACCGCAAAATGCGAGCACATACAGGGCAAGTTAAGGGCGATGCAGTCGGAAATGGAGCAGAGTCGGGCCAGACTGGCGAAGATGACCGCTGAATGGAGAGGGAAGTTGACTGCGCTGGAGAGTGAGGTTGCCAACCTAAGGCGCATGGAGAGGGCAGCGTTAGACGCTTCGATGAGGGTAGCGGCTTTAGAGGAGGCGATTCACGTGCATGAGTCCGAGAGGGCTACTGCGGCTCTTAGGGAGGCGAGGCTCAAGGAGCGGATTAGCACCATTGATGAGGAGGCTCTAACCTTGTCGGATCGAGTCGCGGCCCTGGAGGAGGAGCATCAGTAACTGAGTGACCAGGATGGACCGTCCCGTGCTGCTGTTCCCCACTAGGCTCATAAACTCTGGGTCTATGCCGAAGCTTAGCGTGACATTTTCAAGAACTTGTGGGAAGTGAGCATTGTGACTGAATCGGCTTTTGAGGAAGCGCGCCAAGAGGATCATGAGGCTCACGCCGACTGTGGATATGATGTGGCTATGCCCGAAGTTGTTGGCGGCGTGGGTGGTTGCGAGGATGGGCCTTATTGAGAAGATGATGGCAAAGGCGTTGCTGGAGCCACATGAGGAAAATGTTGTGCTGTGTTGTTGTTTGGTTTGTTGTGTTGTTATTTTTTTTTATTTCGTATGCCGGTTGACATTTGTTTGTTCCTTGTTGTCGCTTTCCTCTTTTCTTCTTTTTTTAGTTGACTGGCCTGGACCAGATATATGCAATAATAGCCCGCACTTCCGAATTCATGCATAAAAGAACTCATTTTTGCTACTTGCCTTGTGTTTTAGTTTTCTCTGCTGATTTACGAGCGAGGTCAAACACAGGCTTCGATGGCGCAAGCGCTTAGCCTGAGTCCCAATTCGAACGAGGACGAATTGTCAAACTGATGGCGAAGGCGCTTAGCCTAAGTCCATATTCAAGCGAGGTCGAACTGTCAAACTGATGGCGAAGGCGCATAGCCTGAGTCCTTGTTCGAGCAAGGTCGAACTGTCGACTTTGATGGAGAAGGCACTTAGGCTTAGACCTAGTTCAAGCGAGGTCGAACTGTCAAACTTTGATGGAGAAGGCACTTAGCCTTAGACACAATTCAAGCGAGGTCGAACTGTCAAACTGATGGCGAAGGCGCTAGGCCTGAGTCCCAGTTCGAGCGAGGTCGAACTGTCAAACTGATGGCAAAAGGTGCTTATCCTGAGTCCCAGTTCGAGTGAGGTCAAACTGTTGAACTTTGATGGAGAAGGCACTTAGCCTTAGACTCAGTTTGAGCGAGGTAGAAATGTCAAACTGATGGCGAAGGCGCTTAGCCTGAGTCCCAGTTCTAGCGAGGTCGAACTGTCAAACTAATGGCGAAGGCGCTTAGCCTGAGTCCCAAATCGGGCGAGGTCGAACTCTCAAACATTGATGGAGAAGTCACTTAGGTTGCGTCCTAGTTTGAGCGAGGTCAAACTGTAGTACTTCGATGGCGAAGGCACTTAGCTGAGTCCCAGTTTGAGCGAGGTTGAACTGTAGTACTTTGATGGCAAAGGCACTTAGCTTGAGTCCCAATTCGAGCGAGGTCGAACTGTAGTACTTCGATGGCGAAGGCACTTAGCCTGAGGCCTAGCTCTAGCGAAGTCGAACTATAATACTTTGATGGCGAAGGCACTTAGCCTGAGTCCCCGTTCGAGCTAGGTCGAACTGTCAAACTGATGGCGAAGGCGCTTAGCCTAAATCCCAATTCGAGCGAGGTCGAACTGTCGAACTTTGATGGAGAAGGAACTTAGCCTTAGACCCAGTTCGAGCGAGGTCGAACTGTCAAACTTTGATAGAGAAGGAACTAAGCCTTAGACCCAGTTCGAGTGAGGTCGACTTTGATGGCGAAGGAACTTAGCCTGAGTCCCCATTCGTGCGAGGTCGAACTGTCAAACTGATGGCAAATGCGCTTAGCCTGAATTCCCATTCGAGCGAGGTCGAACAGTCAAACTGATGGCGGAGGAACTTAGCCTGAGTCCCAATTCGAGTGAGGTCAAACTGTCGAACTTTGATGTAGAAGGCACTTAGCCTTAGGCGTAGTTCGAGCGAGGCCGAACTGTCAAACTTTGATGGAAAGGCACTTAGCCTTAGCCCCAATTCGAGCGAGGTCGAACTGTCAAATTGATGGCAAAGGCGCTTAGCCAGATTCCCCGTTCGAGCGAGGTCGAACTGTCAAACTGATGGCAAAGTCGCTTAGCTTGAGCCCTAGTTCGAGCGAGGTTTAACTGTCGAACTTTGATGGAGAAGGAACTTAGCCTTAGACCCAGTTCGAGCTTGGTTCAACTGTAGTTGAACTTGTTGGCGAAGGCGCATAGCCTGAGTCCCAGTTCAACTATTATTGAACTTTGTCAATTTTGGTGGCGAAGGCGCATAGCCTGAGTCCCAGTTAAACTGTTGTTGAACTTTGTCAATTTTGATGGAGAAGGCACTTAGCCCGAGTCCCAGTTCAAGCGAGGTCGAACTGTAGTACTTTGACGGTGAAGGCAATTAGCCTAAGTCCTAGTTCGAGCGAGGTCGAACTATCAAACTAATGGCAAAGGCGCTTAGCTTGAGTCCCAGTTCGGGCGAGGTCGAATTGTCAAACTTTGATGGAGTAGGCACTTAGCCTGAGTCCCAGTTCGAGCGAGGTCGAACTGTAGTGCTTCGATGGCGAAGGCAGTTAGCTTGAGGCCTATTTCGACCGAGGTCGAACTATAATACATTGATGGCGAAGGCACTTAGCCTAGGTCCCAGTTCGAGCAAGGTCGAACTATAATACTTTGATGGCGAAGGCACTTAGCGTGAGGCCTAGTTCGAGCGAGGTCGAACTGTAATACTTTGATGGCGAAGGCACTTAGCTTGAGGCCTAGTTCGAGCGAGGTCGAACTGTAATACTTTGATGGCGAAGGCACTTAGCCTGGAGGTGATATGTCGTACCCGTGTTATGCTCTCGTCTGCTTGACCCTGGTATTCATATTGTTTCTGGGTGATTTTCGATTCCTCGTTTGCGATGCTTTTGCGCCGGTTTCCGGCCTGACACGGCAGGGAGGATGAATGGGAGCTAAAGCGGGGAAAGGCTTCTCCATCTTTTTTGTTTGGCACATTTCCGCCGATTCTGGTTTGAGTCGAGTTATCCTTTTGGTGTTTCTTTTTCTTTGATTTGGGAGGAACCAAGAGTTTTCACTCGGAAGTCCCTACAGACGACGTAAATTGTTTGAGTTAAAAAGTTATCGAACAATTTTTAAGCAAATCAATCAATAAACAAGAAAGGTAAATCATAGTCAACCATAATTAATACCGGATAATAAGATAAAGCAACGAGGCAGAAGATCTTATAGGGATAACATTTGAGAGATTTTATTGATCAACGAAATCAGCCCCGCCTCTCCTTCGAGAGGTTCAGGAAATTACATTTTTTGTTCCCCTCGAGAGTTTTCGAGGATCAAGGATGTTCTTTGTTCCCTCCCCCGAAAAGGATGGAGAAGCCCCCTATTTATAGATGATGGTCTCATTCATCACATCTTATTTCGGCCGGGTCGAGGGGGTGATTTCCCTTCATGGAGGGGTCTCGACCTCGACGATTGTTTCGTGACTAGTGCGGATCGGGCAAGGTCGAGTTCGTTGGCTACCACTGCAGGGTAATTGGGACGGGTCATTACTGCCGTGATCGAGTGGTCAGATTTTGATCAATACACTTATATCCTTCTTTTTACTGTGTTCTGGACAACTGTTTCATCTAACTAGACGGAGAACTAGCTAGGGTCCTTCCGTGAGCAGACACAAACTTGACTCCTCTCACCTATACTTCCCTTCCCAAGCTCCGTCCTTATTGTGGTTTTTAAAACTCGATAATGTTACTAATTTCTCCCAGCTATTGTGGGTTTGTAACTGGTTTTTAGCTTCTCTTCGATTTTGTTCCAGTGGATCGGAGCGAAGCATGTCTAAAGAAACCATTGTAGGAGAAATTACAAATGAATGAAATAATTTTAGATAACACAATCAAAACGTTATGACTTATGGGTTCTACATGTAACAGATAAATAAATACAGACAACATTGTTCTTACTCTAGGGGACACTAGAATTTATGACCCCTTCATGGATCTTAGCACCTCACTCATGTCCGTACTAAATACTTTAGGGTCTCTTTTCGGTATAGTACAATATGATATATAACGTTGCCCGGCGTATGGTGCAATGCCACTATGCCAGATTTGATTATTTTATATTGATCCAATGATTCCGACGGACTTAAAATACATTGGTCCATGCAGAAAATATTTTGTCCGAAGTATGAATGGATCAATATGGCCTAGAAAGACTTCACTCTTCAGAAGGCATATCCACACGGTCTTGTCATTCTCAGTGGTGCCTAACATAAACTTGCAGACATTGAACGTGGTAAAGTAACTGTTTCTCCTAGTACTACTACTATTGTTATGCACATACATGGGGAAATGTTTAAAGAATTCGTTTAGTCAATTGGATCTTGCGAGAATGGGAAACTGCATTAATTGAGAGAGTGACGCGGTTAATATATTATTAGTAGTATCCAAAATATCTCTTTAGGAAACGCCATTAATTATGGGAAAGCAACTTGCAGTTCGTCAACTTCATGTTTGTGGCCATTTTTATCGCCTTTGGCGCTTGTGAATGATCATGTGGCAGCATTCATGACTCCCTTGAAACTTTCAAAAAAGTCTGCTCTTGACTTAATACAGCAACCAAAAATAAATTATTTAAAAAGTAAAAGAAAACAGAAGAAAAATAGACTACTTAAGATAACTTTGATAACTCCTGTAAAATTTGCGGCAGACAGGAGCAACACTGCTCCAAACTCTAGTATATTATACTCAGTGGCGGAGCCAGAATCCCGATGAAGGGTGTTCAAAAAAAAAATTTGTACCTAGTGGATAGTGTTAAGGGTGTTCAAAACTGAATATATAGAGGTAAAATATAGATTTTACCTTATATATACAGTGTAATTTTTCGGCGAAGGGTGTTCGGGTGAACACCCTTGCGTCACCCTAAATCCGCCTCTGGTACCGAGACAATACTTGCTGGAACTCCAGTAAAATATGCAGGAGTTCCAACATAATTATGCTTGAGCTCCCGTAAAATTTGCGAGAGTTCTAGCATAGTTATCCTGGAACTCCCATAAAATTTGCGGGAGTTCATGCATACTTATGCTGGAACTCCCGTAAAATTTACGGGCGTATTTTTCGAATTTTGAACAGTATTTTCGCTCAGATTTTTATTTAAATAAAAAATGGTTAAATTTCAATAACTTTTAAAACTTGGTTATTTTTCAACGACCAGTAATAAATCTGGCTATTTTGAATTTCTCACTTAAAGAATTTGTGCCCAAAATGACTGAAAGCTGCAAGCCCACCTATATGTTGTAGCATTAACAATAAGCTAACCACAGCATACAACATCAATAAACTACAAACTCCTTATTTGATAGCATGATTAAAGCAAACAGCTTATTATTGAACACAAATTATGCCAAAAGCTAGCTTTTAAACATCAAGTAGTAAAACTTATTTTCCGCCGCAAGCTTCATCAATAAGGAGGCTTAATGTTGACCAAGATGAACCACCTTCTTTCATAGCTTCCCATGCATTTTCTCCCATTTCCTTCACTTTCTTCCTCACTCCTTCTCCCTTTTCACTTTCCATTAACTCTCTCACCATTTTTTCAACCTCTTTTGCTTCCACAAAACCCCTTACTGATCCATTTCTTGGCATAATCCTCAATCCCACACCAATTTCCTCAACCACAAATCTTGCATTTAAGTGCTGCTCAGCCATGAGTGGTAGTGCTAAAATGGGCACTTTAGCACATACACTTTCCATAACAGAATTCCATCCGCAGTGACTTAAAAACCCTTTGATGCTTTTGTGTTTTAACACCTCACTCTGATCTACCCATTCTTTCACTATCAATGCTCTATCTTTTACCCTCTCTTCAAACCCTTTTAAATTCTCCAAAACTTTTGATCTTGTCACCCATAAGAAACTCGTGTTTGATAATTCTAGTCCTCCGGCAATTTCTTGTATTTGCTCGGCGGAAACTTCGGCCTGAGTACCAAATGCGACGTACAGAACAGGTTGTCTGTCGGCTAACTTACTGTTGAGCCATTGCATCCATGTTTCGTGTTTGTTGTCGGGGTGTGTTATGTTTGCTGTCATGGGCCGCTTGGCTAGGCAAAGAGGCCCAACACACCAGGACTTTGGTCCGAGGTGTCGGTTCCAATAGTCTGCAAATCTTGGCTCCAGTTCGTAAAAGCTGTTGGTAATCATGCCACGGCTCTTTGCTATGGAAGTGCCTGTTGATACATAAATAGTACTCCTCTGAGTATAACAAATTTAGAAAAAATATGTATATAAGTTACTTACACCCCGAAAAATCTATAGCTGGAAATATCATGGGAAGGGGGTATTAATTTTATAATTTTATAACTTGGAACAAGATTAGGGTGTGTTGCCACAAAGTTTTAATGTGTAAATAGGGAGTTCCAAATAACTACAACATGCAATTTATTTATTTTCCCAAAAGATTACTATGTGTAAATGAGAGGCACATAATTTCAACCGGATATCAACAATCAACATAGACGAGATCTTAAACTTTCAAATTCAGCACATGAAAAAGAATCTGATCCACGTGTGAAGGGTCGGGGCTCATTGAGACATAAAATTTTTTAGACGAGATCTTAAACTTTCAGATAAGACGATCAACAAAAATACGTACCTTGTTCTAACATGAAGTCCACAGCTGGACCTCTGGGCTCAAGGTCTCCAAACGGAGGTTCAAAATCATTTCTTGTAAACTTCAACCAGGGAAAACTTTGGAATATGAAAGACTCGTCTGGTGAAAGAGTTTCAGCATGAGGGCGTTCTCTGCCAAGAAGTTGATACAGAGTCGTGGTGAAAATACTCATACCAAAGAAGAAGTACCTCGGGATACCAAATTTTTCAGCAGATTGTTGAGTCCATCCAAGAAATGCATCAGATATTATACATGTTGCTGGCTGTAAACCCAGTAAAGCTTGCTCAAAGAGCGGCTGCATCAGCTTAGTAGCTCTCGCAAATTGATAGAAACAAGACATGGACGGAAGCTTCTCAGTATTTTCAACACCAGGAGGAATACCATCTACGTCTTTAGGAAAATGGAGCTCAATTATTGAGATGGTTTCATCTTGTAGAAAATCACGAATGGAGGGGGCGTTTGCTGGGGTGGTGAAAATGGTGACGGCGACAAAACGGTGGCGTAAAAGGGTGGCGAGGTGGAGAAGAGGAATGGTGTGGCCATGAGACATGAAAGGAAAGATTACAAAATGTGGTGTAGGAACTGTACCCATTTTTCCTTCTTCTGGGAAATGAAATTTGTCTGTGCTGTGGATTTGATTGATAATGTAAGCAAAGAACGTGGTCTTATATATATAGCAGTCTGTGCCATGACCTGTAGTCAGGAGGCGGCTATATTTGGCACAGGGAAACACTTGATTGTCCTAAACTTTAATGTTAGATTAAATAGATATAACAAAATTTTGACCATAATTAAGGAGATAGATTTTGTGGAAGTAATCTCCAACTTTAATAAGAAAGTGATTGAGATTCCTCCAAAAAAAGTTAAAACTTCCTTAGAAGTTATAATAACAGTTCAATCTCCAACTTTGGTAATCCAGCAAAATAATTTAAAAATGTTGTTTGCATTTCTAAATTACAGTAATAATTTAAGTCAAACATACAACATTCTGATTTAATCAGTTTTGTGGAAATAACCAAAAAATCAATTTTGTGGAGAATGTCCCACATAAGTGTAAAAATGAGTAGATTTTTGTCACTGACCCCAATCCGATCGTAATGGCGCCCAGCACATTACTAGGCAAGCCCGACCATTCATAGCAATCACCCCAACTTAATCAAATAAGTAAAGACAGAACTATCCAAGTAAAAGTCTGAAATACTGATATAATACGGAAAATCTGACAAACACACCGAAACAACCCAACTAGGACCCGATGTCACGACCATGAGCCTCTAAAGACAGTATAACATCCTACTACAAGTCTGTCTAATACTGAAAAGGCGGAAATAAATGAAAAGATAGAAGGGAGAATCCTCGGCTGCGAACGCCGTGCAACTACCTCGAATACTCCCGGGAGGAACTCCGAATCAACTAGACTCACTCCGCATGACGAGAAGAACCTGGATCTGCACGCATGGTGCAGGGAGTAAGGTGGGTACTTCCAACTCAGTGGTAATAAAAGTGAATAACACTGAAAGTATAAAATCCCAAAAAAGGGCACAAATAATGCTATCTTGAGCAGTAAACCGTATAAACAATAAAATCCATGAATAACACAATAAAACATTCTCTTAAAGGAATTAATTAAACAAGAATACACAAGTAAGGTCAGCCATTGTTACCTGACCGGTCAACCATTGTTACTTGACCAAAGTATTTCAGTGTCATTGTACCACTAGTCAGTCATTGTTACCTGACTGGTCAGTCATTGTTACCTGACCGAAACACTTACAATAGTGTCATTGTTACCACTATTCATATCAAAGGGGTACCCCGCGCTCACTGTGAGTGTGCAGACTCCGGAGGGTCTCCTTCAACCCAAGTGCTAACAATAAGGCCTGAAAGCCTCAATAATATCAACACAAGGCCTGAAAGCCTGCTCTCAATACACTCAAGGCCTGAAAGCCTCCTCACATAACACTTGAGGTCTGAAAGCCTCCTCACATATCACTCGAGTCCTGAAAGCCTCCTCACATCACTCGTCATGCCCTCGCATATGACCCTCGGCCCCAACCAGTCCAAAATAGTCAAAAGCCCCCCGGGCATCAGTAAAATAATGATACTCAGCTCAAATGATAGTTCAAATATCAGTTAAAACTCGAGGTTTGAGTAAAATATAGCTGAGTTCATAAAACAATGTAAATCACATGGACTGAGTTCAAATAGTATTTCAAATAGTGAGGGAATACAGTGATGATAGTTCATAAAGAGTTCAAACAATCGGCAATAAACCCCACGTATGGCAATAAGCCCAAGTCATAATGATAACATCAAACCATTACAAATACGCGGTAAAACCAACAACCGGAACGGACCATGTCACAATCCCCAACGGTGCTCTAACCTATGCTCAGGTACAGTATGGAAGTCACCTCAATACAACACTAAGATATGCAAATCCGGGGTTTTAAACCCTCAGAATATCATTCACAAGTATTACGCACCTCTAGCCGGCCGATAATCTAGCTCGCCAAGCCTTTCCCTCTCGTATCTACCTCTTCGAGCGTAGAATCTGATTAAAACCATAAGGGACACATCAAAATAGGCTAATGGAACATAACCCAATCGAAATAACCCGAAAAATACCCACAAACACGAAGTTGGCAAAACCCGAGTCCCGGGTACACTTCTAAAACAATTACAAAATTCATATTTCCGGAATTATCGTCTCACCACGAGTCCATACATATAAAATATACAAGAATGGAGTCCATTTGACCCCTCAAATCATCACTTTAGACTCTCCTAGGCTTCAAGACATATGATGTTTCTCTCTATGAATATGATAACTTCCTATTCGCGTAATTGGTTAAACTCACCTGCTTCTACCCATTTGAAAAAATAGTCAGTTAAAACCAAAAGAAAACGTACATTACCTTGCCTTGCTGGAAGGGTTCTGATGATATCCATTTCCTATGTGATGAACAACCACAGCAATGTAATAGCGTGGAGCTGCTCGCCCGCTTGGTGTATCATAGGAGCATATTTCTGGCATTGCTCTCACTTTATGACGTAAACGACGACTTCCTTCTTCATTGTGGGCCAATAATAGCCTGCTCGAATGAGGCATCCCAGTTGCCGGAATGGGCACTGTAGTGTACTTTCTCGAGTAAGCGTCTTGTTTGATTCGGCTTAGAAATTTCACCAAGGGGCCCCTAAACGTTCTTTTGTAAAGGTCATGATTTATGATGTTGTACCTGGTCGCCTGCATTCGAAGCTTTTTGGCTTCCTTTTTGTTTGCTGGGAGAATTCCTTCCTGCAAATATGTCATAATATGATTGCTCTAGTCCCAAGTCAAATTTACATAGTGTACCTCGAGTTGCTCTATTGATGAGTGGATGAGGGTGACCACATTTTCCTTCGTGGTGTTTTTGGTGGCTGCTGCTAACTTGGCGTGACCATCTGCTTTGATGTTTTGTGCTCGAGGTATCTAATCGAGTCTATGATAGGTGGGGTTTTAACCATCATTTTCTCTCCTTTTACTTGCGTTTGGGCTTAGAATGCGTAAAGATTTTAATCGTTTATGATTTCATTATTCCTCTTGTCTAAACGTTCTTAGTATGCTTGCTTGTAGGGATTGTTTACAATGATCAGAAGTGGCCAGGATCAACTCATAAATGAGTCACAACATGAAAAAAGACCAAGATTGGGTCAGGACTATTACATGCGGACCGCGACAAAAGAGTGCGGCCACTAAAATGTCACTGCAAACGCGGTCATGAATTCGTGGACCGTAAAATGGAGAATACGAGAGGTGGTTTCCAGGAACAGACATGGACGCAGACTGCGCTAGAAATTGGCGGTCGCAAAAATACCATCGTGGCCGCGATTGGTAATTTTGCTGACCACGTTTGCTAAAGTTCAGAGAGCTCACTAAAGAGGTAAAATGTTATGTGCGGACAGCATCAAAATTACGCGGCCGCGGAAGGCTATCACGGGGACGCAGTGAAAATTATGCGCTCCACGAAACAAGTTCTAGCCCACTCTCAAATGTAACAAAACATGAAATGCGCTCAATATTACGCGGTCGCGAAAGTAAGAGTGCACCCACGGTTAGAATTATGCGGCCGTGAAACCTCCGTAGGGGCGGTTTTATCCGGGAATTTCAGCCTAGCATAAATTGTTTTTTTTACATTTTTAGGTTATGTTCTGCTGAGTACGTGAGAATGCTAGTTTTTCATGTTTGAAAAATTTCGTTCAAGATTTACCTTATAACTTTAGATTTTCATCTTTTAATTTAGCATTACGGATTTTATCTTTGACTTCTCCTATTTTCATCAGTAGCTACATCCATAGCTAGGGTTGTGACCCAACCCTAGTATGGACATTTGATGGATCTTGAATTTTAGGGCTTGAATGTATACGAGTTAGTGATTTTTAATTTGGTTCTTTGCTAGAACTATTGAATTAGTGGTTGTAAATACTGATTTATGCCTTTATGACTTAGTCTCTACTTGAGAAATATGGATTAAGTCTATAAAACTAAGCTAACATGGAATTGGGGTGAACTCAAAAAATTGATAGCCCCAATTAAAGGGTTAAAACTAGAGATAGTAATACCCGACTTGAGCTAAAATCATTTGAATTGCATGAATATCCATTTGGACTTGAGAAAGCTAAATTGGGCAAAATCACTCAAACTACCGAGAGGTATAGAGTGAGTACTCGAGTGTGATAGTTATATTACGACCCCAATTAATCACATGATTGCCCTAGATTCTTGCTACCCGTTAGATATCCACCTAGGTGGAAGTCACTACCCTAGTCCCTTTAAATATTTGAGAAAAACCAACAAAAATATTGCACTTAGTTTCAAATATTGCAAGTTTTTGAATAGAAGTAGAACTAGAAAACAACCAACCATTTGTGAACGTGCAATTAGGAGCAAAACCCGCATCTCTACTCGAATATAAACCTAACTCCAAACTAATTAACTCCATGTGGATTCATTTCCGATCTTTATTAGATAAAATTACATCGACCATCCTTGCTACTCTATAGTAGTGCAGGTTTGGAACCGACCAGTCAGCATTCGCTGATTTCTGATAGCAACTTATGGATTTCTGCATGGTACTTTTGTAGCCTCTACTCTTTGATTTGGAAAGTCCTTGTTACTTGGTTGAAAACAAGTTGCGAGTCGCATCTACGGATGACTCGTCGTGCTTTGTACTTGTGATCTAGCTTAAATCCTACAATTATGGCCTCATACTCGGCTTCATTGTTAGTCATATAAGGGCATCGTATGGATTAGTGAATGACTTTGCCTATTAGGAGATTGATTACAACTACCAGTACAGATCCTGACATGTTGGATGCATTGTTGATGTATAAGACCCATAAGTAGGGTAGACTAGACAAGGTACGGGAAGTTTTTTGTTCAATCTTAGTCATTATTTTGGCACTAAAATCAGCGACGAAGTCATTGATTACCTTCGATTTTATTATCGTTCACAGCTGATATGTTATATCATGTTCGCTCAACTCTATGGCCCATTTGGCCAATCTCTCCGATAGCTCGGGTTTGTAGGATACCTCGTAGGGGAAAGTTCATTGCCATCGATATATGGTGGCATAGAAAATAAGGTCTAAGTTTCCATACACCTATAACCAATGCCAAGGCTAATTTTTCGAGGTGAGGGTACATCGTTTAGGTGTCGACAAGATTTTTGCTAATATAATAGTTCGGAGATTGCATACCTTTATCTTTCCAGACTAATATTGTGCTTACCGCTACCTCTGATTATATTAGAAGGCATTCACTGATTTTTTCTTTGACGAGTAGTAGTGGCGAAGATAAATACGCTTTTAGTTCTCTTAGGGATTCGATGCATTCTGAATTCCATTGGAGCCCGTTATCATTTTTTAGCACGTTAAAGAGTTTGTGGCATCTATCAGAGGATCGTGAGATGAACCTCGATAGGGCAACTATGCGGCCCGTCAATTTTTTCACATGTTTCTTGCTGGTTAATATTTCGGTTATTCCCTCAATGGCCTTGATTTGGTCGGGGTTGACCTCGATTCCTATTTGTGACACCAAGAAACTGAGGAACTTGCCTAAAGTTACGCCGGAGGCATATTTTTTGAGGTTCAGCTTCATGCCGTATTGCCTTAGTATTTCGGAGGCTTCTTTCAGGTGGTCAATGTGATCTTACTTCTTTTTAGATATGACCAACATGTCCTATATTTAAACTTCTATAGTCTTGCCGAGTTGGTTCTTGAACATTTTGGTTACCAATCTTTAATAAGTCGCACCTAGGTTCTTTAAGCAGAATGGCATGACTGGATAACAGTACGTCTCTTGATAGGTGATGAAAGTAGTCTTCTCCTCGTCCTCTTCCTTTATGGGGATTTGGTTATAACCTGAGTAGGCATCTAAGAATCTCAACAACTCATGTGATGATGTTGCGTCAATGAGTTGATCGATATGAGGTAGTGAATATGAGTCTTTTGGACAAGCCTTGTTTAGGTCCATGAAATTTATCCACATCCTTAATTTCCCATTTTTCTTTTTTACCATGACTATATTTGCGACTCATTGAGGGTATTTTTATTCTCGGATAGAGCCGTTCGAGAGTAGTTTATCCACTTCCTCGCTGACGGTCAAATTGATTGCAGCATTGAATTTTCTTCTTACTTGTCATACTGGGGGGTAGAAGAGATCAACGTTCAACTTGTATGTGGCAACGTCTTTCAGAATACCTGGCATATCTGTGTGGAAAAAAGCAAAGAGATCGGCATTATTGATTAAATACTTATGAAAACTACTTAGCTCGGAGAGTTTATGGCTTATATAAGCCCTTTTGTTGTTGTTTCTACTACTATCTAATTGGATGGGACCGAGATCTTCTTTTGTTAATCCCGCAGCTTCCATGATGTCGGGGTATTGATAACACATTTCTGATCGTTGAGTCCGGACCCCGAATTTGATAATTGTCATGCTTTTGAGTTTGTACCTTTTAGCTGTTGAGTGAGTGTACAATCTTGGGTGATACGGTAGCATTCGTAGGCAATGTGTTGTTTGACTCAGATGTTAAATATTCCCCATAGGGTAGAGAATTTTATTACTTGATACAAGCTGGACGGGATGGTCTTCGTGGCGTGTATCCATGGTCATCCTTGTTTGCATTGTAAGTTGTGTCCTGGTTCTTAACATGAAACGTTGTTTCTAAGGTGACGCCCTCGGCCAGAACGGACATCGTTATTTCTCCTGAGGTTCGCTTGACTGCATTGTTAAAACTTGTTAGTGTTAAAACTCGTTTGACCGAAATTGGCTCTTTCTCGGTCACTCATTAGCTCCTTTAGGTGCCCTTGGTGGAGCATGTTCACTACCTCTTGCCATAGTGCTATGTAGTCCCCAGTTTTTTTACCTCGCTCTTGATGCATTTCATAGAGGATATTTGACTTTTGGGTATTCGGGTCAGATTTCATCTTCTATGGCCACTTCACCTTCGGGCCAAGCTTCTCTAGTGCGTACACTATCTCTGAAGGGACACAAAAATTATGAGCAGATAAGAGCGGAGGCATACCTCTTTCATTCTGTTGAGTACCTGTATGCGGCCTGGACGGTCCTTCCGCATGGCGAGGAGATGGTGGGACGACTGTCCTAATATAAGGCTGGTTCATGTCTCGGTTGAGGCGGGGTCCTGACTGATCTCTTCGACCGTCACTGCATGATCTTTCCTTGGCTCTGTCTGAACCGATTTTAATCGTTGTATCAGACCGTTAATATCACCTTCGTCGGCTCTCAGCTCGGCACAATATGCATTGTAAATTTCTTCCCAAGTGGTGGGAGGGTATTTCATAAATTTGCTTAATATTTTTCTTGTCGCTCTTGACCGATTCCTGTTCAACTTGTTCTGGAAAGTTGCTACCACCATCCCTTCTGATACATTTGGTAAGCTCATTCTTACCTTGTTAAACCGGTCTAAAAAGTCCCCGAGTCCCTCTCCAGGCGATTGTCTAATGGCGAATACATCATTTACTCTAGCTTCCATTTTCTTAGCCCCGCCATGGGCGGTGACAAACTTGACGACAATTTCCTTGAAGGTTGTTATAGATCATGCTGGTAATTATGAGTAGAAAATTAGGGCTCCCTCGGTTAAGGTCTAGCCAAACTTTTTTAGCAGCACTAACAGTGCTTGCTCTTTTGAGAGGTCGTTATCCTTTACTGTTGTGACATAGTGAATGATGTGATCTTCGGGATCCATCGTGCCATCATATATCTTCAAGTATGGTGGCATTTTTAATCTTTTGGGTATGGCATATGGGGCTGCCTCCTCGTTGTATGGTTCGACGAATCGACTGACATCCCTTTTTGGTAGCAGTTTTGGGGCGCCCTATATTTTATCGACCAGATCTTGATGTTCCCTCATCTGGTCGCAGATCTCCTTGTTCTTGTTTCCATTTCTTTCATTTTCTTTAGGATGGTCGTTGTCACACCTCCTTTTTTGCAGGCCCGCGAGGGCGCGAGGAGTTTTTTCAATTAAAGGACAATCGAAACGGGATTTATTTATTACTTCAGAGTCGCCACTTGGGAGATTTATGGCGTCCCAAGTCACCGGTTTAAATCCCGAATCGAGGAAAAGATTGACTCTGTTAAACAGACCGCGTACCAGAAATCCGAATAAGGAATTCTGTTAACCCGGGAGAAGGTATTAGGCATTCCTGAGTTCCGTGGTTCTAGCACGGTCGCTCAACTGTCATATTTTGGCTTATTAATCTGATTTTCAACATATTAACCTACAATGCAATTTTAATGTTATTTACCATTTTTGTCAATTATTACTACTTAAGAAAATGAACGTTGTTTAAGAACACATTTTTGGATCACGTCACATGAAATGCACCCGGATCCTCGACACATTCTTATTCAACGTCGTTTGATTTGGATTCGAGTTGCATGAAATGCACACCCATATTTAAGAAAGGTAAAATTATTAACATACGCGCCTAAAGCGACTACGCATTTATTATCTTTGGGAAGACCGTAAAATTCGCTAAACTATCCTTCCGTGTCTAATATTTATATATAGCAATTTATTTGAGGGCCCCGCAATTACATGTTTGATACAACGAGGCCCATCTCGATTTTATTTAAGGTTATTCCTAAAACATGCTATATTTTCTACTGGTTTTGTCTCTAATAATAAAGGAAAAAGTTTTAATTGTTAGCTCCGGGACTTACGGGTTCTGGATATTAATAAAGTATTAATCTAATAAAGGGAGTAGTTTTTAAAATCAAAGCAGGCGAACATTGAATTATAAAAGATTATTGTTACCAAAAATATAAGTTACTACTTTACTCACCATTTCTATAATTTAAATTGTACTGAACTATCAAAAAAACGAAGTATGATTAGTTAAATATTTCCATATCTCGTTATGCGATAACTGTTCTAAGCCATTTAAATCTAATAGCCAAGAGTCTATTATATGCAGTCAATAAAAATCGATAAAAATAAATACTAACTTATATAGACTTATATTATTTTGATGCCGCCGTACGTCACCTCTACTTTGTAAACCAAGGAAGACAAATACACGACTAATGATTCCAACTACAAAAATTAACATTTCAACATGAACCAAGTAATTTAAACAACAAAAATACATCAGCTCTCAATCTATCAAATTGAAAACACATATATACTTCTTTAATTTCACAAAATGATGGTTCGAATAGAGCAGCCCATCAGGCTTTTGGTGGTCTCTGTGAACACAACCACTCTGAAGTTTGTACAGTAATGAAATAGTCTCTTAATTACAGTCTATACAACTTTGGCTAAGCCTATCAAATACATGCTCCACATTTAATACTATGTCTATGCTAACGTAATTAAATTGCTAATAACAAACATGTTTTCATATTCCAAATGTGAAGAGATTTTCTCGTATTTTCCTTCAGTTGTAATTCAACAATCGTAGCTACAACAATGAAGGCAGAAATTACGTACCTGGAAAATTGAAATAATGAAGAGAGGATAGAATCAGCAGTAGCAATGGTATGAACAACAGCAACAACAACACAATAGTACTCCAGCAATCAACATAACAGACCCAAATAATTCACGAAAACCAAAACAGCAAACTTAAACTCAAAAAAAACAGAAATAATTGACTTCCAGTTCTCCCAAATGATAGCTAGAAAAAACCTTCAAAGAAAATCTATATCTCTTTATGTTATGTCTGTTTTTAGCTTCTCCAGTGTATTTTTTTCGTGTGTGTACCTCTCTATTGTTTTAAAGCTTTTTTTTTAGAATGTATCTTTTTCTTCATTCAAAGTCTGCTCCCTTCTCTAATCCCATGTCTCTCTTTTATAAGCCTCAAAACACCTTTTGTCCTGATTTTAAGCCTTAATGGGCAATCAATTAATTTATCTTTAACCCTTAAAATTAGTAAAAGGTATTCCCCACTATTAGTTGTCTCTCTACTGTTTAATCCCACTTATCCTTGTCCTAATCAATCCTTTAGCAGCCCTTAATCTACCCTTATCTTAATAATTTTCCCCAAAATAAACTCCCTGATGTCCTGGAAATACTGAAAATAACCCTTTAAACAACTATAACCAATTCAAAGCTATTAAATTCAAACCAATTGATCAAACAGGGAGTTGATAATGTGAGGAAAACATTAATATCAACTAGGTGGTCAAGCAACTAACATGATGAAACGAGATGAACTGATATGCATTGAAGGTGTCACCAGGTTAAGCTCCTAAGTTCAAACAAACATATAAACAGGCTTGTTCTCAATCACAAGATTAAAAAAAAGAGAAACAAAGGTATTGGCATGAACTTTCACCATGTTATTCTAGCCTTTAAACATGAAAAACTAATCGACGACAACTATCCAATCGATTACACAAGCTATAACATATAACAATTAACCACAATCAAACAGACTAAACAGACGCGCAGGTGATTGAGTGGTTTTGACAAAAACCAGGGAACTTATAAGGAAACTAACTAATCGACCAGACTATTTCAATCAATTATATGGTTTATGACATTTACAACACATGAGAATCAACAAACAACAAATCGATGAACAATACCAATGATTCATGGTTTTCGGCAGAAACTGAGAAATAGGAAACTAACTATTTGACGACGTTAATCGAAATGAATATCTATCCTATGACAAACACAATCAGATAAATAAACAGAAAAACAATTGACCAAATAAAGGTCTTATGGAGTAGAAGAACCGAGAATTTACAAAGGAAAAGCAGAAAGATAAAATATTCACACAATTAACAAACAACTACAAAATTAAACATAGCTAGAAGAAGGAAAAGGGAAAATACCATGATAGAACAAATTAGAACTCGAATCGGACCCTGGACCAACTTGTACTCGAAAATTTTGAAGCCTTGGACCTTAATCGGGGTATTCTGGAAATGAGAATACCTAGATTAAGGTCCATTAGACCTCAAGCATCTATGATTTTAGCCGGAAAACCCATCTTGGACTTCTAGGGTTCATATGCTCAAATTGGGGCTTGGGGCTTTTGGGTTTGATTCGAATGAAGCGAGGCCAGGATTCGTGGAGATGAGAGTTTGGGGATTCAGGGGTGATGGTTTGGGTGGCGGGCCGTGGCGTCGCCGCCGGGTTTTTGGGCAAAAGAAAGGGTGGCGGCTAGTGTTCCTCATCTCTGAAGAGATGAGGCTTGAGAGACGAAAATGGTGAAAATGAAGAGGAGAAAATGGGTTTGGGGGTGTTTTGGTATATTGAAAGTTGATTGATTAATCTGGACCGTTGGATTATTACATCCAACGGCTCAGATTAAAAGAATTATAGGGCGGGTTGGAGATTGATATGGGTTGGGTCTGATTATGGGTAAAGGGGTTTGGATTGGGTATCTTGTTTGGGCCCTGAAATTAATTAAAGGCTCTAGGCCCAATCCGAATTTTCTCTCAATTTTAACCCTTTCCTCTTCTTCTTTTAATTAACAAATTTTAAACAAAATTCTAAAATAAATTGTGAAACCAAAATATACTTAACTTGATTAATAATTAGCATTCTAGACTAAATATCAATTAAAACAAAAATCACACAATTGTACATTAAATGACAAAAATGCAAAAATACATTATTTTGTTATATTTTTATTTTTATTTTCCTAAAACAAACTTAATTACTGTTAATTGTAAACTTGAATTTTATGTGCAAATGCAACATATTTTGTATTTTATATTAATTTAAATAAATAAACATGCACACATAAATGCAAATAATAAGAGAAAAATAACACGAAATCGCAAAAAATCACACACAATACAAAACTATTTTATTTTAAATTATTGGGAGTAATTCTCATATAGGGCAAAAATCACGTGCTCACAGTCGTGAATGTGTCATTACCTGCGTCAACAACGGTGTGAGTGTTACCTGTTGGGGGAGCGGGTTGCTCGTTGGCGATCGATGTGGTATCCATCTGTATGACGTTCCTACTCACCCGCTGAACGGGTTTGTCGAGTATGTTATTTAAAGTTCTTGTCAGCCACTTCTCCAATATTTTTTTTAACTACTGGTGGTGCTTCTTCGGTTGTGGATGTAGAAGCTCTTTTCTAAATAAATTCTAGATTAAATATTGTAGGAAATAAGTATGATGAATGACATGGCTATCATTGAATAACACGTCCGCACTCAGTGAATACCAATAAATATCATAACTTGAACATGCAAAAAACGTATATAATGGCAATAAATATAATAAGAAAGAATCTATCACACGATTATTATTTGATTTTGGATGGTTCTTTCTCTTGACAACAACGTGGAAAAAAGAGAAGTGAAGATGGTTATGAAATTTTTGGATCTTGCGGACAAAGATTAAATGGCGTGCACTTAAATAAGATAACCAATGAACAAGACAATTTTTGTATATATTCTTAAGTCAACCTTTTACAATGTTTGTTTATTAGAAAGTCAAGATCCCCCTATTATTTTTCATCTCTTTCTATTTGTAATGGGTATTTCCAAGAAATCTTAAAAGTACAAAATAAATAATATTTAAAGAAATATTCTTTGTATTCATTCCCAAATCTATTCTACCGTTATTTCTTTACCCTAGTTGTGCGTCCTCGGCTACTATCCTCGGGGTAGAATCATGCTACCAAGGACCAAGTCTGGATAAAATAAGTAGCAGGCGACAAGTGTTTTTACGTAGGCTTTATTACATAACCATGGTTAAGGAAATAAGGTATGTGTATTTTTCACTTTAAATGTTGCATCTAATCATTGTAAAGTAACGTGATTGGATTTAAACATCGGAGATTAGAAAACATATTTCCAAGCAAAAGTAGAACTCAACAAGCTGTAACGTAGAGTCTTTCTTCCTATATTTTAAGTGTGCTAAAGTTTTAGTAATCACTTCTCACTCCTGATCAGTTTAAAATACAATAGATAAGATTAGCAATGATGATATTTGAGAGAAGGTGTATGTATCCCCTATTGATGATAAGATGTGGGAAGCGATCAAATGGTTCGGATATATTCAGCGAAGAAGTCCTGATGCTCTGGCAAGGAGGTGTGAGCGGCTGGTTGTGAAGGGAACGCGAAGAGGTAGAGGGCGGCCTACGAAATATTAGGAAAAAGTGATATGGCAGGATATGACGAGACTTTAGATTTCGGAGGACATGACACTTGATAGGAAAATATTGAAGTCGAGTATTAGGGTTGTAGGTTAGGAGATATGTGAATATTATTTTACTTCGTACCTTTGTGAGACTAGTCAGGTAGGATTTTTATATAAGATAGCCAGTGACAATGTCGTGTCTTACTATTTCACTTTTCAATGCATGACATATTTACTAGCTAACGTTTTTGCTTTGCATCTTTCTTCTAGATTCATGTTGTTTCTATTTTTCTTTTGATTTATGTAGTGATACTAATATTGTCTCCTTTATTTTTGAGCCGAGGATATTTTAGAAATCGCCTTACCACTCATTCGAGATAGGAATAAAGTCTACGTACATACTATTCTCCCCATATCTCATTAATACGATTTTACTGATTGTTGTTGTTGTCATCGTCGTCTTATACTCAAATATTATAACACTGCATTGAAATGAGAGAGAAATGCCACATAGGCCCTTAACTAGTCAAATTCTGGCAACTTACTCCATTAACAAAATTTTGTGGCAATAGCTTCTACGCATACTATTTAATACTAATAACTGCTCCTACTATTTGCTCTTTGAGTCTAACCTTCTAGGGGAGTAGACCATATGACCTCCACATAGAAATTAAGTCAATAAACATGGTTGATGTATTCGTCAAAATATGGTGACTTGGTAGATGGATTGACCAAAGCCTAATAGCGGAAAGCCGTCTTCAAGACTTCTATGGAGCACTAATGACCATCATTTATTGAAAAACGGAGCTATCCCCTTGTTTTACTTGGGCCGATTTCATTTTCAGTTTATCAGATTTACTCTTCCAAGAATTAACCCAAATTTAAGTTTAAAAAAATTTATTAAAAAAATCCCAAAGAGCCACCTATCTAATTGCTTAAACTAAAATAAGCGGAGAATATATGTATAATTCATGCATAATATGTGTATAAATATATATAATTTAGTATACACGGGCTAGAAAAAGTAAAATTTGAATTTGGACGGCTATATGTGTAAATGGTCAGTTTTCTGCAAAGGAGCTTTGAGGTGGGCTAATTTCTCTGAAGGGCTAGAATGGGCTGAATACATGGTCCAAAACTCTTGCGGGCTATTTGTAGCAGCTTTCCCAAGTTATTTAGTAAAAATAGTACGGGATAGTTAGTTTTTGTGGTTTCTTCTGGAGTTACTAATGTTTTTCCTTTCTGATTTTTTTTTGTTTTTTTTTTGTTTTTGTGTTTTTTTTTCCTTTTCTCGGTCTTGCGCCGAGGGTCGATTGGAAACAGCCTCTCTGCCCTATCGGGTAGGGATAAGGTCTGCGTACATATTATCCTCCCAAGACCCCACCTTGTGGGACTATACTGGGTAGCTGTTGTTGTTATTGTTTAGTACGAGATAGTCAGTTTTGGACTGGTCATTTAAAAATAGACAACATTTGTAAAGTTCTTAAAAAATAGCCCCTATATTACTGTGACACAAAAAGTTCCAGCATAATATACATGAGATCGGTGTACTTGTTTATGAACTTCCAGTATATTATGCTGGAACTCCAACACGCGGAAAGTTCCAGTGTAATATATTGAAGATTGGAGCAGCGATGCTCCAATCTTCAGTATACTATGCTGGACGGTATGGAATTACTGAAATATTTTTTCAGATTTTGAACAATATTTTTGTTCAAATTTATCTTTAAATGAAAAATGGCTAAATTTCAATTACTTTTGAAATAGTAGCTATTTTTGATTAACCACTTGTAAATCTAGCAATTTTTGAATTTCTTCTTGTGCTTTAGTATGGTTTTTTTTTTTTTTTTTTTTTTTTTTGCAAGTTACACTGGGGTTAGTCATCGCATATCATTTTTTGCAACGGCCTTATTGTAGTTTTTTCATTCGTTTGGCATGTTACACAATTGATCGTTAAGCTAAAAAGAATTATATTTGTGGCAACAACTGCAACTTCACATAAATGTCGCAGCTTTTAAAATTATATATATATATCCCGTTAGTAAACACTACAGAAATTATCCGACTCCCCCGTGACAAATATCAACAACAACAATCCAATATAATTTTACAAGTGGAATTTTGGGAGGGTACTATATACGCAGACCTTACCCCTACCCCGAGGGACAGAGAGGTTATTTTCAGAAGACCCTTGGCTCAAGAAAGTAACAAGTGACGATATATTAGTAATATCGATAGACTCATAATAAAATAATATAACATAACATAAAATAACCTAAAATAATAAAATAATAGCTATATAAAAAAATATAAGAAATACGAGAAAGATGGTAGGTATACTAATATCCAGCATATAAAGACATGCATCAGTAACATCCTAAGCTAGCCTAACTCCTAACTGGCTAATCTCACTCTAGTGCGCTGTAAAAATATTCACAACTTCCTCAACCTACAAGGCTACAACTAGGGTGTACATAGGTCGGGTTGGTTCGAATTTTACAATTATCAAACCAAATCACTTGTATCGGGTTATTAAATCTAAAGACCAAATAAAACCAATAAACTCGGGTTTTTCACTCTCGATTTTTCTTGGGTTTTTTCGAGTTTTCGGGTTTTTCGGATTTCAGGTAAAATCATCGTAGAACAAAACATATAAATTGTGCTCAAAATATTTCTTTAATCCTTTTAAGATACAACTATATAAAGTATTTTACAGAAAATAATACGAAATATGAGAAGTTGGCATTATCCTAAAATATTCAACAATAAAGACAATAAAATTATATAATATAAATATTGCTAGTTAAAAAGATATAATAAAAATAAACATAATATAAAAGTAATAAGTCATGGTAAAATAAGTAGACTAATAAGGGAGTGTTAATCACATGACTAAACGCTAATAAAGAAAAAATAAAAATATGTTGTGCATTTTTATCTAAATTATTGCAAAGTAAAATATAAATATTCAATATATTCTCGTTCATAGTATTGAATTGAATGTCTTTTGTTAGCATTAGTATTTATTTGATATTGGTTAGACATTTATTAGCGTTATTTAGTTTACTAATGTTAATAGCTATAAAACTTATTGGAACATTCAAAAGTGCTAAGTCCAATCTTAAAAGATAAAATTATGAAATTTTTTAAGAAATATTTATAAATTACATCACAATAAGTATATTTGTATATTAAATATATCTGAAATTTTTATATATGTAATGTCGGGTTGGTTTAGTTTCGGTTTGACTTTCTTTAGTTAAAACCAAACCAAATCAATTATGGTCGGGATTTTTTCCCCACGCCAAACCAAATCAAACCAAACCATAATCGGATTTTTTTTCTCGGTTTGACTCGAATTATCGAGTTAGCGCGATCTATCGGTTTCCTTTGTACGCCCCTAGCTACAACCTTAAAGCAGTCCTTGTATGTAAATTTTTGGAAAAAAATTGATCCTTTCTTTTTTATCAGATGTCGCCGGAGGGACGAAAAAAATTGATATGATTATCTAGAAAAGGTATTGAAGAACGTTGGAAATCTGGGAATTCTAAATTCGAGCAGGAAAAAATCGTGATCTCCTTGTCCTAATATCATTTCTAACGACCAAGAAAAGCTAATTGCTCACTTTTGATACGTAATTACTTGAGATGTACAGATTAATTATTTATTGAGTTTAGCGCAATTTTTTCACACCGTTAGATTAAACTAATCTACAGAATACCTTTTTGTTTCAATATTAAGCTTAATATTGTAACATTAAAATGTCGTTATGACCTGTTAGGCTGCTATTACTGATTAAATTTAATTGATGGTGTAAAAAGCCTTACAATATTGGCCTATGTAATTTAAATACTTATTTGAAGCATGCATATCCATGTATTATTAGGGACGAGGGGCGGATTTAGGGGGCGTAAGGGTGTTCACCCGAATATTCTTCGCCGAAAAATTACACTGTATATATAAGGTAAAATCTATTTTTTACCTCTATATATTAAGTTTTGAACATCCTTAACACTGCCCAAAAGTGTTGTTTAGTGGTTAAGGGTGTTCAAAATTTACATAAAGTCATGAGTTCAATTTCTATTAGTTACAAATTTTTTTTAACACCCTTCGTGAGGGTTTTGGCTCCGCCACTATTAGGGACATAACAACTGTTTTTTTTTTGGGGGTAATAAACTGAAGCTTTTTCAAAAGAAAAACACGCGCAGTGTAAATACATAAAAAAACTGATCTGAGATTAAGTAATACTTATTATTCCAAGTAATAATTGTTATCTACTGACACACTTAAACCGAAAGTTATGATAATTGAGGCCAACTATGATTAGATGATAGGTATTAAGCTCCCAACGCCCAGCTCCCCACCCAACCACCTAGAAATCTGATAATAACTTGGCGTATTAGTCCCAATATTTTATTCGATTTCTATCTTTCACAAAACTAATTGGATTAGGGATATACACCAAACTGTGCCCATCATGGGCGGCTCTAAGTTAAGGCAAATAAAGCCATTGCCTTAGGCCCCAAATATTAAGGGTCCCAAAATAATATTATAATATAAGTATAATTTATGTAATTATTATTAATAAAGTTTTTAAATTTTAATCATTTTTTATTTGGTAGGAGAATGTACGGGTGAAAGAATAGCAATTAAATTTTCTCTTTTAATTAAATACTCCTAATGTATTTAGCTTTTCATCAATTCTAATTTTTCTTTCTCTATATACACTTTTCTTTTATATGTTTCTAGGATTTTATTTTTCAACTTCAACCCAATTTCTCTAATTAGCTATCTGTTTTTGTCATATTTAATTGATCAATATATCACAAAGCAAGTTATTTTGTCTATCGTATACTTAAACAAAAAAATCTTCGAGGGCAAGCGGAGCAAAGTTCAAAACTTGATATTTAATGGACCCACTTCCTTACCATTTTCCACTTAAATATTATATTTCTATTTAAAACCATAACGCGCCCAATCCGCACATAATGTGACGTGCATTTACCACTAGACCAAAATCATATGATTTTTTTCATTGAACTCGTCAATATACGTATTTTATGAAAAAATTTAAGGGCATTTTAATATTTTTGGCTTTAGGCCACCGTGATCGTTGAACCGCCCCTGGTGCTCATTATCATGTTTAAGTAGGGATGTCAAATGGGAAGGGGCGAGTGCTGCCTTTAACCCACAAAATTTCAACCCGCCCCATATAGTACTTCCACCCATGTTCTCTCGCCCCGGACTCACACCTACATTTATCCGCCCTGTCCCACTAAGTTTTTCCGTATTTTTCTCTTCAAATTATCTTATTCTTAGAAACTTTCATTACCCTAGTTGGAGCATTTCATATTATCTCAATGCCTAATTTTGTGATATTCCCGATAATGTGATATTTGAAAACTAGAAAAAGAATTAATGATATTCACACAATTGTTAAACCAAAATTGACTTTACAAATAATAAAAATAATTACTTATACCACAAGATCAATATAGAACATCGATAGAAAAAAGAATTAAATGAAACTTCTATTAGAATAAGAAAAAGGAATTTAATGCCCGTAATTAAATTTCGAGTTCTGAAGTTCTTCGAATGTATAATGTTATTTTCGAATATTTCGAGTTTTATATAATAATCAAAGGTATTTAGATTGAATCAAGTAAAAAAATAAAAATATTTTGAAATTAAAGAAAACACAATATGATAATCCAATTAAAAAATTTAAAAGAAAATCGTATAAGCAATAGATTGAAAAGCTTGAAGACACTATTCATGCTACTAACCAAATGTACATTCTGAAAAAAATTGGCCTGCACCCGCCCCGCAATCTGCAAGAAATTGATATAAGAAAAATCAACACGCTCCACACCCCACAATGTCCAAACTCAGCACCGTTCTACATAGGCTCAAACTCGCACCGCCCTATACCCTTAACCTGTCCCATTGTGTCTCTATGTTTAAGTGAGAAATTTCGGGTAAATACATTAATTAAATATAACTAGTACTCCCTCCGGTTCAAGATAAGTAATTTTTTAAATATTTTTACACATATTAAGAAAGTCATTTTTTAGCATTAATTAGCAATTGAATCGACCATTTTAACCTTACTATCTCACATAAACACTCCTAACACATATTCTAACACTATTTACTCAATGACAATGTAGGAAAAATACCATTAAATCTTTCTTGAAATTCGAAAAAATTACTTATTTTGGACCACAAAAAAAAGCCAAAAAATCACGACCAGAGCATAATAAAGTATATATATGCAGAGACACGTATCACATATTTATTGGACCTAGGCAAGATGGCTTTCTCCGGGCCCTCTCTTTTTATTTCTTCCTCCGTAAATTCAACTTTAAAAGATAGAAGAAGAAGAAAAGAACACGAGCAATTGTATATTTGACAGTATTATAGCATTAATTACAATAAAACAAAGCTTACAATTACAAGGAACCAAATTTCAAACTACTAACTACTCCCAAGACAAAAAGGAAAAAAAAAGACAAAATAAAGAATTGTTACCTTTAAGTCATTTCAATTCCAACTTCACTAGTATTGTTGCTTTCTTCCTCTGTTTTTAATGGCGATTTAGCACAGGCTCTGCAAATTGGACAAGCAGCTGTTTTCTGTAGCCAAGAATCAATGCATTGAGCATGAAAACTATGGTTACATTTTGGTAAAATCCTACACTTTTCACCAACTTTAAAATTCTCTAAACACACAGCACAATCCACAGTGCTATTACTTCCTTTTATTTCCACTTTGTAATCGAAACAAGGCAACTTCTTTATATCTTCCTTTGACATACTTTTGTTCAAATTTCTTGGATTAAAAATGACACCATTTATACCATTTCTGCTCCTGAATGCTCTCCCAACAATACAAACATGAATGAATACCAAAACTGCTATGCCCACTAACAGCAACACTACCGATACCACAATTTCCATTACCATAGTCTTTCTTTTATTTATCAAACACCCAATTACTCAAGATTTGGTTATCAAAAGATTACAACTTTCATACAGAATCCATGATAGAGAGTCTGATCGGATGAGTTAAAGAGGAGGTTGAGATAAGGACGTACAAACAAACAAACATGATTTTGAATTTTCGATACTAATTAAAAGGGGAGAGTGAGTTGAAAAGGGAAGAAAAGCATGAAGTAGGAGCCAGAATTATTGGAAGTATACACACTTGACACTTCTCATGCTGTTTGAGTTTTGAAATTGTTTGCTGTAACAAAGATATACGCCATTGGTTTTTTTACGGGAGGGTGCGTGTGTGTGAGGGGGGAGGGGGGGGGGGGGGCTGTTTTACCTGCTGGCTCAAACCTCAGACAGACCAATACTTGCATTTCTCGGTCAAGTAATGCAAGAAATTGAGGCAGATTCAGCCTTACGCGAGGGTTACAAAATCAAGACGTCTATTGTGTTTGTTCTTATTTATAGCTTTTGGGCAAGAGGGGTATTTTGTGGTTGTAGTAGTAACGTACATAGTAAGAATTGAACTTATACGCATTATATATATATATATATATATATATATATGTGATCGCCAAGGTGTACCATTAGAATATATTTGTTTGAGAAAAATTTGAATGAAGTTGAAAATAATAACATAAATTTGAACATGAATTTCACTTAGAAAAAAAATACTAGTAATTTATTAGTGAAACAATGAAAATGGGTGAAAATCATTTACCCTCCCCAACTTTGTGTTAAAAATCAAATTCCCCCCTCACCTTTCAACAATAATCATTTTTCCCCCTTTATCCTACATAATACCTTTTTCGCCCTTTGAATTTTCAATTTCCTCGTCAAGATTTTTTTATTATATGATATTTTTTTTATGATTTTAGCTATAACTTAAATTATGTATATCTAGTATAAATTGTAATTAGAGTTCATTAAAATTATAAATAGAATAAGTAATCGGAATCAATTAACATTATCTTATCTTAGCTCACAAGTTCAATTCAAAATAGAGTTAAGGGAAGAGTTCATTAATTTCTTAGCTCACAAGAAATTAAAATTTGTGAGCTAAGGGCATAGAGTTCATTATTTCTTAGCTCACAAGTTCAATCCAAGTTTTTCATATAAGAGGATTGAAAAACACCCCAAGTTATCTTAGCTCACAAGTTCAATCCAAAATAATTTTAAAAAAAATTGAGATATTTTTCAATCCTCTTATATGATTTTCTAGCTCCGTTGCTAGGAAAATATAACTTAAACATATATTTAATATGCATTATACTAAAATAAATATCATAAAGATAAGATAATTTTAATTGATCGACTTTAATTACTCATTCTACTTATAATTTTAATGAACTCTAATTATAATTTATAATAGATATTACATAATTTAAGTTATAGTTGAAATCATATAAAAATATTATATAATAAAAAAATATTAAATTAAGGAGGAAATTAAAAATTCAAGGGAAAAAAAGATATTGTGTAGGATAAAGGGGGGAGATTGATTATTGTTCAAAGTTGAGGGGAAGTTTGATTTTTAATACAAAATTGGAGAAGGTAAATGATTTTCACCCCAATGAAAAATCCCCAATTTCACTAAAAATGCTCTTAAAACAAGTTTTTCAACCTAGATTTGCACCAAATTAATATTTGCAAATAACATATATAATTTGTGTCCAAACGCTCTGCAACTAATTAAAAATTAAAATAAGAATAATCTTGGAGACTCTTGTCTTTTTCTAAAGTTGACCATATATTTTTTCTCTGAAAATTGATATTAACAACAGACTAGAGATCTATCTTCTTTGAATTAACCAAATATTAAACATTTCCACAACTATAGTTGTCAATCACAGTTCCGTAGTAAACCAATCTAGCGGAAGAAGTTGAAACTTCAACGTCAATGGTAACACATTTCTACACTCTGCATCTTTAATTCCTATATATGTAGTTAAGCAATAATTCTTTTTAGTTTTTTTTTTAACCTGATAGGCACGGCCATCTAAATGAATAAAATATGGAAACTTGACAAAGATTGAGAAGATTCTACACAACTGCAAGATATATTATTATACTCCAAACAATCATGCTATTCTTTAACATTATATTCAAATCAAGAAAATAGTCATGTAAAATGGTACTCCTATTTTAAGCCCGTTTGTTTGAATAAAGAAGATACAATGAGTGTACACTATAAGATAATCATTCTTTTCCTGCCAATTTTGATCAAGAATATTGAGGATACGTAGTTAGTCTAATACAGCTTAGTAGCTAACTGAGCAATTAAGTTGTTAGTAGTTAGTTAAGTTGTTAGTGGTCAGTTGACAGCTGGACGTGAGATGTTAATTAGTGGGTTATTATTGTTTGACTTAAAATATTATCGAATGATATTTAAGCAAATCAATCAAATAAATGAAAAAGAGGTAAATCGTAATCAAAGATAATCGACTCTAGAGTATGTGTAATCATATGTGGTTTGATGATTTAGAGGTGTTAATGGACGAGGTCGTATGATAATGTTACATAGATAAAGGATGCAAGTTCTTCAGAGAAAGAGAGAGTAATTGAGATAGAGAGAGAGATAGAGAGATAATAATTGCTATTGATAATAAATCGATCCCACTTACACAATTAGAAACCCTACTTATATAGTGGAGAAGTTTTTCCTCTTTTCCTATCTACAATATAATGATTAAACATAAGCTAAAGGTGAAGCACACGCTGCAAAGGGGCCGACGTAATTGCATGGTCGTCCCTCCAATTATCCTTGAGCTGTTCCTCGGGCCCGACCTTTGTCCATACGACATGTCGTGCCAATTCGAGGATGGGATTGGTCAAACTCGACCCTATACAGTTAGTCCCTTCGCTCGTCGAAGTAGTAGCGAGGCGCATCCTCGATGGGCGGAATTAATGCACTCGTTCTTCAGAGAGTCTGACCCCGCCAAATAACCACGACGTGACATATAGGAGGCAGTCATCATGACTGTCAGGCCGTCAAAACGTGACGCCTCCCCCAATGTGATGTCAGCATCTGCAGACATCATAATTGCGCATATTCTCGAGATAGGAACTTACCAACTCCGGTACTTGGTTTCCCACGCTGGTTCAATTCTGACTATTCAATCTTTGGGCTTCCTGATCCTTATAAATAGGGGAGGGGTTCAATTTATCTGGAACTTTTGATCAATCGCACTCCCTTCCTAGTTAACATTTCTTTTTCTGGTGCGTTTTACTTGACCAAGAATTTCTCCTTCTCAATATCGTGCAAAAATCTTCCACCATGTCAACACCATGCCTAAACCTCGATGTGGTAAAGGGATGACTCCGGCAGCTACACCATCGAACCCATCATCGCCTTCCGATGGCGGTGTAGCAGAGGGGGAAGAGGATATGAGTCCTCTGGCCGTGGAGGCGCTGCTCCCTTAACGTACCTTATTATGGAATAATTTCAATAAGGATTCCGCCACTCCGGTCCTCGAGGTTTCCGAGTCATCACAGAAATACCTGGATGACCTCCGTATTAAATATAATGTACTGGCATATGTAGAGATAGTTTCGGCCGGAGATGATCAGGTGACCGTTCATAGGCCAGGATTTTGCGCTTTTTATGAATACCCATTCTCGATTCGCTACAACCTTCCCCTCTTTCCATCGGCGGAAGATTTTTGTCGGTTTTATAATGTCTGCCCGGCTCAACTTACGTCGTACTCACTGAAGATGCTCTGGTTGTTGACCACGTATGCGGAGTTGGTGGTGTGTAGCATTACGATCCACCATTTCTTGCATCTGTTCAGTGCATGTTATGTAAGGGGGACCGCGGTGCACTTATAAGGTCGTGGTACAAGGTGATTAGTCATTAAGACTGATGACCGGCCCAGCCGCAGGTTCTGGCGCAGATACTTTTTTATCAGGACCGAGCACCTAGTCTCCAACCCTGTCGGTTTCCCGGAGAGGTAGAATCCAACACGTAAGTGTCGCGATTCGTTACATAGTTTAATTTTTAATCGTTGATGTTCTAATCCTCCGCTGGCTTGCTGCCCCACGCGGAGGAGACGCGTGCTTGACCTTCTTTCATAGAACGTTATGGTCCAAAAGTTTCATCAGGTAAACTTCTGGTTTTTGTCGCACACAATTCGTGAACCTGTCTGTTCATCCCCTCTTCACGTGTGCTCTTTTTTTTTTTTTTTGGCAATAGGTCATGGGGATTTTGAGGAAAAAAGCAACAACCCCTATTTCAAAGAGAGCTAAGGCTGTCTCGGGCGACCGAGATATACTGGTCGAATCCTTTCGAGGGGACCCTTCTCCTACCTCTTTGCAAGGGGCTACCTCTATGGCTATGGTGATGTGGGAGCCGATGCTATTGACATCAGCCCCTCTCCTAGTAGGTGAACCTTCTGATAGTGAGGAGTCGCCAGAGAGGGAGGAGGATTGAGAAGGGCAAGGCTTTGGCGACTAAAGATAGGGGCAGGGTGCGTCTGCCTCGGCCAACGCCCGGACCTGTGTTCATGGCTGATGCCATTACCTCGGGGAGGTCGGCTCAACAAAGGGATACCATTTCAAATTTTAGCCATGCATGGGTTGTTTAGAGAGATCCTTCTGGGGGGGGGGGAGGGGGGCTTAGTTGTATGACAGAAGAGTCGGACTCTGACATTAGTCAGGATGATGTCGACGAGTTTGTGGGTGGTCTGACCCATGTTGAAATGACGATGGATGGCTCTAACTGTCGCATTACAATCCTAATGACTTTCAACCTTCTGTCGGATAGTGAGTATGCTGTATCGGCCTTTACTCTAATGTGTTCTGCCCCTGAAAATAGGACGCTTAGTATAGTCGTCAACATGGAGCTATCCTACAGTGTGTCGGGCATGGCTTTACAGGTACCTTTTATTCCCTTTCTTTTTGTGTTATTGTCGGAAAGTTTTGGGGTGTACGTGCTTACTTATTCGCTCTTATAGACCCTCGTACTGGAGGTGGAGAGGGGACATCGTGAACGGAAGTGGACTTCCCTTTTAAGAGGATGTTAATGAAGTACATGAATTCGAAGTACCGCTCTAAACATCGGGCGGAGGCCGGTAGGGGGCAGTCTCAATCTGAACATGGGAGAGCCGACCTGGAGGCGGAGGATAGTGAGCTAATGAGGTTCGCGGCCTGCAACACTGAGTTAGAGGAGCTCCTTAGATCCAAGGACGACGAGCTCGAATTGAGCAGTGGGTGGCGGCGGAGAACGCCGACCTGCAACGAAGAGTGGCGGAGCGAACCGCCGAACTTAATACCAACACAGCAAAGATTCACCAGCTTTCAAGACCTCCTACCTCCCGTACTTCACTTGTACAGATTATGCATCGTAATGCGCATGAGATGTGGATTTTTGTGGAGGTTAAGATCGACGTATACAACAAGCTCCATGCTGCGGGTCGCGCTACCAAGGAAGAAGTCCAGAGATGAAGGGACGAGGCTTGTGCTGCCCGTGAAGTGTGTGGTTACAATTTTGACTCTCACGATAGGGACGAGCTTGCTTCGGATGATATCAACCATCTTGAATCTAGCCCTTGGTATAGTGATGTCTACCATTCGGGGGATGATGGGGAATCTTGACCATATGTATATATACATTTTTGTTTGTATAGTGTACTATGACCTGCCTGTGGGGGGTGAATGTAAATGTGATTTTTGTTGTAATATAACATTTTTCCATTATTGCTTTGTTTATTCATCGTATTGCTTGGTTTTGGTAGAGTCCTTTTGTCAGGTTGTCGTATCGAGGTTCGACTGGGGTCGACCCGATATCGCTGGCCTTAGCTATCAGGATGCTACCGACTTTTGTCGAAGTGATGTTCGTAAAAGTTCGAACGAGGTCAAAGCTCAAGCAGGGCCAACTTGCACTATTTTGATGGCGAAGGCATTTAGCCTAAGTCTTAGTTCTAGCGAGGTCAAACTGCGCCATTCTGATGGTGAAGGCACTTGCTAGTTGGCTTTCTTAGAAGCATTGTTTTAGAAACAAACCAAATTCGTAAACTTTAGAGTTTATGTTGTGACTAGTAGTAGTCATAAGTTAAATTCTCTATAACTAGGAGAGTTATATAGTGGTTTGTGGTGGTGCATCACAAGTTAGTTTGAGGTCTTTACAATCGGAAGTATTGTAAAGTGGATTATAATAGGTAGATTACAATTTAGTGAGTAAAGTTTACAGGTGCAGGTCGTGGTTTTTTTATCCCCTTGTGTGGGATTTTTTCACGTAGAAAATATTTTTCCTTCTTTACATTCTGTAGTTACTGCATTTTATGTATCAGTCTTGTAGAGGACCAGGTACTCTATAACTAGGCGGACACATACAGGCTATTAATACTCCCCTAAAGGGCGGGAATATGGAGTGATGTGGCATTAAGTAGGAATTAAGTGGTTCTAGTGACTATGGAATGGTAAATGGAGAATGCAATAAAAATGAAAAAAGAATGACTTATCCAAATTCTACGGATATGATATGATTCCGGAAATTGTGCAAGCACGACGTCAATGAGAGGAAGTAAAAGTTCCTTCCTGAGTTGTTATTAATAAATAAGGAGCCAGTGCGAGACATAAGTTAAGAAAAAGGAAACAACCCAGTGATTTGATAATAGTTGCCATCATGAGAAATTTGTATTGCATTCCAGCAACAATAGAATGGACAACAGAAGAAGATCCATGATGAGTTCAGAGAATGGTCATTCAGAGAGGCGTTTCCCTAAAGCAGGCAATATGAGCAAAATTAAGCTTGAGAGACTGTATGTGCCAGTTGCGCTAGGTGTCACAATTGCGAGTAAGGGAATTTATTATCCTTGGTACAGAAGGATTGTCATAAGGCGAGTAAGGATCACTAATATTGTAAAACGACGCCAAAGATGAAGAGGTAAAATGTCTATAGGTTGATCCTGGTGGCTTTAGCTCTTAGTACTTGATGGGGCTTCAGTATTTTATGTTTTGATGATCTAACAAACTTGTCATAAAGAACCAGATAGAGCACTCTGGCGCACAGAACATACATTTCATGTAAGCTAGTCTAAGTTTGAAAATCAGCAAAAGGAGAAACGCAATAGGGACCTGATGATCTAGCTCTTTAGGGTTCTCCGACATAGGCAAGTCAGTGACTGTATGCAATCAAGATAAAGAGGAGCACAACAGGGACCTACTGCTTTAGGGTTCTCTGACAAAACGTACAAGTCAAGTAGACAGCTGGAACGTGACAAAAGAAAGTGACCATATGGAAACTATCACAGAAGAGGAACACAACTAGGACATGGTCTGTCTGTATGTCCTGATAGGAAGTACAAAGCCCACTATCCAGCTGGAATGCAACTACTCAGAAGTGGATGTGCAGACTATGTGGCAGTCACTTCTCTATGAAAATAAGTACACCAAGAGTTTAAATCACTATACAATATGATATCTTTTGTGATAAAATAACCTGGTGCAAGACACACTTCTCTTATACAATTGGTGATATTATCTCAAGCAAAAGAAGCATTGATGTGGCATTGAAATCACTGGTACATCAAGAACAAGAAGACAACTCCACTAACCATCAGTTTCTAGCAGAGTCGTACGTTTGTCCATAGTCGAGTTGTAACTTTAGAGTTTATGTTGTCACTATTAGTAGTCATAAGTTAAATCCTCTATAACTAGGAGAATATATAATGGTGGTGCATCATAAGTTAGTTTGATGTCTTTGCAATCGGAAGTATTGTAAAGTAGCTTGTAATAGGTAGATTATAAGTTAGTGAGTTTAAAGCCTACATGTGTAGGTCGTGATTTTTTTATCCCCTTGTGTGGGATTGTTTTTCACGTAGAAAATCTTTTTCCTTCTTTACATTCAGCAGTTACTGTATTCTACATATCAGTCTTGTAAAGGATCAAGTACTCTATAGCTTGGCGGACACATACATGCTATTAGTACTCCCCTAAAGGGGGAATATGATGTGACATTAAGTAGCAATTAAGTGATTCTAGTGACTATGGAACGATAAAGAAAGAATGCGATAAAAATGAAAAAGGAATGAGATGGAACATATCCAAATCATACAGATACGCTACGATTCCGGAACATTGTGCAAGAATGACGTCAACGAGATGAAAGTAAAAGTTCCTTCCTGAGTTGTTATTAACAAATAAGGAGCTAGTACGAAACATAAGTTAAGAAAAAGGAAATAACCCAAAGAAATATTATGCAGAATATTGATATGAGAATGGGCTAACGAGTAGTTAGTAATTGATCAGGAATAGCTCAGTTATGGCTAAACTGGAGGTTACAGACGAGTCAGCAGATCGTGTAAGATAAACATAGTAAAATCTAACATGGAGAATTCATCCTCACAGTAATGTCATTATAATACTTGAGATATATTCAAATAAGAGTCGGGGTAGTTAAAGGTACCGTATGACTGTTACGGGGATAAAAGAAAGCGCCACTTGGAAGGAGTCAAAATATCAGTTCAGAAACAACCCTACAAGTACAAGGGCACGGAGGTAAGCAACTACGGAGGATTATACGCAAAGAAGGACACTAAAAGGTCCATAATAAGCTCACAACTTTACGAGAGTCAAGGGTTCTCCCTAAGTACTACAATGAAAGAACTAGTTGCGGAGATAAGGAAGAAGGATTCAACCTAATCACAACGACCTAGAGAGGAAATGGTCATGTAACAACAGTCTCGTTACAACATTGTAAGCGCTCCAAAGAAAGTGGCACCTACCGTGGCTAATGAACGGGAAGTAAAATATAAAGTAATATTCGAGATCATATGAGTTGCACGACAACTCCTAAATGCGTGGGAACTAAGATAAGTTAAGTATGCACGCAACAAGAGGGAAGAAAGTTCAGGAAATATAGTAGCTAAGGGCGTAATTGTGATAGATAAAGGATGAAGTTTTGGCCTTCGATTGAGTAATGAATTGAAAAGGATTAAATGAATTGTAAGTGGCTTAAATACTCATAGAAGGCGAGTCACATTGGTATGCTATAAAGTACGGTTATGGAAGTATAGTATCACTCCTAGGATCAACCTAATTACTCATGATGTCCCCGATGAGACGCGAGCCATAGCAGTGGTGTTACATAAAAGATCAAGTTATTAGTGGTAGATGATGAATCAACATTAAGGTAAACCAACAACAGATGAATAAAAGTCCAACAGTATGAGATGGGACCATTTATCTTAGGGATAAGCAAAGAGAGTAACCTGGTGGATTCTCTAAGTTATAGAAGACTCAGTATATCCATAATGAACTCAAACGAGTCTAAGACTAGCAATTTTAGAAGATATAAAATGCTGCCCTAATAGTGGAATAAGGGCGTAATTGTGATAGATAAAGGATGAAGTTTTGTCCTTCGATTGAGTAATGAATTGAAAAGGATTGAATGAATTATAAGTGGCTTAAATACCCATAGAAGGTGAGTCACATTGGTATGCTATAAAGTACGGTTATGGAAGTATAGTATCACTCCTAGGATCAACCTAATTACTCCGGATGTCCCCGATGAGACGCGAGCCCTAGCAGTGGTGTTACATAAAAGATCAAGTTATTAGTGGTAGATGATGAATCAACATTAAGGTAAACCACCAATAGATAAATAAAAGTCCAACAATATGAGATGGGATTAGACCATTAATCTTAGGGATAAGCAACGAGAGTAACCTGGCGTTGGTTGCAGACCTTAGTAACGGTAAATCGAAGTAAGAATTATGGTATAGTATGACCTACGTAGAGGCAGTAAAGTCATACAAATGGATAACCAGGTCTATTAAATAAGATATAGCTATATCCACAAGTTCTACAAAGTACCGAGTGAAGAACTTCAATACACCTATAGATGCTCAGAGAGGCATCCTATTAAGCCTTGTATATGTTTACAAAGTAAGGCCTAGAGATTGGTTAAAGGCTGGAGGAAAAATGAGAGAAAAACACTTACAAGGTCAGTATTGTAAAGGCTGCATGATAGAAGGTATCAACAGTCACGAGATTGAAAGGAATTCGATCACAAGTCATGGCGTGTGAAAGAGGCCTAAAAGGGGGAGTTACCTGGCCTTTAGATTTATTCACAAAATAACTGTCAAAATGGAAATGAGAGTATATACGTATTCACACGAGCTATAAGTTACGAAAATTGTAAGAGCATCAGTCAACATTCGAGGACGAATGTTCCAAAGGGAGGAATGATGTTACGCCCTACAATATTACGTTGATATTATGTCCCGCAGTATTAAATTACGACGATGTTGCATCCTGTATTATTGTACGTTGGATTTGTCGTAAGGTAATTAACAGCAATCTAAGGAAAATATTATTTGGAGATTATAAGGATTATGCTATTTCAAACAAGTGGTGAGTAAATTCGTGAAGGTGAAAGGAGAAGCAATTCAAAGAAAATAAATATTCATCCAAGTTTGACATGTTGGGATAAATTTTGGGCCAAGTGTTAATACCCGATATTTATGGACTAGTACCATACAAGGTACCATATGACCGTGATAGTAATATGTATAAAGTGTATTAAAAATAAGTAAAATTTTAAATAATTTGAGATAATTCTTAATTATGCAGATAATTAATTAATTATCAGGTAACGAAATGTTACCTAATTAATTAATAAATAGCAGATAAGACTAACCCCCCCCCCCCCCAAAAAAAAACATGGCAGTAAGCCACTATTTGTCCATAATGACAGTAGTCATATGAGCTTACGTAGGAATTTAACAAGTAAGACTTATTTACAAGTCTTGTTTCCATTTCAGTTGGACAAAAATCGATCAGAACGTACTTGGTCATAAAGTAAGAATCAATATATCTTTCTTCCTAGTTCAACGTACTTCAAGAACAGAAGGTAAACTCAATCCACAAAGACTTCGAACGAAATTCATGCAACAAAACAATTCCAACGAATTGTTAGAATCGTAGCAACGTAAAATTTTACGGTTCTAAAGGAATACGGTACAATCTTCTTCAAGAATATTATACGGATTTTTCTCTACTCCATGTATGTTAAGGCTATCCCTTCTTTCTTTTTTGTATGATCTATATGACATAAAAGAAACAAGCAAATGCTGAACTTTCATAAATGATCCTATTCATAGAAGTATTAGAGATGCTTATGTTCTTGAATTCCCATATGTCTTATTATTCTATCATCTGTTCATGGGTCTAAAAAATACGTAAGTTGGTAAAGTTTATTTCATGATATTAATCAGATGCATAGTGGTCTTATGACGTACCACGAGATTTTATTAATGTATTTCATTCATTTATACATGCACATTGACCTAAGATCAGATGGCGTTATATATATATATATATATATATATATATATATATATATATATATATATATATATATATATATATATATATATATATATATATGAAAAAGGTTATGGCGTTATATGCGCACCACCACTTGATCAGCTAGTATACGTTGATGATTTTGCCCATAGTGGTCGAGATGACATGACGGGATGCCCTTAGAGTCCTGATAATATTATGAAACATGTATCTATTTATGACATGACACACATACACATATGCATGACATTATAATTATTTCATGAATTACACAGTTATCTAGACTTATAGGTTGAGTCATTTACTTTATATTTCTTCCATGTCTGTTATGTACTTATTTGTGCCTTACGTACTCGGTATATTATTTGTACTGATGTCCCTTTTGCCTAGGGATACTGTATGTTATGCCTGTAGGTCCTGATAAACAGGTCGAGAGCCCTCCAAATAGGCTATCAGCTCATTGAAAGATGTTGGTGTATTCCATTTTCTTCGGAGTTTCTTGTTTGGTTAGTATGATTTAGATGTGTATTGATTTGTATGGCAGGACTCTGTCCCGACCTTCATGAAAATTATGTATTCTTACAGGCATGGAGAGCCTTATTGTTCCACAATGAAGCTAGGCCCAAGGCAATATTCACTATGTGGATGCAATGCCATGAGGGATTTCTAACAACAGATAGACTTGCAAACTTGGGTGTCCAAGTGAATACAAGATATTGTTTATATGATGGAACAGACGAATCACATGATCATATATTTGGTGAATGTAATTTTACTAAAGCAGTTTGGGGAAGGCTCGTGCAATGGATACAGAACCAGATGAACCCAGTGCAATCATATGCACAGATGAAGACATGGATAGTAACACAAGCCAAAGGAAGATCATGTAGAGCCAAAAACTGAAAATGGTATATGCAGAACACATTGATGGGATATGGAGGGATAGGAACAACAGAATATTTGAAAAGACAATTAGAACAACAGAGCAAATTGCAAGAGAAATAGCATGTGTTTACAACATTAGAGCCCAATGAGAGACGAGGAAGAAGATGCAGTAGTTTATGTACTGAAAAAAACATATAAATCCAACTTATTTGTAATGCTCTATGTATTGCTTCTGAAATAGGATAGTATTATATTTATGTAAAGACTAAGTGAATCGAGGAAGACTCTACTGCTTGTAATTGCTTCTTTGGTAATTAATGAAAAATATAATTACAAAAAAAGAGAGGCTTGTAGACAAATATCATGTACGTAAAAGATTGTATGGCCTTGTCGGCCTATGTTTAGTATACGAGTGGTTATTTTGGTCTTATATGCGCGTATGTCTTATGCATAAGTTGGTATCACATGTTGTATTCTACTTATGTCATGACACCCTTCCGGCTCAGTTATCTATGATAGTATGACATAAAAAGATATGTTATGTTGGTACTCGATTGAGTAAGGTATCGGATACCTGTATCGGTCCATCGATTTGGCTCGTGACATATAGGGTCCTTATAAGACACCTACTCATGATAGAAAGTATTTTTTCCTTACTATAGTAGATAATCATAGCAGATTTACATGGGTAAACTTGTTGTAAATGAAGAGTGATGTTGCTAATGTACTAAAGATATTTCTTCCATTAATAAAGACTCAGTTTTCTACTATTATTAAGATGGTTAGAACTGACAATAGAACAATTTTTTTTTTTACTAAAGTATGTACTGACTTGTTCAATTCATATAGTATAATACATCAAAGCAGTAGTGTGTATACCCTTCAATAGAATAGGATAGTTGAGAGGAAATATAGGCACATTTTAGACATTGCTCGAGCATTGAAGTTTCAAGCTCAAGTTCCCACTAGATACCGAGGAGAATGTGTAGAGCGGTTTGTATACTTGATCAATACCGTCTATTAAAGTTATACAAGGCAAATCACCCCATGAATTGTTGCATGGAAAGCCACCATCCCTTGATCATTTGCGAGTGTTTGAATGTCTTTGCTATGCCACCACTGTTGTTAGAGATGATAAGTTTGGTATGAGGGCAAGAGAAACAATCTTCTTAGGATACTCTACTACTCAAAAGGGTTATATAAACTCTTGGATCTCAGCAACAAAAGATTTTTGGTGTGCCGTGATGTTGTTTTCAAAGAACACGTATTTTCATTTGCTAAGTCCTTTGAATCTCACTCTCACTTATTTTTCTTGATTCTTGTCCTGTCTTTGATATAGCCCCTGAGAGCGGGAGATCTCTTGATACTCGGGTAACTCATCAACAAAATAATAAACCTATAAATCAACAAATTTATGGGAATCAAGATGTGCACAATGCAGATGCAATAAATGCAAATTCCAGTGAAGATGCAACAAATAAAGACTCAAATGTAGATCTCAGTTCACTTGTAGATTTTGATACAGTTCCTGATCAAGTTGGTGTTGATCTTATTTAACACTTTGACAGTGTTGAGGTTGAATAAATGGCTAAAATATTTGATACTGTATCAACAACTGATAATGAAAGAGATGGAGTTCTTGATGCTAATTTAACAAACACTAACCTAAGGAGGTTTATGGAACTACTAAAGCACCACTATGGCTTGAAGACTATATTACAACAGAAAAATAGGACATTATGTATCCACTATCAAACTACATTAAGCAATGAAGCTGGAGATCAAAGCTCTATGAGACAACTATACATGAGAGATATTTGATCTTCCTAAAGACAAGAATACAATTGGATCAAAATGGGTATACAAGATTAAATACAAAGCTGATAGTGAAATTAAAAGGTTCAAAGCAAGACTGTTCGCAAAAGGTTACAGCCAAAAAGAGGGGTTGGACTATTATACAACATTCTCACCACTCATTAAAATAGTGATAGTCAGGTCTGTCACTGCATTGGATGACTCAAAGAACTGGAACATTTTCCAAATGAATGTATGTAACGCCTTTTTACATGGAGACTTGTTTGAGGAAATTTATATGGAACTTCCTCAAGGCTTTAGGAGGTAGGGGATAAAAAGGTATGCAAACTAGTGAAATCCTTGTATGGTCTGAAGCAAGCTTCAAGACAGTGAAACATAAAATTGCCAGAGGCTTTGGTTGATGTGGGATACTGTCAAAGCTTACATGACTATTCGATGTTCACTAAGAAAGAAAAAGGTGACATAATGGTGGTGTTAGAATATGTCGATGATATTTTGATCACAGGAAGCAGTGATAGCCTGATTCAACAGACCACAAGAGTATTGGATCAGAAGTTTAAGGGGAAAGATCTTAAAGAATTGAAGTTCTTTCTTAAGATATAAATGGTGATATCACACAAGGGAATCATGTTGAACCAAAGGAAATATGCATCGTAGCTGATATTAGACTTAGGATTGGGAGGAGCCAAACCAGTCTCAACACCTTTAGACACAAATTAGAAGTTCACTTCAATAGAGTACGACAAACATTTAGGTGTTTCAGGGGATGAGCCATTAAAAGATGTGATAGCCTACCAAAGACTAATCGGGAGACTATTGTACTTAACACCCACAAGACCACACATAAGTTTTGCAGTGCAAACACTGATTCAATTCATGCAAACTCCAAATAAGTCACACTGGGATGCAACATTAAGAATTGTGAAATATGTAAAACTAGAATCGGGAATGGGCATAATGATGAATAGTGAAGCAGCAGATAGTCTTGCTTGTTTCTGTGATGCAGATTGAGCAGCATGTCCCGACACTAGGAGGTCAGTCATAGGTTTTCTGGTAGAATTTGGGGACTCCCTGATATCATGGAAGTCAAAGAAACAACAAACTGTTTCGAGGAGCTCAGCTGAAGCAGAGTACAAAAGTTTAGCTATAGCAACTTCAGAGGTAGTGTGACTCTTAGGGGTATTTGCAGAACTGGAGCGCAGATCAAACAACCTGTAGACATGTTTTGTGATAGTAAGGCAGCACTTCAAATTGCAGCAAATCCTATTTTTGACGAACGAACTAAGCACATTGAGATAGATTATCACTTTATAAGAGATAAGATCAAGGAATGTAAGCTAAAAACACATTATGTGGGGACTAAAGAACAACCAACTGACTTGCTGACAAAAGGACTTGGGAGAGTGATGCATGTATACTGTTAGGCAAGCTAGGAGTGCTCAACATTTTACACCCTCCAGCTTGAGGGGGAGTATTGAAAATACGTAGGGTAAGCTAATACATCTTAGTAACTAAAGCAATTAAGTTGTTAGTAGTTAGTTAAGTTGTTAGTAGTCAGTTGACAGCTAGATGTGAGTTCTCCATTAGTGGATTATTAGGAAGTTAGGGGTTTAATTATAAATAGCACTGTACAATGTATTTTGACACATTCAATACAACAACAAGCTTCCTTCTCAAATATCCTCTCTGTACTCCATGGTGAGCTGAAAGCAAGCGCTTCATACAGTGAGAAATTTGACAAAGAAGCACTAGGACAACACTAGGACAATTATATCTGATATTATGTTTACGCTGAAAAACTGTATTGTGCAGTGGCATAGCCACATATAAGGAAGATTGGTCAATTGAATACACTTCATCGAAAAATTATATTGTGTATATAAAATATTATTTGCGTATATAAAAATTTAATTACGTATAAAAATTAAATATTTTATAGCGAAATTCATGGGATCGCCACTAATTGTCGTGGACTTACGCAATTAGGCTAACTGCAATAGTACTTGAGCAAACACTATTTCTTTTTCCGATTTTCGAATTTTCGGGTATTGAGAATTTCATCAAATAACATTCTTAAAAAAGAACTACATAAACCTTGGCAGGAGATTGTATTCCTACAAAAAGGGAATTGTTCACAAGGTTCCATCATGTGGATGGCGTAAAGAAAGTTACTTTAATCCAACTGAATAAATGTATGTTTAAATGCACTATAATTGGGGATTTCTTCTTGCAAGTTCCATAAGCTTATCCTTTCACGTCAATACAACAAAATCAAATACTGCAGCTGGCATGATTTGCTACTCTAACTGCACAAATGCACTGGCAGTAGGATAAGTTGGACATATTTGTGAATTGTGATAGTTATCACCCATAGTGAGTAAGGAGTTTAGAATATAAACATGAAATCATTTATATTTTTTTTCTTATTAATTTGACATTCAGTGATCCTTTAAGATTTTCTAGTTTGTATATATTTAAAAATTACATGCGAAATAATATTAATGATAATTTAATTAAAAATATTTACTAAATTTTAAGAGGTTGTAGTAAATAATAACAAAGTCTTCAAAAGGAGATTACTATAAGAAGATTATCTCAATAATTCCTCGTTTCATACGTTACCATCAACATAATAATTATTAATACAGACGTCATCATGATCAATAGCCCTAATTCTATTTTATCCCCCACACGCCTCCTTTTTAAGTTCTTGAAACATTCTTTTTCATTTGCCTCCTAATTTTGCTTCATCATAAAGATTCAGGTATATTAATTGCGTTGATAAGGAAGCAAAATTGCTACTTATTAGTTTCGGACCTGAAGCAATCTAATCCCTCCAACAAATAATTGACACGATTACAGTACTGTTTCAATGACTGTTAAATTAAATATTGAGCTAAATTCAGTTTACTTCCTTAACTTTTGAGGGTTTAGAGATAATACCTCCTTCGCATTTTGAATGGAAAGGGAATCCCCTTGAGCACTATTTCTCCGGTGAGATTTTTTTTTAATAAAATCTTTTCTTTATTTTAGAATAAAGAAAATAACTCCTACCCCCTCCGTTTTAATTTATGTGAACCTATTTCCTTTTTAGTCCGTGCCAAAAATAATGATCTTTTTCCTTATTTGGAAACAATTTACCTTTATGCAATGATTTATAGCCACACAAAATATATGTGCTTCAATTTACACCACAAGTCAAAAATCTTCTCTCTTTTTTTAAATTTCGTGTCCAGTCAAATGAGTTCACGTAAATTGAAACGGATGGATGGAATATTTATTAGGTATAAGCTGCTCATATGTTTGCATAAACATAAGCATTCAAATAAGATGCCGATTGACTGATCCATAAGATCTACATGATATATGAATGCAGTTAGACAAAATTAAATGTATTGTTTTGTTTCCAATTAAAAAAGTAAGGAGGTATTAATTATTTCCCAACCATCAAAAATGACGGAGTAAACTGAATTTAAACTCTTCAATATTGGAAGAATCTAATATCGTCCAATATGAAACTATGATTACTAATCCTCCTTAACCAATTACCCAATGCAAATTACAGACATCATGCAAGGACTACTCTAAAGTAGAACATGTTTTTTGATACCGTGTTAGTAACTGGAAAACATATTTTGAAAATAAATAAATTAGAGATTAATAATATATGTTGTCAGATTAATCGAGTAGTGTGTTGTAATGAGATTTTTGAATATTAACTAATGATTGATAATAGTACTTAAATTTTGATTGAAACAACCAATAGAAACCCGAACCTTGCCCTGATACCAATGTTGAGAAAGATCGTGGGTTAACTAGCACATAATCACACAGAAAACAAATACAGAAGAAAAATCAACACTGTTATGAAATAATAAAAGAACAAGAGCAATATTGCTGAGAAAGAGAGAGAGAGGGAATTCTTATTGATATTGAATTTTGGGATGATTTACAATGGGGTAAGACTCATCTATTTATAGGAGAAAAATGACTTAGTCACAAAGTAAAACTCTCCACAAGATAGACATTCACTCTAAATAGAATTCTATTCTTAACACTCCCCCTTGAATGTCTACTCAATAAGTAATGTGCCTCATTAAAACCTTAACTAAAATAAAACCCAATGGAAAAAAAATCTAGAAAAGGAAAAAGAGTACACATATCTAATAATACGCCTTTTGGTTGCCTCGTTAAAAACCTCGTAAGGAAAACCTAGTGGGACAAAACCTTGTGAGGAGAAAAGAGTGCAACGCGCATTAACTCCCCCTGATGAGAGCATTAATTCACATCCTTAAGCCTTCGTATCCCGATCTTGTGCAATAGCTTCTTGGAGGTTGACGTCGACAAAGATTTTATATCAGTTTCAATATATTTTCATAACGACATAACAAAGAGATCTCTTCATTCATATATTCAGGTACCTGAATCTCTCATGATATATTATGAAGTGTTATGTCACGTGATCTTCTAATCATTTGCCTCCTTTATTATGATCTTTTTTATCATTTGCTCACCTTCTTTATCAAGAAGTTTATTTGAAACTGATTTGTCTATACGCTTTAAGCTTACCATAGACTTTGTCATTCTAGGACTTAATATGATCATTTGCAATGAGAATATAGTTACTTTATTTGGGTCAGCAAATGCGTCTCGCATGCTTTGCAATAAATTTCACATGAATTATCCTTTTATGAACTTCAAGTTCATATTATTTTATTCGAGGATCAAGATGCAGAAACGATAATTCATTCCTCGTAACTTTTCTCAACTGTTGTATCTTGTCTCCCCCTCATGTTAGAAAAACTAACTTGTTTCCTCAACTTTGAGAACTCATCTTTGCGTGTTATGGTGTTAATCAAAATATACACCGCACATCAATAATAATAAGATGGAATTATTTGGTTCCTGACCCTGAACCACTTGTGAGGGGAGAACATAATATACTTTCGTATATAACCTATATCAAACTGATATAGATAACTTTGTTCTTATAAGAATTTGTTTAGCTATAAGTAGAGGCACTCAATAAATCATTTTGCTAAACCAGCTATGATATAAACCAACTTATCAAGATGAACTTCTTGAATAGAAAATCTGGAATATGTTCTACATTAAATTATTGAGCAAGTTACCTCGCAAACACCATGTTGCGGGTTAGCAATAATCACACATATAACCATCTCATAGATGCATCTTATGCGATATACATGGCGGGTGAATGAGCCCGTATTCACCTTTGATATTTTCAGTATTCATGGAATTCAATCCTACTTTTAGTTGGTATATTAATTAATGAGAACATGCACATAAAAGAATTCGTAAAGAACTTTCTAGTTCTTTAATATTTACCCATGTGAATTCTCTTTATTTTTGCACATCATACTTAATTGATATGGGTAAATCAATTATGACAACTGAATAAATTATCAATATTGATAAATTTCAGATTTATACCATGATGTGTGCAATTATGAATAAACTCCAAGTTTATTATGATATGGGTTTTATATTAATAAAATATCCACTTTATTGTGGTATTCTTTTGTTTATGTAGTACAAATCGGAGAATAAAGCGGGTAGCTTTTCACATACATATTACCCCGCTACAAGATGTAGTAATAGAAGATATTAAATCTTTCCTTTATTTATAGTCTCAATATAATCAATCGCTTTCACGTATTTGGAAACTAAATAAGTTTCTTTGAGACTTACAACAACACAATATCTTATTGGTAATCAATTGTGTTTCTCCAAATTAGTAATAATTGGCTTTTCCTGAGCTATCAATTAATTTTGCACTACCACAGATTCATCATCATCCATGTGGTGAATATCTCTTTTAAAGAGAAACTTATACCATTATGGCCATGGTCAAAATAATATGCAAGATCTATTTCTTGTATTATCGTTGACTTTTAATAATCACAATGCCAAAATATTGTGGCGTACAATAGGTACGTGACCAATGATCATTCATGCCATAATAATGATATTATTTTCTTACATCATCTCAAACCTCCTTTTAGAGGTGAGTGTGGTGTAATCACTACCACTAGCACATTTATATTCTTCCAAAAACGAATATATATTCATAAATCAGATTTTTTTCTCATTCACATCATGAATGGACCATAGTCATCTGTATGTGCTTTATAAAATCTCATGTCAAATCAATGACAAATATTTTCACAAAGTGTGGGATTATTTTGAGAATACTTATTGTTCTCATTGCCACAATGATGATGATATAATTTCGTCTACTGCCACGTCCATATCCATTAATTATTCATGGTAATAATTTTGTCTTCTTTCAGACTTATTACATACTGCTATCACATTCTCTAAAGGGAATGAGAATGGAGCAAATTCAATGAGACGAGTTTTCAATTCTTTGCCCACAATTATACATGAATTTAATCATGGCAAAACATAGAAATTTTACCACTTCATGTGGGTGTAATTTCTTAAAAACTCCATTAGAGTTATAATCAAACTTTGTTGTCTTTGCCTGTATATAAAATCAAATTATAGAATTTCAAGAATTTGAAAGAGAAAAGTAAAATACTTACCTTAAATCCAGAATTTTAATCATGAAGGAAGTTCATGAAACAATTGACAATCATTATGCTCAATCCCAAAGTTTCTACTCAATTGGTTAGAGTCTCGTGCTGATAACATGTTATGAAATAATAAAAGAACAAGAGCAATATTGCAGAGAAAGAGAGAGAGAGAGAGAATTCTTATTGATATTGAATTTTGGGATGATTTACAATGGGGTAAGACTCCTCTATTTATAGGAGAAAAATGACTTAGTCACAAAGTAAAACTCTCCATAAGATAGACATTCACTCGAAATAGAATTCTATTCTTAACAAACACAAGGATTTAATGAGGTTCGGCTACGCCTAATACTCAGGGCAGAAGCAAAGAGTTTTTCCCACTATGAATGAGAAAAAAAAAACACAATACAATTGGTAGAATCCTCATTTACAACCCCTATATATAGATCCCAAATAGTCCCAAACCTATAGGAATTATAGGTTTTCAAAAAATATAAGGAAATAATTCAATCTACAAATAACAATCACTACGATAAGTAGCTTTGCTAGTGAGATAATTAATTAGTACATAAGTAAAGTATATTTGGATAAGTGAAAGCAAAATTTACGGAAAAATTACGGTGGCTAGCATTACCGTAACATCCCCAAACAAAGAAAATTACTGTTGCTCTTGTTAATTTTGTGGATAACGTTGCATGCATGGGATGCATACAGCCACACAAAGAGCTATGGTCACTCGACCTTTTTTCTTTTTTTATGTATTTGTTCTCCGTATGAAACTGAAAACAGGAAAATTTGCTCATCCATTGTCGGTATTGTCGGTAATGGTTGTTCAATAGTATTTGAGAGATATATAATTGTTTATGCATATACAAGTTGCAAGTGATACGTACTTTCAATATAAACTGAGGTTTCAAAAAATCCATATCCAAAACATGATCTCCTGCCTGAAATTCACCGATTTAATTAGTTTCCCTTTGCCATTTGCTTTGTTTTAACTTTCAATTGCATCCTCAGTTCGTTTTAATCTCGTTTATGATCTTCTATTTCGAGCATTAATCAGATAGATGGCGAATAGAGAGACAATAAGAACGATAGTTGGAATTATTGGTCTGTATTTTACGTACTATCCAATATTCATCATTCAGATTTATAATTAAGTTATATATATATATATATCAACTCCTTAATATTTTCTTTTCCATTTATAATACATGCAGGAAATGTTATATCTTTCTGCCTCTTCCTATCACCTGTGTAAGTCCTCTGCAATAATGTGCAGTATGAATTTATGAATAATAAAGTATATATCTTTGATCCTTCAAACATTAGTGAATTTAGTTGTATTTTTTTTGCAGACCAACGTTCATTAAAATATGGAAATTAAAGACGGTGATGCAATTCAGACCAGATCCTTATGTTGCTACTGTTCTAAATTGTGCAGTGTGGATATTTTATGGAATGCCCTTTGTTCATCCAGATAGCCTACTAGTCATCACCATTAATGGCATCGGTTTAGTTATAGAATTAACTTATGTCTCAATCTTCTTTATCTATTCCGAATGGCCAAAACGTGTACGTATTTTATTATTGTACATTTTTAATTATTTCATTATTTAAAATAATTTGAACTAACATATGTGTTTTTAAACAATGTATATATATCAGCGGAGGATTATAATTGCTTTGATAATTGAAGTAATATTTGTGGCGATCGTCGTTTTCGTGACGCTTACATTCCTCCATGATACCAAGTCCAGATCCATGCTTGTTGGAATATTAGCTATCATTTTCAATATTCTTATGTACACTTCGCCCCTGACCGTCATGGTATTAATTTATTCACTGGAATCCTTTTTCTTTCTTTTTTTTTTTCCATTCAAATTTTAATTTGACATATGTATGCACTAATTAATTAACGTTTGCTGTTTTCTTTTAGCATCGAGTCATCAGCACCAAGAGTGTGAAATACATGCCATTTTTTCTGTCACTTGCAAATTTTGCCAATGGATGTATTTGGTTTGCCTATGCATTCCTCAAATTTGATATCTACATCTTGGTAATTAGATTCCTTTTATTATTCGTCGATCCTGAATATGTTGATATAATTCATGTACGTACATTACTAGTTAACCACATAATATAAAGCTTGATAATATAGCATTTTGAATCTGTACTGTTTGAAAATAATAGGTACCTAATGGTTTGGGAGCGTTATCTGGAGCAATTCAGCTCATCCTTTATGCAACATATTATGGCTCCACCAACTGGGACGATGATGGAAAGTCAAGTGAAATTGAACTTCCAGGGAACACCACACCCTAATTTTGTTCAATTTAGGATTCAAGTTAGATTTACCGATAGTGTAAGGAATTTTTAATTATTATAAGTAGAATTAGCGTATTATAGCAGGTTGCTTACTACTTTTCTAGGTTACCAGTCAATTATCAGAGAGAGTTCATTATTTCCGTGTAAATGTAGTTTCAGCGGCTTGATTGTGTAAATAATTTTTATGCTTTTAGCTTCTTATTTTGTTTCTTCACATTAGGAATTGTGTTATTTGTATTGGGGAAAATTATATACATAAATAAATAATGACGTGGCATGACACATTGAATTGTCAAAATGTTATAATTGGTCTAAGAATTATAGACTGGAGCGGACAAAAAGAGGTACCAGACAAAAGGGAGAAAAAGAGATTCGGGAATAGAAAGGAGGCACGAGGTAAGAGGCTCGGAAGCCCCGCCCCTATTTAAGCTTAATTACTTATAAGCTACGAGAAGAATAATGAACCTGGTCAAAGGAGAAGATGTATACAACATTTGAAGAGAAATAAATGCCAAAACCATTAAGGAATATTTGTATTCAGTATAATAATTATGCAATGCAACATTTAATGACATTTAATATCCATAATAGCCTCATTACGACTTAGATGTAACGTACATTTCCAAAGATTCTCCAAAGAAACCTATAAAAGGAGAAACATGTAATCCATGTAATCCATGGAAGACAGATGACTATTGAAATATATTCTAATTTACCAGCTTTCATATCTGTGTAATTGGAAATTCTTTTCTCTATTTATTATTTTAATTATCAGTAACCCAATTTCTTTCTATTTTTTAGATTCGACTAAAAACTTACTTTTTAGTTAAACATTATCAAAGTAGAAAACTCTTTTCTTTTTAATAACTGATGAAAATATAGTGATCTTTCCGTGTAATTCTTGTGCATCGTAGATCTTTTTATCTGATTCATTTGTTCAAATGATAATAGGAGTAAATACTGAAAAATTAAACCATGCATGCTTCGCACATTTCATTTTAGCCTCAATGTTTATGACTACTACTGTTATATAAACAAATGTATTGACATAGAAGAAAGCAGTGTCAATTCCATCACCCAACCTACAGAAGCCAACTTGATGACATATTTGAAAATTTCCCAGAAATAAAAAAGAAAAGAAACAATGGATATATTATAAGAAAAAAGAAAAAAGGGAAGAAAACAAATGGAAAAGAAGACATGAATGTAAGCTTTACATCAACCAAGAGAATGCATGTACACAGCTTCCCAATAGAACCGCGAAAATATTCTGGCTCTGCAAGTTCACTTCGTCAAATATTTGGAAATTGAGATAGAATTTACCTACTTCTGCATGTCTGCTTGAGCTACAAGCTTCAAGGCCCACGATACTTTCGGAAACACAAACAACCCTGTTGTTGATCAGCGGGAATCATTCCTCCGCCTTTTGATGTATCAATAGCCTCTATCATGGATACTACCTCATCCATCTCAGGCCGCTTGTCAGGGTTAGCGTCCCAACATCTCTTCATTACATTAGCAAGGGAACTTGGGCAACACCTTGGTATTTCTGGCCTTAGATTCTGTGAGGCACAACAGAATCCACAGTTAATCAAGGGAGCATAGGCAGAAGATCAAGAAGTGACCAATAACTATACATTCTTCTCTATCTGTCTTCTTTCATATATCATTACTTATATCCAGGAAGTGCTAAAAAGCTGGAGGTTTTACCTGGCAAACCACAGCTGAAGTTACTTCTGAAAAGCTGAGATTAGAATATGGCATGTCACAGCAATAGATTTCCCACACACATATGCCAAAACTGTAAACATCACATTTTCTATTGTATGGATTGCCATTGAGAACCTGTAATTTGAGCATTCAACAATTCAGCAGCAGCGGATGTAAAGTACAACAACTCTTTCATTTGCAATATTTTCATTCTTGCACATTTTCTTTCCCTGCATTTTAAAAAGTTTATCCAACACTTTCACTAATTCACTCGATTTTAGGGGTTAAAATGCCCCTACATTCACGTCACTCTTCCTCCGGGTTAGAAAAAGATGGGGATTGCAATAGGATAAGATTTAGCATATTTCGAAAAATCTAAAACGAACCCCTTGTGTTCTGTAGTAATTTATACAGATCAAGGCTCATAGCATGTGTCTCTTGTACACTTATGCATTGTACACAAGTTGACGAATGAATCTTGGCGAAAAATAAGGGAACATTATGCAAGCACAAATACCAAGAAAAAGCTTTATATATGCTGAATCTGCTTAATCCATCAAAAGAACAGAAATGAGCAGACAGATTACTGACATGAATGAAAGACATTCATGGAGAGGTGAATCCTACACAACTTCTGAATTACCTCAGGAGCCATATATCCAAGGGTTCCAGTCTCCCCAGTCATGTCATTTGGATTAGAGGCCTCAACGCGAGCAACCCCAAAATCCGCAATTTTTACTGTACGTGTCTTATCCAATAGCATATTCTCTGTCTTGACATCTCTATGCACAATCTTCTCAGAGTGAAGGTAACTTAACCTAAAAAAGTTCAAATGATTGACCTCAGTTCAGGTAAATGATAAATCGTATATATAATTTAGAGAGGTTTCAAATACATGAGAAAAAGTCAGAGCTCCGATTTACCCTCTGGCCATATCAAGTGCAATCTGCACAACTACTTTGAATGCTAGCTTCCTTCTTCTGTTCTTGATAAGGTAAGATTTTAATGCACCGCCCGGAAGGTACTCCACTATGACACAGCATATGTTACTTGGCATGCCAATATGACCATTTTCTGTTTGTACATTTAGCCCGGAAGAACCCATGGTTGCCCCGATGAACTGTGAGATTGGAGAGAGATATTAGTTATATGATGTGAAATAAACAGTTCATTACAAAAATATGGGTAAATCTGAGCAACAATCAGTTTTTATGCTGAGACATGAGGTAAGTTTTTAGACATGCAGTTTCCACAATCCAATGGCCTTTATGTTGTGCATGAAATACAGAACTAGAGATTAGGCCTCCAACAAACAGAGACATAGTAAATCATTATAAACAGCAGCCTGTAAAATTTAAACACATTAGATATTGCAGTTATTTGCTACAGCCAACGAAAACGTACAGGCAACGTTCACAACACCCTTAACTGTCCTTCAAGCATCATGCTTTCACCTTCACCATAAAGGTTTCTGATACATCAATGAATTAATTTTGTATCTCATTTGTTTAAACCGGAAATAACACATAAGATATCTTTTGTCCTCACAATGATGTTTTCAAAATCAAGACGCTTATTCTCCATGCTAACACGGTAGCTCAAGTACATCACATATCAGATATCAGAACTTGACTATCAAACTATAACTTCTAAGGATTGAGACAAAATTCAAAAAGACATTGTTACTTACAGCCTTGTATCCTGGTGATTGGAGTTTAAGGTTTATCTATTCAACTTGACCTAAATACAGAATATTCTTTTTCCCTTTCCCCACTTTGAAAGATAGGTAATGGTGTATGTGCATTATACTGTTAACGTCCTTGTCAACATGACGTTCTGATCCCCACCATCAACCTACCAAGAGCTTGCCAAATTTCCCATGATCAGCCTTTTTCTCATCTTCATTATAGAAAAATCATTTGAACCTACCATTATAAACTCAAAATTAATGTGGCTATTTACATGGCTTATAAAAGTTAATGTGTTGTTTCCTTCGTTCTTCTCTTTTTGTAGAAATTGCTCTGTTGATTGCTTTGCCCATTATAAGTAGCTACTAATACCTATAAGGAACGTCACTTGAATTCGTGCTCCAAACGAAAACTTTAAAAGACGATCTATTAGATGCATTTAAATAACACCCTTATGCAAATATTAAAAAACAGAATTAAAAAAAAATTAAAACCTTATGCAAAGCTTCAGCACTTTGACAGAATAGCGAAACATTCATATTTGTGACACAAAGATAAGCACACCTTTGATACATAACTTGTCTTCAAATTCACATTTAGGAGGTAACACAACGACTCATATAGTTTCGGTACTACTAATCAGAACCTGCTAATATAGCAAAAATTCGTACTCAGAGAACTAAATTGATCTCTCCACCATAATCTCTTTCCTACTGTAGAACCACCATCACTCATGTTTTAGTTTTTTTCTCATTCATTAACATCTAAACAAAGTATCTTACTTTAAATGTAATTAATTTTTTTAGATATGTACATATCTTGAGTAAGCTGTGATTTACAATAGCTAATCACCACCAAACTAGCTAAAAGAAGTTTCTGGCCATGAAATGGAAAGATAGAGGCTCGTCATGCATATTACAATGCCATTGCCGTTGAAGAAGTGCTCTACTAGCACTATGTCCACACTTTGTTCCCAAAGCAGTGCAAAAAGTATGAATAGAGTAAAAGGTAGCATAGACTGGAAATTATTAGCAAATGGACCATCAAAGTTTTAGCCCCTGTGATAGGAACGACCATTAAGTACAATGAAGTTTCATGCAGAAGCAGTAGTATCCAAGAGGTTCCAAATCATTTCCTCATAAAAAGGTTTTAGGTTGAATGTCACCTTAGTAACATTGGGATGGTCAAGCTTATGCCATACTGAAACTTCCTGAGTAAAAGCTGCCCTTAATGATGCTATTTCAGCGTCTGTTCTGTGGCCCTCTTCCCCCCAGTCCAGTAGTTTCACTGAGGAATGTTAACGAGAAACATGTTAGTAAGACCACTAGTTTATGGTAGTCATTAAATCATTCCAAAATTTGTTAAAAAGTTTCAACAGGGAAAATGGACAATTTTTGGACAAGCAAATTTGTTAAGGCCCTGTAGCAGAGACAATGACAACCACATTTAACACCAAAAAGCTATTTAAAGCAAGGATATAAAAACAAAAACAAAAAACCAAAATTAATGGGAGAGCAAGAAAATGAGATCCAGAGTTGTAGGATCAGGATGGGAAGCATTAGTGTTTTGTACTACTTTATTACTTGAATAACAGATAGGATCACATGAAAGTTCAGAAATACAGCAATAATGCAAGTCCAGCCAAGTTAATGCAATCATCTGCAACTTGCATAATTCAATTCAAACCCGTGCTGTTATTCACGGATTCCATAAGAATACACTCAAATGACAAACCATCAAAACACTATACAGTATTCATTCTCTTACCCCCAAAAACACTCCAACCACATGAAGAAAACTAATAAAAGCAGCAACCATAGATTGACACTATTTGTTTATTAGTCCATTTTAAAAAGATTGGCCCTTTCAAAATTTCCTTAATAGCAAGGTTTATAGCCACACAAATATTATGACAGGTTTAATGTATAGTTATATCCTGCAGCCTATAGAACATTAAAATTGAACCATGAATAGACCCACAAAAATAATACTAAACACAACAAATAAATTTTCCACTAATTATTATAGAATTAATGACTTTCCAAAATTGTAAACGCATTAACCATTTTTTACCATCAATTCTGTTTATGATCCATGCACTAAAACAAAATAAAAGGAAGTTAAAAGAGAAAAGAAACTAACTTCCTAACATTATAAAAGGAAAATGGACCGACAGTCCCGAAATGCTGCGACACACCTCCTCCCGTGGTTCCCTAACTAACTATCTGCCCCTCCAAAAAAGTTAAAATCTATATATTTTTAAAAGCCAAGGAAAAAGCCCTCTCATTAAGCCACGTGGCAGCTTTAGAAAAAGCCACGTGGCATAGTTAGTTATTAAATTTAGTTATTTAGTTAATAATTAATTATTGGTTATTCTTTTTGAATTTGAATATTCTAAAAACAAAAATAAAAAACTACCACATATATATATATATTGTTTACTTTAATTACATTAATAAATATAGATATCTTATAATTAATTAACTATAATAAAAAAATATATATAAAAATGAAAATATAAAAATATAAAAAAAAAACTACCCATTCAAATAGGGTGAGAGTAATTCCAAGTTGCAGTTTTTAAATTATTTAAAAATAAAAAAGCAAAACAAAAAAAAGCAAAAAGAAAAATCAATAAAAACGAAATTTAAGTTGGAGTTTTAAAATTATTTGAAAATAAAAAAAAAACCAAAAATAAAGAAAAAATAAACTCCAGAGAAAATTTTTAAATAACGTAATATGCTAATGAACTTTATATTAACAATTTAATAGTATTAAATATTGGAAGATATAATATAGAAAAATATTTAACAAAACGTTGCGCTGCCTGTATAAGTCCATTAGTTTAACATAGATTTTATTCACTAAAATTTTGATAATATTATTAAGAACAACAAAATAAACTTTAAAATAAAAAATATTTCAATAGTAATGTATTATATATCTTCTCATATATTAGAAACAGAAAGCGAATACTAAATATTATTTAATATAATAAAGAAAAACAGAACAGAAAAGTTATTCACTCGCTATATAAATACTTTTGATTTAATAGAGATTTAATTATTGGTATATCGTTTTGACAAACAAGATGACAATTGCATTTTATTAAAGAAATATTATCTAATAGTATCAAACAAGTCTGATCATAATTTAATTTAATTAATTTTTTAATATTATGACTACTAGTAGATGCTAATAACAGTAATAAATGATAACAAAGTTTATCTTTTTAGGAAAAAAAAAACGAAAATCAAAAGTAATTGAGTAACTGTATCACCCAGAAAGGCAGAAACAACTGAACAGAATTTGTTTTGATTATGGTTAAAAAAAACAGGTAGGTAACTGACCGGCAACATCTTGGCCGTCGTAAATGCCACGGTGGACGGTACCAAAAGTGCCACGAGCAATGACACTTTTGATGATGAGCTTGGAAGGATCAATTTCCCAGTCGTATCTTCGTTTGGGCTTGACGGAGGAAGATAGAGAGAGGGCAGCGGCTGTGGCGGTAGCGGTAGTGTAATTAATGCACGAATCATCGAATGGTTTCTTCTTTTCCATAGTCCATGCTCTGTTGAGGTGCTTCTCCAGTTGTTCATCCAAACTCTTCAAATCAATCTGATCAGCTCTCACAAAACCATCACTGCTCTTCTCCATTTCGTTTTCTGCTTCCCTTTTGTTTTCTGTGTTCAAAAAGCTGAATATTTTGATTGTTTTTTTGGGTAATATGATTGTTCCGTTTTAGAGGGAGGAATTAATAAAGCCGAAGAGAGGGAAAAAGCCAAAGTGTTTTTGGTTTGGTGCAGGGGAAGAAGAAATGGAAGAGGAGGAGTAATATGAGCATAACGCCATGTGTGCACATGGAATTGCCTGAAGACAACGTGTATTCCTGACCCCACCACTCTTCTCTTCTTTCTTTTTCTTCTGCCTCCTTTTTTATTCGAAAAACTAGGTAATTTATTCGCGCTTCGCGCGGTAATAAATAATATCTTTAAACTACAATTATCTTTTTTTTATATCCCCATTATTGAAAATAACGAAAAGGTAGGTTCTTGTAAAAGCAAATATACTAAAAATATTTTAAGAGCCTCTAAATTCTAATGAATAGTTGGAAAGGCCTTATCGATATGGTCTTTAAAATATTTCCCATCGTAACATTTATTTGTTGATGTAATTGCCTTATCAATATTAATTGATCATTTCAAATAATTAATTTTCGTTTTTTCTTACTTTTGGGTACACGAAAAGCATAGCATTCAATTTCATGGTGTACGCTATAGTGCTTCTCAAACTGTCAAACCCTTCATGATGTGAAGGTTTGTAAAATTCATCATTGAATAAATTAATGTTGAGTGTAAATAATCTAGATCCGTTAATAAACAACAATAAAAATATTTACTAAAAATTAAGTAAGTGATATTTGGATTCAGAATTGCTTGGGACATTCTTCTTCTGTTAAGTCACCCTTCAGAATTTCTTCACCCTTTAGGTTGGCATTAGAATCATAACATTAGTTCTCTAGCTAGTGAAGCGCAAAAAAAAGGAAAAAATAGAAGAGAATAGGAAAGGATGGAGCAAGTAGATGCGCAAGAATTAAAGTTGAGCCCATAGTTAGAATAGCATACATGAAAGATCAACTAAGCCTCAAGATATTCTATGTGATCCTAAATACTATGCAGTTGGTGAAAATAATGCTTATAAACAGGATTATGTAAAACATACGTCGTTACTTATTATTTTATATCCAAGGCTTCTGCCCTTCAAGGGATACCTTTTACAATCTATCATACAGACTTAGAAAAATACCAGATCTAAAGAATATTTAGCAACTTCTTTTCCTAAATTGAAAAGGAAATCAATTCAAAATAACATAGAAATTAAAATTTAAAAGTCAGTATTCAAAATCTAGACCTTTGATCCGTTATTCAAAAGCGATTACATCACTTCCATTGCCAGCTTCCATTAGACCCTAACTCCAAACGCACATAGAGTACAAAAAGAAATGATGTCAATGGTTTCAATAGATGTATTTTGAAACTTCTCCTTGAGACTCTTTCGTCGGTATTCGGCAATTACTCCGATCCGTGCCTTACACATCACATAGCAAATATATGTACTGATGTAAGGAAACGTACAAAGTTTTCAAGGAGACCCACATGAATATATGAAAAACAATGATGTATGTACCGAGTAAAACACAAAATAACTGGTAACAAATTAACTAATAGATTTGAACAGTTATACTAACCATACATACAACAGCGAGAGTAAAAAGATCATGAAAATAAACATAAAAAAACAAATCTATTTTTAAAATCTCCACTTTCAAGCATCAGATGAAACTCCAAAATTGAAGCAAAACAATTCACGACCCTTGGCAACAAAGCTAGCAAATGAGGAAGATAAGGGTAGTCGAAACTCCAAAAGAGACTCCATCTCCCTTGTAAATAATCTTCCACAAAAATAATTGGTTCAAAGCTGTTAGAGGAAACCGACTATCCATCCTCCAAATTCAGTAATGCAAGAGTAATACTAAGGATTGTATATTTGAGGCTAGAGAATTAAAGTAGTGACGATTACAAAAGATATTTAAGGTGTAGTTATCTTAAATTAATGAGAACACTGTTAAAAGTAAGGCAACGACTGGGTTTTTAACATATCACTATTTTGCTCATTTTTCATTAATGGACATGAAGAGACGTGACTTTAAGGCATTAAAACCATAAAAATAAAGGAAAAAAGTAGAAAAAACTCCTAAAATCTGAGAAAATAGATAAATGTTATTCTTGGCCTAAGAGAGGTGCCAAGTCATCTCTTCCATTCCCTCCTTTATATATATATAGAGATAGTCATATTTATATTCTACTGTCAAAAATAAGCTACTTCTACTCTTCATTTCAATTTCTTATTAATATTGTATTCGCTTCGTTCGAACTATTTCTGTAAGTTTGTTATTTGTTACAGTTTTGGTATTGTATAGTGTCGAATTTGACCGACCTCATCCCCAAACTAATACGACTAATTGTATGTGCAAAAGTCAAATATGAGGAGGACAATTGAAGGGACGACCATGCAATTATGTCGGTCCTTCCACAGCACGTGCTTCATCTTTATATTTTACTTTATCTTTATATTTTGTTGACAACTAAAGAGAAATCTCTCCGCTATATAAGGGGTTTTTAGTTGTGTAAAAGACCATATTACTATTATCAATAGCATTCTCTCTCTATCTGAAGCTTTCTCTCTATATCTGAATTACTCTTTCTTTAACGGATTTATATCTTTCATCTATCTAATATCTTCACATTATCTTGCTCTTTAGTTCTTCTAACCACCAAGTTACAAAGGGTAAAACATATTCTAGAGTCAATTATTTTTTATTACGATTAACCACTTCTTATACATTTAATTGATTTACTTATATATCGTTGGATAACATTTTAATATATGTTAATATCCTTGTTTTTTTTCCCAGCATGTTAGTCTTACTTGGCATTGCCTAACCGATATCCACTTAAATAAGTGAACTACACATGTTCAAAAAAAATTAAGAAAAGATTAAAATTTACTCCATAACTTTTTATTATGATCTACAATTAAGGTGGAATTCCGTCAAACACTAGGGGTAAAAAAAGATGGTTTTTCCTAATAGCAGTGTAGCATTGGACCAATAGTCTAACGAAAAGCAAAATTACTCAATTTTGAAGAATACAAACAAAAGTTTTACCATTTTACCTTTGCAATATTATTATGAGAGTTAAGTAGCGAATTTTGGTGAAATTTGAATGTGTTATAGTAAACATATAGCTAGTGAGCAAGTGATTGTACTCCAATTCGTCTAAATTTTACTTGAACCAAAATAAGATTATTTAGATCTTAATTTGGGTTACAACGATCGATAATCTTAAATAATACTACATAATTGATCATTCTGTAAGGATTTAACGAGGTAGACAAGTTACGCAAATATAAAACAAATTATCACCCATAAGAAATATACGAAATAAAATTATAATTTTGGTTGTAAAATGGAATAAATGATTAAAAATGTGGTTACGACGTGTCTAAGTTGTACACAATCTTTTTTCCCGAAAATTGTGGACATTATTTCATTTAGGAGGTTACTGACAAAAGTTAGGTTGACCTTAGTTGTCCTTTTCTTATTTTAAACGGAAAAGGACTTTCATTATATTTGACTGCCCAACCTTTATCTTTGCAATTAATTAAAGTTTCAATGGTTATCTTTAGTGCTTAAAATAGAATCATGAAGGCGAGATATGGTTATTTATATTAACTTTGCTAATGGATAGACATCGGTTATGAATACTAAATAAGTAATTTCTGAAATAATATACTCCATAGTTTTGCATGAGAATGAAGTTGAGTAAATCACTTGTTTACAGACGACACAAACCTCATTAAAAGGGATCAACTTGTTGTAATTGTTCAATAACTTTATTAACAAGTGGAGTATTAAAAAAAATATCAAATTCGAACATCGTTAATTGCATATTCGCATAATTTTCTCAAAAGTGATTGAAGTGACAAACCATAAGACTGCAGAAGTTCGTGGCAGTCAGTTATAATTTCGTGTTGCAAATGATCATTTTCAAGTTCAAAGTCCTTGAAATCCTAATACAAAACGTATATGATTTTTTCTTCTTTTTTTGTTTTGGTCAAGAATGTAAACGTGGTAAGGAGAAACGTTCGGAAGAAAATAGAATTAATTATATGAATGTGCATGGAATGTAAAGGCTTGCTCAGTTGGTAAGCACCTCCACCTAGTCACCATGGAGGGGAAGTGTGGAAACACTGTAGATCCTCCTAATTTGAGAGGGGTACAAAAAAAAAATGTAACGTGCATTTAAACTATGCATCTATTTGATTTCTAGTGGTTGATATATACCAAACTAATCATTCATTTCTATTTCTCAATATTTGTTATGGTGAAATAGAAAAGTGGAAGCAAAGAAAGCAGCATATTTGAAGCCAGTAGAGAGTATAGACGAGGGGCGGAAGAGTGTCAACAAGGAGGGGTACAAGAAAGCTAGGAGAGAGGCGAAGTTGGCGGTTACGGCAGCTAAGGCCGCAGCGTTTAGTCATTTATACGAAGAAATTAGGGTTAAAGGCGGGGTCAAGAAATTGTATAGGCTAGCTAAGGTGAGGGAGCGGAAGGCCCGGGATCTGGACCAAGTGAGATACATAAAAGACGAGGAGGGAGGAGTTTTATTGGAGGGGGCACATATCAGGTCGAGATGGCAAGCGTACTTCCACAAACTTTTGAACGATTAGAGAGATAGGGGCATCATATTGGGGGAGTTGGAGTACTCGGAGCGGCAGCAAGATTTTGGGTATTGTTGGCGCATACGAGTGGGGGAGGTGGAAGAGGCTATGCGCAAGATGAGTAGGGGTAGAGCGACTGGGCCAGACGAGATCCCGTTGGAATTCTGCAAGAGTGTGGGAGAGGAGAGCTTAGAATGGTTTGCTAGGTTGTTTAACGCCATTTTTAGGATAAAGAAGATGCCCGAAGAGTGGAAGCGAAGTACAATGATCCCGTTGCACAAGAACAAGAGGGATGTCCAAAACTGCAACAACTATAGAGATATTAAGTTGTTAATCCATACAATGAAAGTATGGGAGAGGGTGATTGAAGGGAGATTAAGGAGGTGTGTGTTCATTTTCGAGAACTAATTTGGTTTCATGCCGGGACGGTCGACCGCTGAGGCCATACACATTGTGAGGAGATTGGTAGAGCAGTATAGGATAGTGAAGAAGGATTTGCATATCGTGTTCATTGACTTGGAGAAAGCCTATGATAAAGTACCGAAACAAAGTTCTATGGAGATGTTTGGAGGCAGGAGGTGTGCCTGTAGCATATATTAGAGTGATCCAGGACATATATAATATGACTAAGACACGGGTAAGGATAGCATGAGGAGACTCTGCCTACTTTTTGGTTGAGATGGGGTTGCATCAGGGATCAGCACTCAACCCATTTTTATTTTCCCTGGTGATGGATTCTTTGACACGTCACTTCCAAGGGGAGGTGCCTTGGTGCTTGTTATGTGCGGATGACATAGTCCTGATTGATGAGACGCGAGGTAGCATTAACGAAAGGCTGGAGGTCTGAAGACATAGCCTAGAGTCTAAGGTTTTCAAGTTGAGCAGGACCAAGACAGAATACTTGGAGTGCAAGTTCATTGGTGTTACCCAGGAGGTGGGCGAGGATGTGAGACTCGATACGCAAGTCATTCCCAAAAGAGAGAGAGAGAGAGTTTCAAATATCTAGGATCTATAATTCACATGAATGGGGAGATAGATGAGGATGTTACTCATCGTATCGGAGCAGGATGGACGAAGTGGAGGCTTGCTTCCAGTGTCTTGTGTGATAAGAGCATGCCATTGAAACTTAAGGTTAAGTTCTACAAGGTATTGGTCAGACCGACTATGTTGTATGGGTAGAGTGTTGGCTAGTCAAAAAGTCACATGTCCAGCATAAGGAAGTAGCGAAAATGAGGATGTTGAGATGGATGTCTGGGCGTACTAGATTGGATAGAATTAGGAATGAAGTTATTCGAAACAAGGTGAGTGGCCCCTATGGAGGCGAAGATGTGTGAGGCAAGGTTGAGATGGTTTGGACATGTTAAGAGGAGAAGCACATATGACCCAGTCAGGAGATGTGAGAGATTGGCCTTTGGATGAGAGACGAGGGGTAGAGTTAGACCTAAGAAATGTTGGGGTAAGGTGATCAGTTAGGACATGGCGCATCTTGAGCTGACCGAGGACACGACCGTAGATAGAAGGTTGTGGAGGTGGAAGATTAGGTAGAAGGTTAGTAGGTAGTTGAGAGTTTTCCCTTGGTCTTCTCTATTTTGATAGTATTAGTGCTAGTATGGTACCTGTCACGACCCCAAACCCGATCGTGATGGAGCCCAACACTAATGCTAGGCAAGCCCGACCATTTACTTTCTTAACCCGAGCACGAAGCTCAAAACCAATTAATTAAATACTCAAATCAATTATTAATACTAATAGTTGATATAATCAAATAAAAAATACGAAACACTTACATAACTCCAACTCCCAAAGACTTGAGGTCATGAGTCTAGAGCCTCTAAAACAAACTGGATAACAATATTTGAACGAAAATACACTAGTCTGGGAATGTATATATAAATAAAACTGAAATATGAAGAGTAGTCAGGTCCTGCGAACGTCAAGCAGCTACCTCAACAACTCTGATAAGCTCTGGAGACAAAGACTGCTCGGCTAAGCCTCCGGTGCACCTGAATCTGCACACAAGGTGCAGGGAGTAGGGGTGAGTACTACCGACTCAGTGAGTAATAAGCATATAAAATGTGTGAAGATAAGAAATCCATGAAATGCCACAAAGTAAAGCTATAACTAATAGTCTGACACCTTACTACGAACCAACAACAAAACAACTTCAAATATATCAGTCAAAAGTGTCACACCTCCTTTTTCCGCACATACGAGGGCGCGAGGGAGTTTTTCCAATTAAAGGACAATCGAAACGGGATTTATTTATTTAATTCAGAGTCGCCACTCGGGAAAATAATGGTGTCCCAAGTCACCGGTTTTAATCCCGAACCGAGGAAATTTTTGACTCTGTATTACAGTCTGCGAAACTAGAAACCTGAATAAAGAATTCTGTTAATCCGGGAGAAGGTGTTAGGCACTCCCGGATTCCGTGGTTCTAGCACGGTTGCTCAACTGCTATTTTTGTTTTTATCTGATTTCATTATATATGTAATTAGGTGCTTTTAATATTCCGCTTTTTAATTTTAGAAGAATTGCGACGTCACGAAAATACACTTCGAGTCACACCGCAGCCAGTACGCCTGTGACTTTAATGTATTTCAGTTTCGCCGAGAGTAGGATTTGGGTCACATAAATGCGCACCCGTATTTCGGAAAGTATTTTTCATTAAAGTCGTGCCTAAAGATTCTCCGTCTTTGTTATCTTTGGGAAAGACCGTGAAATTCGCTCAACGGTTTTCCCGAGTCTAAATATTTTATAGCAATTTATTTGAGGGCCCCGCAATAGTGCGGCGAGGCTCATCTCACTTTTATTAAAGGCCAATCTTAGGATGAACTATATGGTCTACTTTTGTTTTTGTCCCTAATATTAATTTAATACCTAGTCCTACATGTATTATAATGAATAAATTTATGATTCGGGGCTCTTTTAGCGGTTTTAACTCTAATTTAAGAATAGTTGGCAGCTACTGCGTGACTAAGCCTAATACAAAGGAGAACAAAATAAACTGGGCTTGAAGCCCATACAGATACGCCAGCTTTCTGTGTTGATACCACATGACTTCAATCTCACCTCAATTTCAACATTTCCTAACTAATTTTAAAATAGTCTTTGCTGTAGTCAAAACAACGTTATTGTTTCATATTATGTATTAATCAACTTATCTTATTTATAAATAACAGATCAACTACCCAGTTAACGATTTCAAATAGAACATCAATGTATAGAGATCATCCAACACATTCCTTATTTAAGTTAATGAGACAAGTCATTTAGATTCCAATTTGAGATCTTAGTTATTTTTATACTTAGTCAATGCTTAAACCTGTCATTATGAGAAAAAGCCTAATATTTCTAATGAAATCACTAACTTCATTTTTTTTTATAAACCATCACCATACTCGATCATATTATGAACTTCAGAACTAAAACTAACTCACTATATTTTTGATCTTCAAGGAATAAATCACAAATCTAATAGATTTCAACTATCCGAATCCTACCAGTAATTAAGGGCTCATTAGTATGCAATTTTCACATCAGTCCAACTAACAGTCCCTATTAACAACAAATCAACTTCCAAAAAAACTTCACATGTTCAATCCATATCAAATTACATAACCAGAACAAAAAAAACCAGAAATGAAGTATAGAACAAAATGCTAGAATCCACATTAAACTTGTATTTTGACTTTCATGTCATACTGTTGCATTCAGCTCTCAATTTCAGAGTTAACAGAAGAAGTACCTGGAAATTGACAAGAGTAGATGAATAAGAGATCAGCTATGGCAGTGATAAGCACCAACGATAATCAACAACAAATGCAGCAACAACAGGCAATCAGCAGACAATCACAGGTTATCCAGAAGAATCCAATGATTGGGGAGTTGTATTGAAAACCAAACAGGCACAACAGCTAATACACCAATGAACAACATCAAACCAACAGACCAGAGATAGATGCAAGAACCAATACAAAATCTGGCCAACCCTCAATGAAACAGTAACAAGCACACTTAGGAAATTTTCCTTCCTATCTCTCTGTATGTCTCTGTTTTCCTCTTCTCTCACAGGCTCTCAATCTCTTAAGTGTGTCTGTATACCCTTACTGTGTGTTTAGAACTCTCTCCAAGGTGTTTCCCAGTGTGTATCCGTGTGTATCAGTGTGTATTTGTGTGTATTTGTGTGAGTGTATCTGCCCTCCTCTCTGTTCCAGAGAGATCCTTTTATAAACCAAGAAAACAGGCCCTTTAACCCTTCAAATTCACTGCTTTTCTACCTTGCACATGTATCCATCTACCATTTTAATCATTCCCCATCTGTTTTCCAGATCTCTTTTGCCTATTTTAACATTTAAAACTTATTATAAACAAAAGTATCTACCGGTTATTCTCTGATTCCACTTAAGTTTGTCTAAGTATGAATTTTAACAATTAAACAACTAACTAAAGGAAAAAAACTACTGGAATATACTGTTGTCCAGCAGTTCCAGCAACTCAATCCATGTGCAATGCACCCTAATGCTTATTTTCTGAGCACTTAAACAGATTAAACAACCAGCAAACATCACAAACAATCCTAATTATGTCCAACAAGAGTTATGGACACAAATGGGGATCAATTTCTGTCTAAAAGTGATAACAACAGACCTACGAAACTAATCGACAAACATTTGATCAAACGATTACGGTATGTACATTTGATATCCAAACCATTGCAAAAAACAGTGAACCAAGAATTCTCGGCCAAGTGCCGGGGAATACAAAGCTAATCGTTCGACGACGCTAATCGACGCGAGCACGTATTCGACAACATACGTAATCAAACAAACAATCACAAAATTAGAATTGACCAGCAAATGGTCTTTGAGAAAGAAAGGATGGAACAGGGACGACTAACAACAATCAAGAAGAATTCAATCAACTAAAACTAAACAAATACAAAAACAAATTGAAATAAACAGAAAACAGGAAAATTACCTCAAAGAGAAATCAAAATCGAACAAGTCCCGTCCCCAATGGGATTGAGTTTGCATTTTTGAAGTAAACGGACTTTAATTGAAATGTTTTCAAATGAAAACGTTTCAATTAAAGTCTATTGACTTCAATTATTTTTGAACTCGGACAAAAATCCCTAGTTCTTGAGTTCTAGGGTTCTTGAGGCTCGATTTGGGGCTTGACAATTTCTGGCTATATTCGAACCGGATTAAGGGTGGTGTGGTGGTTAGGGAGGGGAGGTGAGGTGAGGGTGTGGTATCAATTTGGGGGGGTTTGGGATAAATCTTTGAATTCCGGCGAGTTTCGATCTAATATTCGAAACGTTTTGGGACGATTCGAAACTAGTGGTTGCCGGATTCGTGTTGAGGAGGAGAAGGGGGTTCTGGGGTGTTAAAATGGGAAGGTTTGGCCTACCGGAACCGCCGTGAGGCGATTTTCGGTAGGCGGCAGACGGTGGTTGGGCGGCGGTGTTATTTCGTCTCTCTCTCAGAGACGAAGGGAGGGGGTATGTGTTTGAGATGGAAAAGGGTTTTGGGGGTATTGAAATGGGTCTTTTGATCTCGGCCGTTGGATCATAACATCCGATGGTTGAGATCAAATGGATTAATCCTCGAACGGGGCCGTTTAGGGGGGTAACGGGATCGTTTGGTTTAGTCAAGGGTGGAGAATCTGGACCGTTTGATCCGGTTAGATCAACGGTCAAGATGGGGTATGATGGCAGGTGTTCTAGGGCCGGGTAAGGGTGTCATTTGGGCTAATTTTTTGGGTACATTTGGGCAGCCCAGTCCGTTTCTTTTCTTCCTCAATTTTCTTCTTTTCTTTTATTTATTTATTAATTCCTAATTTATTAAAACACAAAATTCTAAAATACATTACAAAGTCAATTAATTTATAGAAACTAATTACGTTTGAATACCAATTCGCACATTAAATATCAATTAAATTACACAACTTTAACTACAATGCAAAACACGACCATTTGATTTTAATTATTTTATAAAACGAATTACTTAATTCAATTATGAATTAAAACAAATGCAACATATATATATTTTTTTTTGTATTTTTTCTATTAATTTAAACATCAAAACCCGCACGCACGGACGCAAACAATAAGCGAATAATAACAGAAAATCCACGAAAATTGCAAACAAAACAAAACTCTTTATTTTGAATTTTTGGGAGTAATTCTCATATAGGGCAAAAATCACGTGCTCACAGCTGCCCCTCTTTGCGCGGAAACATGAAGAGTTTTCGTGCAAAGATAAGTGAGCAAGCACTCCGTATGAAGCATTTTTTGGAAAAGTTTGACCGAACCTTTGCTTCAAAAGGTCTCCTACATATCCCTGGCTAAAAGGGAATCAGGTCAATGTAGTCGGGAAGTTTTGGTAGCTGGGACTACCATGACTGCTGTGATCTTGCTGTTACTGTTGTTGCTGCTGATGCCACTGCTTAACTGATCTCCTTATTACACCGTGCTAAACGAAAAATAAGAAGCTAGACTAAGTTACAGTATTGCAAATTCTTATCTATCTTTTCAACTTGATCTTGTAATGTTCCTTGCCATCCTGCTGGCTCTGATGTTTCTTCACATGCTTCTTCTCTTCTGACAATTGTTATTTCGGCTTATCTTGATTGCCGAACTCCGACCATTGGTCCCTTCCTTGTGATCTTCGAACTATTCTCCTTCGAAGTCTGAATCTATCTTTCTGATCCTTGTTGCCTTCCTTCCGATTACGAACTTGGATTCATGCTGGGGATTTCCTTTACACTCTGTCACTTTCCGATGGTTCACTTTCCTTATCCAATCTTAGAAAATGAGACGTCGTTCTACTTTTCCGCTGGGCTTTTGACTTTATCGACACATTCTAATCATAAATCGCCACTCCATTCTTCAGGCGGGCTCCCTAACTTCCACTATATCTTCAAAACTAAATTGCCACTCCATTCTTCAGGCGGGCTCCCTGACTTCAACTCATAAAATTCGAAACTAAATTGCCACTCCATTCTTCAGGCGGGCTTCCTGACTTCAACTCATAAACTTCGAAACTAGATCACCACTCCATTTTTCAGGCGGGCTCCCTGACTTCAACTACAACTTCGAAATTAAATCGCCACTCCATTCTTCAGGCGGGCTCCCTGACTTCAATTACAACTTCAAAACTAAATCGCCACTCCATTCTTCAGGCGGGCTCCCTGACTTCAATTACAACTTCAAAACTAAATCGCCACTCCATTCTTCGGGCGGGCTCCCTGACTTCAATTACAACTTCAAAACTAAATCGCCACTCCATTCTTCAGGCGGGCTCCCTGACTTCAATTATATCTTCAAAACTGAATCGCCACTCCATTCTTCAGGCGGGCTCCCTGACTTCAATTATAACTTCAAAATAAATCGCCACTCCATTCTTCAGGCGGGCTCCCTGACTTCAATTACAACTTCAAAACTAATCGCCACTCCATTCTTCAGGCGGGCTCCCTGACTTTAATTACAACTTCAAAACTAATCGCCACTCCATTCTTCAGGCGGGCTCCCTGACTTTAATTACAACTTCAAAACTAAATCGCCACTCCATTCTTCAGGCGGGCTCCCTGACTTCAATTACAACTTCAAAACTAAATCGCCACTCCATTCTTCAGGCGGGCTCCCTGATTTCAACTTACAACTCACTAACTCGATCCCATACATATCGCCTTCCTTTGCTTCATGTACCATTTTCTTCTTCCTGCATCGTCTCTTGGGCCACCTTTTCTTCTGAATTACCTTGTTTTGGAATTGCTTTCTTCGTGTTATTTTCCTTTGACTGCTGGGGATATCCTTGGGACCGTTTACTTACCTGCTGGAGATAATGCTACTGGGGAAGTATTCTTTATTTCCTTTTTTTCTACTTCCTTTAACCTTTATTCTCTCCCGAGCTCGTTGGGGGTTGAATTTTCATTGACTGAGGGTTACCCTGGCAGGGACTCCCTTTTCCTTTTTCCTTTTTCCCAACCTCCTTCGGGACTTGCACTTTGCTTCCTTGAAAACTTATGGTATATAATGTTGCTGGGGAAATCTCGAAAATCAGTGTTTCATTTCTCCAAGAACTGTTGGGGATAATACTAGGCTTAAAGATCACTTCCTCGTGTTGTCTGGCCTCTTTCAAAACTATTCTGCTTGAAACTGGTATTTCCCAAAATCTTGCGTTGCTTTCCATCCTTATCCACTGGGTATTTGCTTTCAAGAAAATTTTCGCCATGGGAGAAACTTTTCTGCCCCAATTTGATAACCTTCTACGTGGCATGCTTTTCCGCCGACAAACCCTCTTTTCCTGCTTGAAATCAAAGAAAAATTGTTAGTTTCAAAACACCGTGAGTGGTCATGCCGCTCTTGCATGGGACAATTTTCCTTTTCTCTTTTAGCTGCTTTGCCTTCCTCGAACTTTGGGGACGACGTTGATACTTGCTGGTGGATGGTGCTCTTTCCACATGATCTCTTATCTCTTCTTTTTATTCCAAACTTCAGTGTGGTCCGGCCCTCTTAGTCGGTGATCTGTTGTGAGAAACTATCTTCCGGATGTGTAATATGTGTCCACCCTACTCCGTAATTCCTGTGAACCTTCCAATCAACCCGTCGTTCCAATCTTAATATCGGAACGACTTTTGCCTTATTGCCTTGTTCCATTCCTATTCATCTTCATTGTACCGTTTTGGGAGACTTGGTAGTAAGCTTTGAAGAGTCAACTTTCGACATAAATGTAAAAATCTTTAAAAAGAGAGAAAAATGATAAATAAAAAATGCAATAAAGAGTGTGGACTGCAAAAGACAAAAAGGAAAACTTTTCTGAACTTTAAATTGGGAAAAACTTATTTGAATGTATAACTGATCCAATGGTTATGCCGTGCCTTCGAGATTAATCTACCCAGTCTATTTATGCCAATCACTTTTTGACGTCTGTGTTTTGCTAGAGGCAAACGAATGTCCCAACCTTGTCTCATGCAGACACCTTGTACCCATCTCGCCTTGTCACCTCATAGTGCCATTCAAAGGGTTTTCACTAATAAGATTCTCTCATTTCTCTCGATCTCCCGTCGCCTTAGGGTGCCTGTAAAGGTTTTCACCGTAAGACTCTCTCATTTTATTTTCTCTTAACTTTCTTCGCCTTAAGGTGCCCGCGAGGGTTTTCACCGTTAAGACTCTCTCATTTCACTTTCTTTCCATGCGGTGGGCTGGGGTGTTATCCACGAAATTTCCTCTAAAGGGCTATCCCTTTTCAGCTTGTGAGTCCTAGATTCAGTCGAGGATTGAAGTGTCATTCGTAGTTTTCATTCGCATGACTTGGCATTTCTCCAATACTGATCGAGAGGTCTTTTTTGGTCATTAATGTGGTTTTTGTGCGTGAGGCTAAAGAAAAGGGATTTAACCTCAACGGTTAGCTCATTACAACTTTCGGAATCCACACTATCTTTTCAAACGAAACAATGACTTCTGCCCCAGTTTTGTTGCTTGGGGAATCTTTGATTTTTATTTTATTATGACCGAGCCGTGTGGCGCCTACGTATCCTTCTTGAGGAATCAGGTCGAACGTAGTTCACTTTTTCTTGTGTTTTTTTTTCTTTGTTTCTTTTTCTATTTTGTTATACATCTTCCTTGAGGATTCCAAAAGAGGGTATATGAAAGAATAATTAAGGCTCAAAGGGGAAAACAAGGGTTAAAGTGTTTGGGTAGTAGAAAAATTGCCTCTGTCATTTCATTCTCCGAAAAATGCCAAATACAAACAAACGAAACCAAACGTTGACAAATACATTAAAGAATTACACATAATATCTCTTGACTGCATCGGAATTGATAGCCATATCGGTGCATCTTCCCTCAATATCAGTTAGACATAGAGCGCCGTTGGATAATACTCTAGTCACAACAAATGGTCCCTGCCAATTTGGAGCGAACTTGCCTTTCGCTTCGGCCTGATGTGGTAGAACTCTCTTCAGCACATGCTGTCCCACTTCAAATTTCCTGGGATGTACCTTCTTGTTATATGCTCTTGCCATTCTCTTTTGATACAATTGGCCATGACATACTGCTGTCAATCTCTTTTCATCGATCAAGCTCAATTGCTCCAATCGGGTTTTGACCCACTCATCGTCGTCAATCTCAGCTTCGGCGACAATTCGGAGGGATGGAATTTCAACTTCTGCTGGTATTACTGCCTTCAGTCCCGTACACCAACAAGTAAGGAGTTGCACCTACCGAAGTCCGGACGGTAGTGCGATAACCCAACAGTGCGAATGGCAACTTTTCATGCCATTGCCTAGATCCTTCTACCATCTTCCTCAATATCTTCTTAATATTCTTGTTTGCTGCCTCAACCACACCATTTGCTTTAGGACGATATGGTGTGGAATTTCGGTGTGTAATCTTGAACTGTTGGCGGACCTCCTTCATCAATCCGCTGTTAAGATTGGCACCGTTATCTGTGATGATTATCTTTGGAATTCCAAACCTGCAGATGATGTGGGAATGTACGAAGTCCACCACCGCCTTCTTGGTCATTGATTTAAAGGTTTTGGCCTCCACCCACTTGGTAAAATAATCGATCGTTACCAGAATGAACTTATGACCATTGGAAGCCGCAGGTTCTATAGGTTCGATAACATCCATACCCCACGCAACAAATGGCCATGGCGCTGACATTGTATGCAATTCGGTCGGTGGAGAATGAATCAAATCTCCGTGTATCTGAAACTGATGGCATCTTCGCACGAAACTTATACAATCACGCTCCATAGTGAGCCAGTAATATCCTGCTCGAAGAATCTTCTTTGCCAATACATATCCGCTCATGTGTGGACCACAAACTCCGGAGTGTATATCTGTCATCACTGTTGTGGCTTGACTTGCATCTATACATCTCAACAATCCCAAATCTGTGGTTCTTTTGTACAGCACCCCTCCACTAAGAAAAAAATCCGTTTGCTAACCGCCGAATAGCTCTCTTTTGATCTCCAGTTGCCTGCTCTGGATATATTCCTAACCTGAGGTATTCCTTGACATCATGAAACCATGGCTCACCATCCATCTCTTCTTCTATCATATTGCAATAAGCATGCTGATTCCGGATCTGAATATGTAATGGATCAACATGAATCTTGTCCGGGTGATGTAGCATTGACGCCAAAGTAGCTAGAGCATCGGCAACCTCATTATGCATCCTTGGGATATGCCTGAATTCTACTGATCGGAAATGCTTGGTCAGATCATGCAAACATTGATGATACGGGATAAGCTTCAAATCTCTGGTTTCCCATTCTCCCTGGATCTGATGTACCAGAAGGTCCGAGTCCCCCAAGACCAAGACGTCCTGTACATCCATGTCTACCGCTAATCGCAACCCTAAGATGCATGCCTCATACTCAGCCATATTGTTGGTACAATGAAAACACAGTTGAGCAGTAACAGGATAATGATGTCCCGTTTCAGAGATAAGTACAACTCCTATTCCGACTCCTTTTGCGTTCGCCGCTCCGTCGAAGAAAAGCTTCTACCCTGGATCCTCGGTTATTTCTAACCCATCAATTTGCAATACTTCTTCGTCTGGAAAATACGTCCTCAAAGGTTCGTATCCGTCATCTATAGGATTCTCCGCTAAGTGATCGGCTAGGGCTTGAGCTTTCATAGCCGTCCTTGTCATATATATGATGTCGAATTCTGTAAGTAGTATTTGCCATTTTGCTAACCTCCCTGTAGGCATAGTCTTCCGGAAAATATACTTCAATGGATCCAAACGTGAAATGAGGTAAGTAGTGTAAGAAGACAAATAATGTTTCAGCTTTTGGGCTACCCAAGTCAAAGCACAACAGGTCTTTTCCAAATGAGTGTACTTAACCTCGTGGACCGTGAATTTCTTACTAAGATAGTAAATGGCCCGTTCCTTTCTGCCAGTAAGATCATGCTGCCCCAGTACGCAGCCGAACGAATTCTCCAAAACCGTTAGATAAAGAATCAGGGGTCTACCCGGTTCAGGCGGAACTAGTACGGGTGGGTTTGACGGATACCCTTTGATTTGGTCAAACGCTTCCTGACATTCTGTCGTCCATTCTATCGTAGCGTCTTTCTTCAACAGACGGAATATGGGTTCACAGGTTGCTGTAAGCTGAGCAATAAACCTACTGATGTAATTTAACCTTCCCAACAAACTCATTACCTCTGTTTTATTCTTTGGCGGGGGTAACTCCTACATGGATTTGATTTTGGATGGGTCCAACTCAATGCCCCGTCGGCTGACGATGAATCCTAGCAATTTTCCTGACGGAACTCCGAATGCAGATTTGGCTGGATTAAGCTTGATATCATATCTTCGAAGTCTTTGGAAAAACTTCTTGAGATCGGCAATGTGGTCTTCTTGACGTCTAGATTTTATGATCACATCATCCACGTACACTTCAATTTCTTCGTGTATCATGTCATGGAATACCGTAGTCATCGCCCTCATGTATGTTTCCCCTGCATTCTTCAGGCCGAATGGCATTACCCGGTAACAATAAGTTCCCCATGGTGTGATAAAAGCCGTCTTTTTCTGCGTCCTCTTCATCCATCAAGATCTGATGATATCCCGCGTAGCAGTCCACAAAGGATCCGATTTCACGTCCGGCGCAATTATCAATCGGGATATGGATATTGGGAAGCGGAAAATTATCCTTAGGGCTCGCCTTGTTGAGATTGCGATAGTCCACTCATACTCTGATCTTTCCGTCTTTCTTTGGCACCGGTACTACGTTAGCCAACCAATCAGGGTATCGAGTGACACGAATGACTTTCGCCTGTAACTGCTTGGTTACTTCCTCCTTAATCTTTACACTCATCTCCGACTTACATTTCCGCAGTTTTTGTTTGACAGGAGGGCACGCCGGGTCAGTAGGTAATTTGTGAACTACTAGATCGGTGCTGAGTCTTGGCATGTCGTCGTACGACCATGCGAAAATGTCTTTAAAATCCACAAGTGTTTTGATCAATTCTTCTCTCAGGTTGGGTTCGATATGGACGCTTATTCTGGTTTCTCTAACATCATTCGTATCCCCCAGATTAACAGCCTCAGTATCATTCAAGTTGGGTTTGGGCTTTTCCTCGAAGTGACTTAATTTTTCGCCGATTTCTTCTACGGCTTCATCATTGCCGTATTCTGATTCACTCTCGTCACTTCTTATTTCATGCGTTATTATTTCCAAACCAGATTAACTTTCTAGACTGGGTTGATTAATATCTAAGCACGCCATATCATTAAGATCAGTTGAAAGAAAGCTGCTCAGAAAAGTAAAAAGAAGGAAAATAAACAAAATTAGAAACAAAGGGAACAAAATTTCATTAAATGGGAACAGTACAATGAAGCTTGCACACTCAAACAAAAATGAACTAAAACAAATGGATTTTATTCCGGGGACAGCCTCAACACAAAATTTGAAAGAAAACAATCCAAAACAAACTACCAAGACTCCTTCCGGATAGGGAGAGGAGTAGCCTTCCAATTATTCAACTTTGCTTTCGATCCCACAAACTGTATCTCGGCATGGCTGGGTCCTTCGCCATCCTCTAGCATGCATACATCCGAGAATAAATCCTCGAACCTTCTCAAAAACTCTTCGTCTGGCTTGATCATAGGACTGGGAACCTTTGTCGTCGGACGTCTTCTTATTCCGGACCTAACAAAAGATCGCGAAAGGCGCGGAACAGGCTTCGGGAGCACCCATGTCTTCTGCTTATTCCTCTTGGCTCGCTGGATGTCCTCTGACGTTGGCTTGAATCCCAAGCCGAAGGTTCCCACATTTTCGACCACGGATACCGGTTGTATGATTCCTTGCAGAGATGCACCTAAACCTTTGCCGGGTATGAAACCGTTTTTCAACATTTCTTGAGCCACCATGACGTCTACAGTAATTATTCTGTCATTAAGAATGCATTCCCCTTCTGGAACTCGGTTGACGGATACCGCATCACAGACCTGGTATACCCATGGCCCAACATCCTCTTCTGTGTCGACAAAGGGGACGATGGTGCCTGGTTGTAGATCATTCTCTCCATGGACTACGATCTCTTGTCGATCCCATTCAAACTTGACTAGTTGGTGTAGGCTGGACGGAACCGCTTTTGCCGCATGGATCCACGGTCGTCCTATCAGAAGGTTGTATGAAACTACCATGTCCAGCACCTGGAATTCCATGGTGAACTCCACAGGTCCGATTGTCAAGACTAATATTATGTCCCCGACTGATGCCTTGCCTCCTCCATCAAACCCTCGGACACATATACTATTCTTGCGTACCCTGTCGATATCCATTTTCAACTTGTTTAGAGTAGAGAGAGGGCAAATGTTTGCACTGGACCCATTGTCGACTAGGACTTTGGTAACCACCGACTCCTCACACTTTACCGTAAGATATAAAGCCTTGTTGTGCTCGGTGCCTTCCTCAGGTAACTCATCATCGGCAAAGGTGATCCGGTTTGCTTCGAAGATCCTATTGGTGATCTTTTCCAAGTGACTCACAGAGATTTTATCAGGTACATGGGCCTCATTCAAAACTTTCATCAAAGCTTGCCGATGTTCTTCAGAATGTATCAGCAAGGACAACAATGAGATTTGCGCCGGAGTCTTCTTCAGCTGTTCCAGGACAGAATAATCATGTAGCTTCATCTTTTTCAGGAATTCTTCTGCCTCTTCGTCAGTTACCGGCTTTTTTAGTGTTGCCGGAGTAGTCTTCCTTAATTCCGCAGGGGCAAAACATCTCCCTGAGCGAGTCAAACCTTGCGCTTCGCAGACTTCCTCTTTAACTTCTTTTCCTTTGTAGGTTATCATGACCCGATCATAATTCCATGGAATAGCTTTGCTATCAACTATTGGCAACTGTATTGCTGGCTTGATGATGAAAGGATCCACTCGAACACCTGCTACAGTCAAGATGGGTTTGGTTACTGCCCCCTGGTACAACTATTTTTACTCCCTCTGACCTCATAAGCACTTTGTTCACACTTCCTTTTTCAGCTTCCAACCCCTCTTGTACGTCCTTCTTGCAGATGAGTGACTCATCAAGGCTTGGCCCCTTTTTCGTTCCTACCCCACTAGACTTGATCATCATTACAGTCTGAGAGGTTTTCTCCTTTCCCTCTTCTACCCGTACCAACTCGATTATGTTGGTCTCATGATGAGTTGGAAGTGGATTTTGGTTGATGTTGGGCTCTGCTGGAGTATGGACCTCAATTCGGCGAGTGTCGATGAGTTCCTGAATAGCTGTTTTCAACCTCCAACACTTTTCTGTGTCGTGCCCCGGACATCCTGAGCAGTATGCACAATTTATTGAATGATCCAGATTCTTTGGAAGAGGGTTTGGTAGCTTAGCCTCGACCGGATTTAGCAACCCTACTTGCTTCAAACGGCGGAACAAACTGGTGTAAGACTCTCCCAAGGGAGTGAAGGTCTTCGTCCTTGGTGCTCTGTCATTCTTGAAGGCTTGATTCGGACGAAAGCCTGCACCCGTGGGATTTCTATAGGCTCTTGGGGGTGGGTAATTATTCTGTGGATTTGGCGCACGCCATGGTGCCTGGACGGGGGGTGGGGCATATGATTGGGCATGATGGACGGTAAAGTGAGCATCCGGTGTTGGGTAATAGTGTTGTGGATGGCTATATGGATTGTGAGAGTAATTTTGTTGGTGGGGCTGTGGCGAATTATACTGGGGTGCGGGGCCTCTGTTCTTGAACCATGCTCCGGAATCAACTGCCGCGACCTCTTCTTTCCTCTTTTTCCCAAGCACCCCTCCGGTGCCACTTTGAATAGCTTGAGTGGTGGCTTTCAACGCTGCATAACTCATGATCTTGTTATCTTTCAAGACTTCCTCGATCATAGCCCCCATCTTTATCACCTCAGTGAATGACTTACCCACGGACGTCACCAGATGTCCGAAATAGGTTGGCTCCAGTGTCTGTAGGAAGTAATCCACCATTTCATTCTCTCTCATCGGTGGATCTACCCTCGCTGCCTGTTCCCTCCAGCGGAAACCGAATTCTCTAAAACTTTCGGCGGGTTTCTTCTCTAACTTTAGCAATGATAAGCGATCGGGGATTATTTCAAGATTATACTGGAACCGGCCGATGAATGCTTGAGCCAAGTCATCCCATGTAAACCATATGCTGGGATCCTGCCTAGTGTACCACTCTAGTGCAGACCCCCCCAAGCTCTGACCGAAGTAAGCTATCAAAATCTCATCTCGCCCTCCGGCTCCTCGCATTTTACTACAAAAACCTTGAAGATGGGCTACTGGGTCACCATGCCCTTCGTATAGGTCAAACTTGGGCGTTTTGAACTCGGCTGGCAACTGGACATCTGGGAATGGACACAGATCTTTGTAAGCGACACTGACCTGGTTACCCAAACCATGTATATTCCTGAAGGACTGCTCCAGGCTTTTAACCTTTCGAATAACTTCCTCATGCTCCGAACTTTTGACGTGCTTTTCCGGTTCTGCCGTGTTATCCTAGTGAGGGGTGTGTGAATGCGGTTCAGGAACCTTAAAGGTAGGCTCGGGAGAATAACAATGATTGTCGTGGATTTGAAAAAGCGGCTCACTGGACGACTTTTGTAAAGTAGCAGGTGGAGGTGCCACAAAAACAGGGGTAATCGGGGGAGGAGGATTTTGCCTGGATGGTGAAATCGGGGAGGTATATGGGTTTTCCCCTTGATAATAAGGATAGATCGGTGCACTTGTAGAGGGATCAATGGGCGGACGCTCTAGTGCTGGTGGAAAAGTAGGAAGGTTTGGTGATGATTGTCCCCTAGCCCAGGCTAGGTGCATCTCTGTCATTTGCTGTCTCAATCGGTCCACCTCTTCTTTCATGATTTGTATCTCTGTTTTCTCCCCATCGATACTTTTGCCGGAACTAGACATGCTTGCTGGAATTGGACCTTTTGATCTGGTATGGTAAGGGTGATCGGCCAGTATACTCTGTCAAGTCAACTGCTAAACTTTTCTAGAATTGCAACAAACTTGTTAGCTCACTGAATTTAACAGGCATGTTATCACATGTTGGATGCAATGCACCTAATCAATTAACCATTTCTACATGTATTCCTTGCATGCGTCATTCCAACTTTTCTTTTTCTTCTTCTCTTATCCTTGAAAACTTTATTGTTATTAACCTCCCCATTTTTCTCTTTTTTTTAGTGGTGGTCGAATCTTATGTGGATTGCCTACGTATCACGTCCCCGCGTGAATCAGACCGAGCGTAGTTCTAATAACAAGATTGTGTCGAAATTCGGTAATTTTTATGTCAAAAACCCTTACAGTTACAAAACATGTCTTACAATAATCAACAAAATAAGAGGAATGCTTGACTCGAAAAAATAAAATAAAATGTCAACCAGCTTGACCCAATATTTCAAAATACATCTTTTAATCAACAGTCTAATGCTCTTAAATTCCTGGGGGCCCGCGAGGCATCGTTCGGCCTTGCCGCGGGCCTTGGTGTGAGGTCCCTGTGTAGTCCCCTTAACTCTCTCATGATCTGATGAACATAGTCCATAACTGAAGCAAAAAGGGCGGTGCGGGGCATTTGTTTACAAGCTAAGCACTTCATGGTGACATAATGCCCAATTTCCTCAATTCTGTCCTTGATTCGATCCCTTTCTCTGAGTAGCTGTTCTATCCGCTGGTTCTTTGCTCCTAATATATAAACATTGTTGGTGACTCGGTCTAATAGTCTGTCCACTTGTTCTTGCAGTCGTGCCATCAAATTGTAACAACGGTCGAGGTCTTCTCTGGCATCCCGGGCTTGTTTGAAAACCCGCTCCCTGAGGGTAGCATTCGCTTCCCTTAGATTAGCGATGATCTCAGTATAATCTTTTTCCACTCGTTGTAGATGAAGTGCCTGTTGATGTGCCTCCCTTCTCCAGCTAGTGCGGATCCTCATCGTCTGGGCCTTCGACTCTTCCAATTCTTTTTGGACATCTGCGACTTGATTTTTTAAACCCTTTATCAATTTCTCGTCTGATCGACTCCTCAACTGTCTGTCAGCATCTATTTGCATTTGCCGGATTTGAGATTTAAAGAAGTCATTTTCTTGTGCCAACTTCTTTTTATCTCCCATGCTGGCGGCAGCTTGCATATCCTTTACAAATTGGAGCTCTTGGGTCCGTTGCTCTATCTTGCTAAACTTTGTTCTATAAACTTCTTCCTTGGCCAACCAGTCCCATTGTTCTTGTGACGCTTCAGCAAACTCCCTGAGGTGGGGCCTTTTTGTGGGCCTTTGATGCTCCAGTTCTCTGCTATACCATGCAGGGTATTCTGACGATACTTCGCCTCGGGCTCGATCTCGCACCCGAGTGTCTATCTTCAATGTTTGACACTCAGTCCAAATCTTCCGGACCAACGCTTCAGGGAACTGTCCTCCCGGTCCAATTTCAACCACATGTGGGCTGAGGTCTTCTTCTTTTGGGATTATTTGGCATCGTCCCAACTGTCTCAATACTCGACATGGCGCGTAGGGCTGGATGCTTTTGAGGCCCATTAGTAATAAATATGATTTCGTGGCCGATGCATATATGACTTCGTCCACGGGTAGCCAGCCAAATGTCCATTCTATCTTGCTGGCTGGAATCAAACGCAAGAGTCGTATCCATCCGCTAATCCCCTCTGGAAAATCATATCCCTCGACCCTTGTAGCGAATTCTTCTATACAGGTTTTCTCCGATAAACTATACCTCATAAACTGCGGGCGACGACATAAGTGATCAATCATCCACATTTGGAGCAGTACATTGCAAGCTTCAAAAAAGACCCCTCCAGCTTTGCAAATAGTGAGTACACGAGAGATATCTGATATTATCATCGGAGACAAAGTACTATTGTCTTGTTTCATCAAAGTGCTAACGACCCCTGCCACATGTATGTTGATATTCCCGTCCTTTCTGGGAAATATCAATGAACCTAGGAAAGCTATCATGAAGGCGATACGTCTATGCTCTTCCCATTTCAACCGGTTTTCTCCACTGCAGATTTTGCTTTTGTGTTTGTTGAAACCCCCATAATGACCATATTTGTCATATAGAAATGCTAAAGTGCAGAACCCTTCTGATAAATCTGGGTTGTGTACAGTTCTGCAGATTTTCACGGTATCCAAAAACCTATGTACTGTCACGACCCTTGGTGCAATGAGATACTGTTCCCTCATAGGGACTTTTGGTCTTCCGATATATCCGGTCAATTCTTCCAATGTTGGCGCGAGTTCAAAGTCTGAAAAGTGGAACACATTGTGTGCTGGATCCCAGAATGAGATCAGGGCTCGTATGATGTCTCCTCTGGGGGGAATATTTAGTAGCCCCACTAGATTCCCCAGGTACAGCTTAACTGCGTCTTGTCTTTGCTCGCCCAAGTCGTTCCACCACATATGCAAACTTAAGGGGACCTTGTTTATGATAGCTTCGGTTGTATTCTGACTCGTGCTCATTCCGCACATTTATTAAGGTAGTTTTTAGACGAAAGAAAAATCTTGATTTGACTCAAACAAAAACTATTTTTTTTTAAAAAGAACGGGCCACAGGGGCCGCAGGAACTGACCCGTCAAAATATTAAGACTGATGAAAAGGTGGTCGTTGAGGCAAAGTTAAACATCCTGGCATTCCGTCATTATTTCTTCTTTCATAAAACTTATTTTGAAAATATAGGGAAGTTGGACCTGTTAAAGGTTGCCTACGTATCTCACATCCGGTGAGAATCAAACCAGCGTAGTTCGATCAATGGACGAACTATTTTAAAACAACACTCTCTTGTTCTTTCAAGATTGAATTCGTAATAAGACAGTCCTTTCTACAAAACCTTTTTTTTTCAAAAAAATGAAATTATTATTATTATTATTATTATTATTTTTTTTTATGTTTATTTTCTTTTATTTCTATTTACACCTTCTTTTCTTTTTGTTTTGTTATATCCTTCGACGTTTAAAAGTAGGTCAGCATGCGAGTCCATGACAAATAAATGCAACATGCGAAATGCTCATACGAGGTCATACTATATCCGGTTACCTGTCCTAGAAGGACCCAACCCCTGTGTTGAGTCCCCTAAGTCAAAACATGATGCAAATAATCGTCCTAATTTAGGCTCAATATCCTGATTTTTTTTTCTTTTTTTTTTGTGATACTAGACTGTGTACCCGAGCAGACAACTCGGATTGAGGAGGGGCTACGTACCGGGGACCCGCGGGATCGTCCGACTTTGTAACTTATCCTGCCTCTTTTCTTATTTTTGGTATTGACGCTAACATAAAGGGGAGTCTCAACCAGTAAGCACATCCCCGGGGGTAAGAAGAGAAGGGTTTTCGGCACAATTTTATATATACAGTTCACGCAATATCAAAGCGGTAAACATGTAGCACATTAATCAAAATATATAATGAAATCAGATATAAGCAAAAACAACAATTTAACTGAGCTCGAATTCTTAAACCCTGAACCGAAGTTCTGGGTTACGAGTCCCCAACAGAGTCGCCAAAGCTGTCACACCTCATTTTTCTGCACATACGAGGGCGCGAGGGAGTTTTTCCAATTAAAGGACAATCGAAACGGGATTTATTTATTTAATTCAGAGTCGCCACTTGGGAAAATAATGGTGTCCCAAGTCACCGGTTTTAATCCCGAATCGAGGAAATTTATGACTCTGTAATACAGTCTGCGAAACTAGAAACCTTGATAAGGAATTCTATTCACCCGGGAGAAGGTGTTAGGCACTCCCAGATTCCGTGGTTCTAGCACGGTTGCTCAACTGCTATTTTTGTTTTTATCTGATTTTATTATATATGTAATTAGGTGCTTTTAATATTCCGCTTTTTAATTTTAGAAGAATTGTGACGTCACGAAAATACACTTCGAGTCACACCGCAGCCAGTACGCCTGTGACTTTAATGTATTTCAGTTTCGCCAAGAGTAGGATTTGGGTCACATAAATGCGCACCCATATTTAGGAAAGTATTTTTCATTAAAGTCGTGCCTAAAGATTCTCCGTCTTTGTTATCTTTGGGAAAGACCGTGAAATTCGCTCAACGGTTTTCCCGAGTCTAAATATTTTATAGCAATTTATTTGAGGGCCCCGCAAATGTGTATTTAGTGCGGCGAGGCTCATCTCACTTTTATTAAAGGCCAATCTTAGGATGAACTATATGGTCTACTTTTGTTTTTGTCCCTAATATTAATTTAATACCTAGTCCTACATGTATTATAATGAATAAATTTATGATTCGGGGCTCTTTTAGCGGTTTTAACTCTAATTTAAGAATAGTTGGCAGCTACTGCGTGACTAAGCCTAATACAAAGGAGAACAAAATAAACTGGGCTTGAAGCCCATACAGATACGCCAGCTTTCTGTGTTGATACCACATGACTTCAATCTCACCTCAATTTCAACATTTCCTAACTAATTTTAAAATAGTCTTTGCTGTAGTCAAAACAGCGTTATTGTTTCATATTATGTATTAATAAACTTATCTTATTTATAAATAACAGATCAACTACCCAGTTAACGATTTCAAATAGAACATCAATGTATAGAGATCATCCAACACATTCCTTATTTAAGTTAATGAGACAAGTCATTTAGATGCCAATTTGAGATCTTAGTTATTTTTATACTTAGTCAATGCTTAAACCTGTCATTATGAGAAAAAGCCTAATATTTCTAATGAAATCACTAACTTCATTTTTTTTTATAAACCATCACCATACTCGATCATATTATGAACTTCAGAACTAAAACTAACTCACTATATTTTTGATCTTCAAGGAATAAATCACAAATCTAATAGATTTCAACTACCCGCATCCTACCAGTAATTAAGAGCTCATTAGTATGCAATTTTCACATCAGTCCAACTAACAGTCCCTATTAACAACAAATCAACTTCCAAAAAAACTTCACATGTTCAATCCATATCAAATTACATAACCAGAACAAAAAAAACCAGAAATGAAGTATATAACAAAATGCTAGAATCCACATTAAACTTGGATTTTGACTTTCATGTCATACTGTTGCATTCAGCTTTCAATTTCAGAGTTAACAGAAGAAGTACCTGGAAATTGACAAGAGTAGATGAATAAGAGATCAGCTATGGCAGTGATAAGCACCAACGATAATCAACAGCAAATGCAGCAACAACAGGCAATTAGCAGACAATCACAGGTTATCCAGAAGAATCCAATGATTGGGGAGTTGTATTGAAAACCAAACAGGCACAACAGCTAAAACACCAATGAACAACAGCAAACCAACAGACCAGAGATAGATGCAAATACCAATACAAAATCTGGCCAACCCTCAATGAAACAATAACAAGCACACTTAGGAAATTTTCCTTCCTATCTCTCTGTATGTCTCTGTTTTCCTCTTCTCTCACAGGCTCTCAATCTCTTAAGTGTGTCTGTATACCCTTACTGTGTGTTTAGAACTCTCTCCAAGGTGTTTCCCAGTGTGTATCCGTGTGTATCAGTGTGTATTTGTGTGTATTTGTGTGAGTGTATCTGCCCTCCTCTCTGTTCCAGAGAGATCCTTTTATAAACCAAGAAAATATGCCCTTTAACCCTTCAAATTCACTGCTTTTCTACCTTGCACATGTATCCATCTACTCTTTTAATCATTCCCCATCTGTTTTCCAGATCTCTTTTGCCTATTTTAACATTTAAAACTTATTATAAACAAAAGTATCTACATGTTATTCTCTAATTCCACTTAAGTTTGTCTAAGTATGAATTTTAACAATTAAACAACTAACTAAAGGCAAAAACCACTGGAATATACTGCCGTCCAGCAGTTCCAGCAACTCAATCCATGTGCAATGCACCCTAATGCTTATTTTCTGAGCACTTAAACAGATTAAACAACCAGCAAACATCACAAACAATCCTAATTCTGTCCAACAGGGGTTATGGACACAAATGGGGATCAATTTCTGTCTAAAAGTGATAACAACAGACCTACGAAACTAATCGACAAACATTTGATCAAACGATTACGGTATGTACATTTGATATCCAAACCATTGCAAAAAACAGTGAACCAAGAATTCCGGCCAAGTGCTGGGGAATACAAAGCTAATCGTTCGACGACGCTAATCGACGCGAACACGTATTCGACAACATACGTAATCAAACAAACAATCACAGAATTAGAATTGACCAGCAAAGGGTCTTTGAGAAAGAAAGGATGGAACAGGGACGGCTAACAACAATCAAGAAGAATTCAATCAACTAAAACTAAACAAATACAAAAACAAATTGAAATAAACAGAAAACGGGAAAATTACCTCAAAGAGAAATCAAAATCGAACGAGTCCCGTCCCCAATGGGCTTGAGTTTGCATTTTTGAAGTAAATGGACTTTAATTGAAATGTTTTCAAATGAAAACGTTTCAATTAAAGTCTATTGACTTCAATTATTTTTGAACTCGGACAAAAATCCCTAGTTCTTGAGTTCTAGGGTTCTTGAGGCTCGATTTGGGGCTTGACAATTTCTGGCTATATTCGAACCGGATTAAGGGTGGTGTGGTGGTTAGGGAGGGGAGGTGAGGTGAGGGTGTGGTATCAATTTGGGGGGGTTTGGGATAAATCTTTAAATTCCGGCGAGTTTCGATCTAATATTCGAAACGTTTTGGGACGATTCGAAACTAGTGGTTGCCGGATTCGTGTTGAGGAGGAGAAGGGGGTTCTGGGGTGTTAAAATGGTAAGGTTTGGCCTACCGGAACCGCCGTGAGGCGATTTTCGGTAGGCGGCGGACGGTGGTTGGGCGGAGGTGTTATTTTGTCTCTCTCTCAGAGACGAAGGGAGGGGTATGGGTTTGAGATGGAAAAGGGTTTTGGGGGTATTGAAATGGGTCTTTTGATCTCGGTCGTTGGATCATAACATTCGATGGTTGAGATCAAATGGATTAATCCTCGAACGGGGCCGTTTAGGGGGGTAACGGGATCGTTTGGTTTAGTTAAGGGTTGAGAATCTGGACCGTTTGATCCAGTTAGATCAACGGTCAAGATGGGGTATGATGGCAGGTGTTCCAGGGCCGGGTAAGGGTGTCATTTGGGCTAATTTTTTGGGTACATTTGGGCAGCCCAGTCCGTTTATTTTCTTTCTCAATTTTCTTTATTTATTAATTCCTAATTTATTAAAACACAAATTCTAAAATACATTACAAAGTCAAATTAATTTATAGAAACTAATTACGTTCGTTCGAATAACAATACGCACATTAAACATCAATTAAATTACACAACTTTAACTACAATGCAAAACACGACCATTTGATTTTAATTATTTTATAAAATGAATTACTTAATTCAATTATGAATTCAAAAAAATGCAGCATATATATATATATATATATATATATATTTGTATTTTTTCTATTAATTTAAACATCAAAACCCGCACGCACGGACGCAAACAATAAGCGAATAATAACAGAAAATCCACGAAAATTGCAAACAAAACAAAACTCTTTATTTTGAATTTTTGGGAGTAATTCTCATATAGGGCAAAAATCACGTGCTCACAAAGAGTAATGCAAGGATCCAATGCAACGCACATGAACTCGCTGTGGCGTACAGTCCGATCCGTTTAACGTCGACGGTGCTCACTAGGGGTGTATACAGACTCTGGAGGGGCTCCAGCCCAAGCGCAATATCATCATATCATCACTATGGCGTGTAGCCCGATCCATACTAAGTCCACATTATGCATATGAATCACGTAACAGATTCATTTAATTTTCCAGTTTCCAATTTATTAATAAGAATATATTTTAGATATTTAACTTCAGGAAAAGTGACTTAGTATTTCGTAACAGAGATTAATCACAGGACTGAGATTAATGATTATACAAAGCATGTTATCACAATGATATTCATCCCCTGAGGATGCTACAGATAGGCACAAGACCCCAAACATGGCAATAAGCCCAGATATACTCAATACAAGGTGTGTATCAGTTACCAATATAGAAAAATTCTTGTTCGATATGGACCAAGTCACAATCCCCAGTCATAAACAATCCCGCACCTGCCATGGGGTGCGAGTCACGCCCTAATATAGCATCACAATTTGATAAACCAGGGTTTCAAACCCTCAGGCCATCATCTATGCAAACTGCTCGCCTTTAATCGGCCGTGGACTAGTCCGCAATACCTTTTCCTTTTATATCGACCTCCTCACGTGTAGAATCTAGTCAAAATCACAACGAATACATAACTATGGGTTGAAGAAACATAACCCAATAAAAAATACTCGAAAAGTACTAAACTTTACGAATTTGGTAAAACCCGAGCCCCGGGTCCACTTCTCGAAATATTCCAAAAATTACACCAACGGATTCCTCATCTCGCCACGAGTCCGTACATGTAAAGTTTACCGAAAACGGAGCTCAGATGGCCTTTCAAATCCTAACAATTCATTTTCAAAAACCAAGCCCTAGTTCTTCACAATTTCTACTCACTTTTATGAATTTGAGTGTTGATTCTTTCATAAAATGGTGTTTTCTAGTCAAGAGACTTACCTCCAATCAATACCCGTTGAAAACCCTCTTCAAATCGGTCAAAAAGCTCTCTTAGCGGAGTAAAAATAATGTGGGTCGTGGACAAAAGGGTTTTAAACATTCTGCCCGACTACTATAGCGACTCCTATGCGATAGCATCACTACCCCTGCGATCGCATAGGCCAAAAATCCAGGCCTCAAATTCCTCTTACGCGATCACAGAAGACTCCTTACGATCGCATAGTACTGCGTCCTCCTACTACACGATCGCATACACACCCACGCGACCGCACTGAACCATCCCCTATATCTATGCGATTGCAGACCACCTCATGCAATCACATAGAGCAAGTCTGAGCACCCCATCCACGACTTCTACGCGATCGCAACCTGACCTATGCGATCGCATAGAGTAAAATTCTTCTGCAATTTTCTGCTGCACTTTTCATGTTCAAAATTTCCCGTTAGCCATCCGAAATCACCCTGAGGCCCTCGGGACCTCAACCAAATGCACAAATATGTTCTATTACTTCATTCAAACTTGCTCGTATCATAAAAATAGTATCAAAATCATCGAATTACCACGGATTCAAGCCTAAGTTAAACTAAAACTTCCGAAACTTGCATTTGATCTAAAACTAACCTAAACACCTCCGAATGACCTGAAACTTTGCACGTATATCCAAAATTACCTAACGGAGCTACTGCAACTCTCGGAATTCCATTTTGACCATCGGATCAAAATCTCACCTACCAACCGGAGTTCGCCAAAATTCAACCATAGCCAATTCAAGCCTAATTCTACACTGGATCTCCAAATTCAATTCTGATTGCTCTCCTAAGTAACAAATCATCCCTCGAAACTAGTCGATTCATCAGAAATCCATTCCGAGCCCTCTAGCTCATAAGTCAATATTCAGTTGACTTTTCCAAACTAACTTTCTCATAAAGAGACTAATTGTCTCATTTCTAACTGAACTCTATCCGAATTACTTCAAATTCTCCAAACACATATAGTGAAACATATAGAAGCAATAAATGGGGAAACATGGGGCGGTAACTCCTGTGATGACGGGTCGGGTCGTTACAATATCCTCGCCAACTTAAACAAATGCTCATCCTCGAGCATATCGAGAGTTTTTCTAGAAGCCAACCAGTAACTGAATGATCTTACCAGTCATATTCTCGGGTTAATCCATCGTTACGCCATCTCACATAAACCTGATAACACAATACAACCGAACTTTCAAAGTCCATTTAATCCATAAACCAAACCATAGAACCACGACGCACTTTCCAAAAATCATACACAAGATCAAAAATTCCCATATGCACTCAGAGTAAGCCCAAACCAGCTGTAATAACCCATACTTGCACCCTCAGGTGAAAACATATGATATACTGCCTAAACCAAACACTTGGAACCATAACTTCTACTCACAGCAGTTGTCCCCAACAACCAATTAGCGGCAGAGAACCTCTTATTAGCTAAAGCCTTATTCCAACACTTTCTTATACTGCCCACGATGAATGAAACACGCTATAAATCGTAATCATCTCTCAGATCAATCATTCCGGAAACCACTTCCCTTAACTGATATCACAACAGATTTTTGGGTCAAACCTCGATATTACCTTCCTCACAAGCTGAGATCAAATCTGTCTGTATTCATTACTGAACCCAACGATCACCTCAAATCCAACACCACTCTGGTGATATAATACCTCAATACAAGTCTAAACCACATCTTGCATAATATACGCACCAATAAGAAACGATCTGAACACACTCAAATCATAACAAATGACTCAAAAGAATGAGTTGTACCTCAAGCTCATCAATGCCATTACAATAGAATGCCTGAATCTACCCCGAAGGTTCATAAATCCGTAGCCTCGCTATAATGCGCAATCCTATCTCAACACTGTTATACCTGAAGCACCCCAAGATGCTATGCTCAAAATCAACAACCACACACATTTGATGTTTGAAACCAACACAATTCATTACACCCACGATGAAACAGAGACCACACGATACACAACCTGATGGACCATAACATAATGCTCTATACACCGAGCAACACTCAATTGCTCTTCCTGCTCGACTTTTTCTATGAATTCTCAATTGAACCGCACCACATGTGCCAATAACTAACAAATAACAATGTCCCACAACATCGAAAAACAACTTATAGCTTCCCTCAGATCGCTAACAAGCTCAATAACGATAGACTCAACCTATTACTCAACAATACAACTCAGGGTCAACCAGACTAACTCAAGCTAAATGCATAGCCATATCGGTCTGCCAACGAACTCAGTACCAAGAAGCCTGAAACTATTTCTTCCACTACTATAACTCCTGCCGAAGTTGTACAATACAGTGCACGACACTAAATCAATGCCGAAATCCACAATCTCGCCCGACGATATATCTGGCCACAAGAAATGCATCCAAAAAGTCCCTCAATAATGGAACGAGATCAATATAGCAACCTATGCACTAAAATCTATCATAAATGCCCAATTAAGAAAGTAATCCCTCCCAGCTGTCCGCTGGTTCTTTGAAATATAAATCATTCTGCTAAAACATATTCTAACGCACTTCACCACTTAACCCGTGGTATTTCTGGCATAGCCCCTAATGCAATAGTTCAAAATCACACAACACTAAGACAACCAGTCCGAATTCCAACATCACATCCAAAATATAATATACCAACGAATAAAGATCCACCACCATAACATAGCCTGTACATCAGAGCTACATATACCACACAAATCATCATACGTGATCCCAGTTTCTATCGAGCGAATACATGCACCCATTTGATACCTAATCATTCCACGACATATACTCAATATTTACCTGTGCTACCAAGCAAACCCGAACACCAATAGTGGACCCAACAAGAACATGCCACAATACTACTGAAATATAATCAGTTTAATCATATTACCTCTTTCTGAAACACATACTCGCGTCATATCACTTCCACCTAGCAATACCATCTTCCCTAATAATCGGAAGCTCTCTTATCTAATCGCTTAGAAGGAATCACTACACATCCCATGCTCTGCATGACATATACATGCCTTGTGCAAATTCTTACAATACTGACATAACAGATGAGATCTGTATACATTATTAGCCATTGTCGAAACAACAATTCATTAGTTCTATACACTTGGCAAGAACTATTACCTTATTCTGAACCAAACAATGGTCTTAGCTCTTTACTTCATATACTCAGATTGCACCGATCCCGAATTCAATGATCTCGTCTCACCCAGTACGAACTGCTCGGGCAATAAGCAACTCCAGACATAATTAAATGTCGCATATGATTCCCTAATATGCCAATAGGCTACCAATTCGAATGCGGTACTAAAGAAAACGAGCTCGGGAAGGAATTATCAAATCCTATGCATTAATACAGACTTTCATTGGAAAACAAGAAGCAAGACATACAAAGATGGCATATAGAATACTATACTCGACATCATATTATTTTGGCATGCAACTCGATCCGGATAACATACCCATGGCGGCATGCCACCCGATCCACGCATAGATTTCACATAAAGAGATGCACATCGAGCCAAGTTTGCTCATTACAATAAAATACCGAATATCAGTCATAAGCATGCTAAGTGCATAATAACACCTCTGAGGATTATATAGAATTATAACTATAAAACTCAAGCACAACTGAGGCACGATATACAATCAGAATTTCAACAGCCAAGTTGCTCATATAACATCATTCCTACGCGGATTCTTAACATGTAAGCAATTTTTCGAGTTATCTCACAACTCACACGGTGCAATGCATCACTACGCGAGATATCTGATAATGAACCATCATCCTAACTACTCCTCCATGAGGACCATGTTACCAAAAATGCACACATCTGGCCTGATATAGATCTGTTATTCACATTAAGTCCATCCACCGACTTCAAGCTGATTTTGATCAAAATGAACTAGTTTGACAACTTTTCAAGGGTCCATAATAACTCCCTGTTTCTCATAACACACAAGAACAACCATCATAATCGGAGTAATCCTCCCTAGTTCACAACCCAATAGGCCAAGTGCCCTCTAGGCATGAATTCCTCAATTTAACGACACTATCACAACCTTCATACTTGGTTTACATCTTTAATCAGTCAAGTGACTGCATGCCACACTTATGATCTTCTAGTGGGACACACTCCCACAACCTACCACAATAATATTTGGGGCATACCTCCAAACCACCGATCGCACTAACGCTGAAGAGCGATCAAGAATCATTAGCCAGGATGCACAACCCTTTTTTAAAAACACCGATGTTAGGTTACGCTGAAAACAATGCCAACTTACCGTAAACATGGAAACTTATCTCCTGCTCATACGAGCTCATGACATCTTGTCAAAAATTTCCTTCACACGTGTCATTCACGACCCAACAACCAAAACCCATTTCCACAACCAGAACTGATTCACTAGCATGCATCAAATCAGAGCTAATATAGTACATAACCACATAATCCACTAACTAATAGCAAGCTCCCCAACTTGGCTCAAAGCCATATATCACAACACACTATATTCATAACACATATGCTCCATTGCTGTCGTAATACCATGGTGAGATTAAACTCACTCTTTCATAAGCTTGTGGAAACACAAATCATCAACTCTTCTGCATTTTCTTGCATTCGCTCACATAACAGTTAAGCCTACTCTCTAGGCGACCAAATTGTTACTAAGTCCCAAATTTTTCAAAATTTCAGCACAGTTTCCTTTGTAATTGGGCCTATCTACCTGCCAGAGAATCACCAAAACCATCCTAACAACACGGCTACAACTTGACAAAACATCACAATGTATATCAACAACATTAATTTCAATACTACCTGTATTATATTATCTAAATTGACACATGGACATGCGTTGCACCCATTCGAATCATGACACATAGAAAATACCTTCCACATACATACCCATAATACATCCAATTTAGTCTTTCTGAGTCTGAACTCATACCGCCGCAAGTATTGCACTTAACTTTCCAACTAGGAGATACAAAAATATTCTTCACGCACCCATAACTCGGGGCTACACACCAGATCACAATAGGGATCGAACACCTAACAGTTCATTTATTATCCTACAGACTCCCTCGTCACAACCAAGATCACATAGATGTATCTCACAGTACAAACATACTCATCACATGGATATCCAGCCGCCATTCCCAAAATTAGGGACAACACTGAATATATAAATTCAAATCACTTGTTCACAAAATCAGAACCTCGGTGCTCATGCCGTAGGCAAAGATCCGGGCTTAAGTCCTCCTGACTGGCCCAACATGAACACACAGAGATTAAATCTCGCCCCTCGATCAGGGAATCAGAAACCATCAAGGAAATTTTATTACTGAGCACTCGCGTACGCATACAGACGTGTGGGAGGAATTTTAAGAGTTATATCTCAAAATAAACAATACGAAATACTGACAGAACTGTAACTCCCAAAGAATTAGGGTCATGAGTCTAGAGCCTCTAAAACAAACTGGATAACAATATCTGAACGAAAATACACAAGTCTGGGAATGTATATAGAAATAAAACTGAAACAGGAAGAGTATTCAAGTCCTGCGAACGTCAAGCAGCTACCTCAACAACTCTGATAAGCTTTAGAGACAAACACTGCTCAGCTAGGCCTCCGGTGCACCTGAATATGCACACGAGGTGCATGGAGTAGGGGTGAGTACTACCAACTCAGTGAGTAATAAGCATATAAAATGTCTGAAGATAAGAAATCCACGAAATGCCACAAAGTATATCTAAAACTAACAATCCAACACCTTACTATGAACCAACAGGAAAACAACTTCAAATATATCAGTCAAGAGTAATGCAACGATGCAATGCAATGCACATAAACTCACTGTGGCGTACAACCAATCAATTTAACGTCGACGATGCTCACTGGGGGTATGTACAGACTCCGGAGGGGCTCCTACATCCCAAGAACAATATTATCATATCATCACTGTGGCGTGCAGTCCGATACATACTCAATCCACAGTATGCATATGAGTCACGTAACAGATTCAATTAATTTTCTAGTTTCCAATTTATTAAGAAGAATATACTTTAGATATTTAACTTCAGGAAAAGTGACTAAGCATTTCGTAACAGTGATTAAACATAGGAGTGAGATCAATGATTTTACAAATCATGCTATCACAATGATATTCATCCTCTAAGGATGCTACAGGTCGGCACAAGGCCCCAAACATGGCAATAAGCCCGGATATATTCAATACAGGGTGCGTATCACTTGCTAAGATAGAAAAATCCTTGTTCGGGATGGACCAAGTCACAATCCCCTGTCATAAACAATCTCGCACCTGCCATGGGGTGTGATTCCCTCCATAATATAGCGTCACAATGTGATAAACTGGGATTTAAAACTCTCAGGCCATCATCTATACAAACTACTCACCTCTAACTGGCTGTAGACTGGTCCGCAATGCCTTTTCCTTTTGTATCGACCTCCGTGCGCGTCGAATCTAGTCAAAATCATAGCGAATATATAAATATGGGTTAAAGAAATATAACTCAATAAAAAATACTCGAAAAGTACTAAAATTCATGAAGTTGGTAAAACCCGAGCATCGGGCCCACTTCTCGAAAAATTCCGAAAATTAGACCAATGGATTCCTCGTCTCGCCACGAGTCCGTATATATAAAGTTTACCAAAAACGGAGCTCAGATGACCTTTCAAATCCTAAAAATTTGTTTTCAGAAACCAAGCCCTAGTTCTTCACAATTTCTACCCAATTTCATTAATTTGAATGTTGATTTTTTGATAAAATGGTGTTTTCTAGTCAAGAGACTTACCTCCAATCAATACTCGTTTAAAACCCTCTTCAAATCAGTCAAAAAGCTCTATTGGTGGAGTAAAAATAGTGGAAAAATAATGTGGGTCGCAAAAAAAGGGTTTTAAACATTCTGTCCGACTACTGTAGCGACCCCTATGCGATCGCATCACTACCTTTGCGATCGCATAGGCCAAAAATCCATGCCCACAAATTCCCCTTACGCGATCGCAGAAGACTCCTTACGATCGCATAGCACTGTGTCCTCCTCCTACGCGATCGCATACACACCCACGCGACCACACTGAACCATACCCCATATTTATGAGATCATAGACCACCTTATGCGATTGCATAGAGAAAGTCTGAGTACCCCCTCCAGGCCTTCTACGCGATCGCAACCTCACCTATGCGATCACATAGAGTAAAATTCATCTGCCATTTTCTGTTGCACTTTTCAGGTTCAAAATTCCCTATTAGCCATCCGAAATTAATCCGAGGCCCTCGCAACCTCAACAAAATGCACAGATATATTCTATTAATTCATTCAAACTTGCTCGTAACATAAAAACACTATCATAAACATCAAAATCATCGAATTACCACAGATTCAAGCCTAAGTTAAACTAAACCTTTTGAAACTTGCATTTGATCTAAAAACTGACCTAAACACCTCCGAATGACCTAAATCTTTGCACGCATATCCAAAATCAACTAACGAAGTTAATGCAACTCTCAAAATTCCATTCTGACCTTTAGATCAAAATCTCACCTACCAACCGAAATTCGCCAATATTCAACCTTAGCCAATTCAAGCCTAATTCTACACCGGACCTCTAAATTCAATTCCGATTGCTCTCCTAAGTCACAAATTATCCCCCGAAACTAGTCTATTCAACGGAAATCCATTTCGAGCCCTCTAGCTCATCAGTCAACGTTCGGTTAACTTTTCCAAACTAACCTTCTCATAAACAGACTAATTGTCTCATTTCTAATCGAACTCTATCCGAATTACTTCAAATTATCCAAACACATATAGTAAAACATATAGAAGCAATAAACATGGAAAACGGGGCAGTAACTCCTGTGACAACGGGTCGGGTCGTTACAGTAACCTTTTTTGTCCTTAGAATCCATGTCTAGGACCAATACATTCCAAGTATGTCATGCATTAGATATCATGTTATTAGGTTTACTGTTTCAGCATCTCATTTTGATATTCCTGCTATAATTTATAAATCCTGTTTCTAGGATAAATGGCATTAAAATAAAATTGCTACTGCTATACATTTGAACGCATGCTCTACAATATTGTAACCTTTTATGCATCTAGAAGTTCTGCTTTAGAAAATTCTGCAATCATGTTGTGCATTTAGAAATCCCGCCTTAGGAATTTCGCATATAAATCATTCTGCATTTTTATATGCATATTAGATACCATGTCTTTAGGATCACTCTCATACTCGCTCAGTCTCACCTATTTAAGCTATTGACGATGAAAAGGACATAAAAATAGTCCCACATTTAATTATCCTGCTTAAGTAAATTTGATCATAATTCTGTATATCTTTGAAACACTTAGAATAACATGCTTTAGGTAAATAACTTCTAAACTGTTTTAATAACTCTGATAATTGTTGTGCATTACCCTATGCCTAGGCAAGCCATAGGTAATCAAATTCTTATAAAATGGAAATTGCCTCTCTGTTTTACTACTTCATGTCGTTCTAGCAGGCTTTAAAATCAATATGTAAATTGATAGGGCCCATGTTTCTAAGTTTATAAACTACATATCTCGTGTGTTTTGATATTCGCTTAGATATCATGTCCTAGGATTCTGAATAGCAATATGGCCATTATTTGTGTTTGAGTCATGCTGTTTTACATGCATTATCCGTGGAGGTGAACTTGAGCCCTTATATGTTATTTCATGTTTTTTTCCAAAGTCCTATGTGTTCTTACTTGTCGCCTTAGTATTTTCTCCTATAAAACCTTAGGGGTCTGTCTATAACTATCTACAGGCAGATGTCCTAAATCTCCTCTAAGACCATTAAGAAGGGACGGGTAACAGCACGCAATAGAGATCGCTACCCTACACTCGTATTAATAACCACTAAAGGGTGGGAAGGGTAGATATGAATATGATGGCCGGTGTGCTAATGCCACATGTAGCCCCTTTATAATATGGAGTGATTACCGGGCATTGTACTGATGTGATCCTATAGGCTAACCAACCTAGGACCCTTCTCCCCCAAATCCCCTTTACATGAAAACTTTACTTTCCTCTTTATGCCATCAACTTGTTTAAATTCTATGTCTTATTTGACTCATACAACGTCCATCATGCTTTACGTGCAATTATCTGTTTCAACTACTTATTTGTTAATGGACTAATTCGTAAGTATAATTTTGGCCGGGACCTACCATTGTGGACCTAGAGGGGTGCCTGGCACCTTCCCCTCAAGGTTATTTTGAGCCCTTACCCTAATCTCTGGTAATGCAAACTAGTCTAAGAGTTAATCGCTCTAGGTGCCCTAACAGACCATAATCTGTTAGGTGGCGACTCTTCAAATACCCATTTCCCAAAAGGAAACAAATTATTACCCCGTGAATGTCGAAACTCGGACTTCCCCATCAAAAAGGGAAAAAAGAGCACGACACACAGAGTCATCTATTCTTTAGGATCCAATGTAAGCTTCTCATACTTTAGGTATTTGATGTACTTATTCCTCCAATCCCGGGTTAAATTTGTGAAATTTATTTTGGCATTTCCTTCTTTGATAATTGACCTTGAAAGTTGCATAATAGTTCCCGAGCTAAGTTCACCGTCTTCGATCGATGGCCCTAAATTTGCAAGGGCATCGACCTCGCTATTTTATTCTCGTGATACATATTGTAGCGTCCATTCTTTAAGTTGATGTAGATACACTTGTAATTTGTCTAAGTACCTCTTCATTCGATATTCTCGGACCTAAAAGGTTCTATTAACTTGATTCATTACAATTTGGGAGTCACATTTGGCCTCGATGACCTCCACTCCCAAGCTTTTAGCCAGCTCAAAACCTGCAATCATAATCTCATACTCGACCTCATTGTTAATGAACTTCGAAGTTTTGATAGACTATCTAGTCGTATTACCTATGTGCACCTTCAAAATAATGCCTTGCCCAGACCCCTTCACGCTCAAAGCGTCATCTATGAAGAGGGTCTACACCCACGATGATGTACCCGATTTTAATAATAGTTCATATTTGACCTCGGGTGCGACAACTAGCGTAAATTCATCCACAAAGTCTTTCAATATTTGACAATTGATGGCCGTTCGGTGTTGATAATCGATATCGTACCCATTAATCTCGATGGACCATTTGGCCAATCGGCCCGAGAGCTCGAGCTTGTGCAAAATATTGCGAAGGGGTAAGTGGTCACAACACAAATTGGGTGACATTGAAAATATGGCTTTAATTTCCTAGAGGCGCTTATTAAAGTTAGCGTTAATTTCTATAAGTAAGGGTATTGGGTCTCGGATTCACCTAGGGACCGACTAACATAATAAATAAGAAATTGCGTACCTTACACTTCTCGAACTAAGACCCCACTTACAGCTTTCTCTGGGACCGCTATGTATAGGTAAAGTTGCTCGTCCACTTTTGGGGTGTGAGGCAATAGCGGGCTCAATAGGTAATGTTTGATTTCCCAAAGCCTGTTGGCATTCTGGGTTCCATGCGAAGTTTCTTTTTTTCTTAAGCAATTAGAAGAAACGGTGACTCCTGTCTGAGGACCTCAAAATAAATTAACCCAAGGCGGCTATACATCCCGTTAACTTTTGTATAGCCTTGACATTATCAACAACCGTGATGTCACCAATTGACTTGGTTTTATCGGGGTTGATTTCAGTTTCCAAATTTGATACCATAAAGCCGAGGAATTATCCCGAGCCGATCCCAAATGCACATTTCTCCGGGTTAAGCTTCATGTTGTACTTTCTCAATATGTCGAAGGTCTCCTGCAAATGTTTCAAATGGTCCTCTACTCGCGAGGACCTAACTAACATATCATCAATATAAACCTCCATTGATCTACCTATTTGTTCTTCAAACATTTGATTTACTAGGCGTTGATAAGTGCATCCGCATTTTTTTGTCCGAACGACATTATATTATAGCAATAGGTGTCGTATTTAGTGATAAGCAAAATCTTTTCCGAACCCTCTAGGTTCATTTGTATTTGATTATACCTGGATTATGCATCGAGAAAACTAAGGATCTCGTGCTAGTCGTAGCATCAATCATGCGATCGATAAGAAAGAAAAAGAATCTTTAGGGCATGCCTTGTTTAAATCTTTATAGTTTACGCGCATTCTAAGTATGTTTCCCTTTTTATGGACTACAACTACGTTTGCTAACCATTTGGGATATTTTACCTCCCGAATGGATCCTATATTGAGAAGTTTTGTTACCTTGTCCTTGATGAATGCATGTGTTTACCTCGGACTGAGGTCTTCTCTTTTGTTTTACCGGGCGCAACTCTGGGTCTAAGATTAGTCGATATGTAGTGATCTCCGCTGGGGTCCCTGTCATATCTAAGTGGGACTAGGCAAAACAATCCATGTTATTCAAAAGAAATTGAACAAGTTTTTTCCTAAGCTCGGGAGTAAACCCTATGCCCAGGTATACCTTTCGATCGGGCACATGTTCCATCAGCATGATTTGTTCCAACTCTTCGACCGTTGACTTTGTTGCAACAATCGGGGATTATGAAGGTCCGAGGTATCATATAATCATCATCCTCGAAAGTTTATTGCTCTTCTGATCGAGCCGAGGCCGGTGACTGTGGTTGCAATTTGACTTCTTATTTTCCCTTCGACTCTGGTTCCTTTGTTGATGAAAGCGTCGATACTGGTATTACCTTATCGATTGAAAATATTTCTTTGGTGGCAGGTTGTTCATCGTACAACATTTTGATTCCTTCTGATGTTGGGAATTTCAAGACTTCATGAAGCATCGACGGCACTGCTATCATGTTATGAATGCAAGGCCTTACGAGCAGTGCATTGTACCTCATATCACCTTCAATCACGTGGAACTTTATTTCTTGGATAGTCCCAGCCATGTTCATTGGCAAAATAATTTCCCCTTTGGTGGGTTCACTTGCCATGTTGAAGTCGTTAAATACTCGAGCCGGGGTCCCGACTTGATCTTAGAGACCAATTTGTACTATAACTCTCGATTGAATAATGTTTGCCGAGCTACCTGGATCAATAAAGACATGTTTAACTTGAATTTTATTCATAAGGATAGATAATACCACTACGTCATTTTGAGGTTGTTCGATCCCTTATGCATCTTCGTCGTTGAAAGACAAGGTTTCTTTTGGTAAGTAGTCCCGGGTTCATTTTTCCCTTGTCATCGTCACCTTTGCGTTTGAATATCGGTCCTTGAGTAATATCGACCTCTCCAATGATCATATAAATCATATGTTGTGGTTATTCCTCCTTGTTCTATCTGTTTGAATCTCTATTTTTGAAGTAGTTCTTGGCTCGATCACTTAAGAATTCTTGAAGGTGACCCTCGTTGAATTAACAAGCTACCTCATCCCTCAGCTATCTGCAATATTCGTTTTCATGGTATTTGCATATTTGGTTAGAGTTCCTTTGAGCTGGATCGTTCTGTAGGGGCCTTGGACCAGTAATACAATACCCGATGCATCGATGCTGAAGTTGTATTCCGATAGTCGTGGTGCTTATCAACATGTTTATCAAAACCACTTTTACTCATGAACACTCAGAAGATCTATCCTTGATCATTCCTTAGATCATTTCAAATAGGATTCTGTCTTGGGCTGCTGTTTTTATGATCTACGATGTATGGTTGGTACCGATCTTTGTTCGCTCGGGGTTCTCTATCGATGTCCATTTGAATTCTATCGATGAACCTGTTTGAATAAATGGAAGTGGAAGGGTTTTCTAATTGATCATCCTCGACCCTAATCATTGAATGGTATCAATTATGTACATCGGCATAGGTCACAACTGGATATTCAATCAAATTTTGATTTAGTTATCGTGATGCTATCGAACTCCGTTCGTTCAAACCTTGAGTGAAGGCTTGGATAATCCAATCATCGGTGACGAGGGGTAGGTCCATGAACTTGCTTTGGAACCAAGCTATGAATTCCCTTAGAATTTGTTGTCCTTTTGTCTCACTTTGAAGAGGTCCGACTTTCTAGTTGCAACCTTTATTACTCAGGTGTGTGACTTTACGAATGAATCAACAAGCATGGAAAAGGAATATATGGAATTGGGTGACAAATTATGGTACCATATCATTTCTCCTTTCGATAAAGTCTCTCCAAACTTTTTCAATAGAATAAATTCGATCTCATCGTCCTCTAAATTCATTCTCCTTTATTGTGCACGTATAAGCAGTAACATGTTAGGATCGGTGGTCCCATTGTATTAGAAAATTTTTGGCATACAAAATTTCTTCGGTATAGGCTTCGGGCCCACTTGGAGGGAAAGGCTTCAGCACGAACTTTTTTGAATCTAAACCCTTTAGAATCAGGGGTGCCCCCGGTTGTTGATCAACCTGTGAGTTGTACGTTTCTACTTTTTTATCATTACCCTTGATTTTCTTTTCTCCTGATTCGATCCATTTAGTGAGATCCCCAAGCATTTTCATAATGACGGGGTCAGTTCTCGTTCCATTGTCATTCTATTTCTCCGGTACAGGTTCAACCCTATGAACAACTTCGTGTGATGTTTCGAGGTGAATTCTGCTTGGTGCTCAATTCTTATTTTGGAGTTGCGTTATCACAACTTGCTAAGTCTACAACATTTCAAATATCATTTGAAGGCTAATCTCGCTTTCTACACTGATCTGCGTGTTCTGATCGATTGTTTGGGCATCTCTACGGATGCTATTTTCTGGGTCGATGCTAGGGGTGTTCAAAATCGAACTGAAATTGAAGCTTAATGGCTTATTGGTATCGGGTTAACAGTTTAACGAACGGGGAACATATTGAAATTTATTTATTAACGGACGGTTTGGGGACGGATTATTCAATTTTCTTGATAGATAATTCGTTAACCCGTTAAGATATATATATATATATATATATATATATATATATATATATATATATACATAAAATATATTTTATCTTTCTCTCTCTCTCTCTCTCTCTCTCATATATATATATATATATATATATATATATATATATATATATATATATATATATATATATATAATCGGAAACCCTTCTTCCACTTTCAATACTCTATCTCTATTCTTTATTACTAATTTACTATTAGACAAATTTTAATTGCTTGATTCGCACATTTATTTTAATCCTATCAAACCAAAAATAATTTACTTTAGTGCTTCATGTATTCTTACCACCTCTAATAGGTGAAGTGGAAGTACCAAAACTTAGCAAACAAGAGATAGTTTAACGAGTAGAATCTGTTGTTAAATTGAGTTTAATACATTCATCTGCATGTTTGCGTGCATGTAAAAAAAATATCAGTATGCACACATTTCGGCAGGTGTTCTTGGATTGTTCAGAAAATAGAACAACATTTTAAAGAAAATTGGAGCACTTATAAAACAAGAGCAAGAAATCTTATTCTTTGACCAACAACAACATACATTTGAAGCATGGCGAAGCAAATTTTGGACCTCACTAAATTTGGTAAATTATATCGTGTGCAATATATATTGAATTAGCCCGATAAACCGCCCGATAAGAGCTAAACTGATATCAATCCGCTAGATACTTATTGGGTGGCTAGTGAATTAATAAATCTGAAAGTCAATAACCGATAAGCCAACCCGCTAAGAGTAAATAACTGCCGAATCTGCCCGATAAGCAGCCTTAGTCGATGCCCAAATTCTCATGAATGCATGTGTGGCGAAATAAGGCGGTGCCTAGTATATTATTTATTGCACACGTGGTGAAATAAAGGGGGCTATGTGAGGGATTGATTGTATAGAGTTGTGATGGCCTGTTGAGGCATTTCTATTATTTTATATTATGATTGTGGGTTGTTTACCTGTATGAGCATTACCGCTTGGGAGTTATGAGGAACCATCGTATATGAGGTCCGTTCTCCTTTTTCATGTTTTCTAGCTGGTAGAATTTTGTTAGAAGCACTTGCACAAGCATACACGTAGTTGGCAGTCCTATCAAAGGTGAGTTCCTCCTAATTTTACTAAGAGTGGATGCGCCCTCGTTTATCCATTATATTTGTGAGAGTGGCCCTAGTTGGCCAGTTGGTTATCAGCTTGACCATGAGATTGATGGGGCACGGGATGCCAATTGTTAGATTTCAGATGCCGGGTCTTTTTATTAGTTTTGGATGTCTAAGACTTGGTAAAATTGTGAAAAGAGTTGAATAAGACCATTTGTGTACATCATTGTAGGATATGAGTTATCGACTTCTTTTTCCCCTTGCTGTGTTGTGACCTTAGGATTTGGGTTGTGATTCTACCGTTGTTTTGTATCATCGTTTATTATATTTTGTTGTTAATTGTTGTATTCACCCCTTATTGTGAATTGTAGCATTCTTGGTCATTCATGCAGTCATTACATATTTATATGTCGTTATCGCTATTCCTATGATTCTACTATTTATTGACCGGTAGGTGTCTCGACTATTCCTCGTCACTACTCCATTGAGGATAGTCTTGATACTTACTGTGCACCGCCGTGGTGTGCTCATGCTAATCTTCTAAACATTTTTGTTGTGCAGATACATGTACTCCTGCTCAGTTCTATCAGCCTTGGAAGGAGGCGTATCGGTAGAGACTTCAAGGTATATTTGCTACGTCCGCCGACCGAGGAGTCCCTTTCCAGCTTTCTGTAATAAGTATAGTTCTTACAGTATTTCTCCTTTGTATAGATATTCTTGAGTCAGAGCCTCTTATGTATCCCTTAGCTTGTGATTTGTGAGTTTTCGGGTTTTGAGAATGCTGTTAGCTTCCAGAATCATTATGGTGTGTGCCGAGCGGCACCTTAAATATCATTTTTATTTTACTTGCCTAGTTTTATTTACTTTCTTCCACAATTATGGTTTATCTTCTGCATTGTTAGGCTTACCTCGTCATAGGGATTAGGTGCCATCACGACATATTCATGGAGGGTGAACTGAGGTCGTGACACTATCACGTATTACAAAAAATATTCTCCCTTAAGAATAACTTCATAGATCATCGTTTGTCAATTTATTTAAATTTTACTAAACATATATTCACTTATCAAAATTTTATCTACAACTTTAACAAAGTAAGAATGAAATAATATTCATGTAATAAAAGAAATCCAAAAAACCCATAAAATCTAATAAAATCGAACAAATCCGGTCCATGTACATCCCTACTTGCTAGTTAGAAAATTTAGCTGACTAGATTTTGCAATCTCAATAGGACCGTTGAAGCATCAATCCCTAATCTCGTTATTTTCGCCTACAACCATAAGATAACAAGAAAAGCATTATTTAGTTGCTAAATTTAATTACTAGCTACATTTTCCATCATCTTTCATACTAATATTAAACTCATGCATAAATGAATTACCTGAGCATGGATTGTATAGAAAACCTTATCGCAAACTGTTGAAAAATGAGCAGTAACAACTTGAGCTCCTTCTTCCTCTAAGATATTGATAATTTCTTGCATTAAGAAATAATTCTTTTCCAAACCACTAATTAAAATCACCTGTAGTGTTGAGCCCAATTCTCTAACTTCAACCGCAGGTGTTTCTAAAGTACAAGTTGTCATTATTTTCTTTGAATTACTTCTACTTTCACTTGTGCTATGTGCTACCTTGTCCTTCCTTCTCTTTAATACCTCTACTCTTTCTTTTAATTGCTCAATGTAAGAAATAGCTTGATCAACTTGGTCTTGTTGTGACTGTTAGGACCGAAAAAAAACAGGTGTCATGAGGAAGCTAGCAAGTAAATTTTGAGCGACGATAAATCCAACAACAAAAGAGAAATCTACCAAAAGAGATACATACATTTAACGTGGTTCGATCAACTGACCTACATCCACGACGGAGATGAGCAATCCACTATAATAAGAAAAGAGTACAAAATATTGAGAGAACAATCTCACGAAGAGGCAAACTCAAGTGACACACTAACACTTGTCCCGTAAAATTCCCCCCCCCCCCCCCTCCCCAAACAAGACTCTCAAGCCCCCTATGGCTACATTGTGGATGCTACTGAATGAGAAAAAAAGATTCTCAATTTATAAAACTCCAAATATTTTCCTAGAAGAAAAAGGAGTAGCCAAATATTGGAGGTTTATAATTTCCTTCTACAAAAAGGAAAACTCAATTAAGGTAATTATATTGCCCTTTTCTTTCAAGAGATAAGAAAATCAAATATGGTAAAAAAATTATAGCAAACACCTAACAGTGGCAACACCTCCTGATATTGTAGGCATACTCAAAATCGGTTATTTGACCTGATCGAGCAACCTATGAACAATTATTGCCTACATAATACCATAGACTCTATTTATTATTATCGTAAATCAGTGTATCAAGATATCAATCTGAGATCTTTATTCAGTTCCATTTTCAAAATGAAAACGAAAAGAAAAAAAAAATAGCTAGAAAGTAAGGAAAAATTAACAACCTTTCTTTAAGGAAAACAAAAAGATTTACCGAAAAAGATTATATTCTGTGCATTAAGTCACACTACGCGAGTAATATTGAAACCATGTTTAAGGTACAAGACTATAGTTGTCTTAAGACACTGAGCTAATGCAACAACTTTTAAACAAGCTACTAGAAACTCAAACAACTAAAATTTGACAGTCGAATTTCAATGGGTGAGTTTGAGCAAGAATCGGGGTATAAAATTCATCAAATATATGAACTTTTCTAACGAGCTAGTTTGTACAAATTAGGAGTATTATTAAATAACACCTCTCATCACATGTAAAAACAAATATTAATTGTGATTAGGCATTTTCTTAATTGATTTTCCTCGTAATGCAAAAGCAAATTAAAGGTAGCTAGGACTAATTCATCCCGAACGTGTGGTCCAAGAAAGTCTATGGAGTCAAAGTACGACGCTGGTTTAAGTGAATAGCAGCAATAACTGAATTTGAAAAATGTACATTACTAGCTAGCAAGCTTTTAAAAAATCTCTAAAGTTAAAAAAAGAAACTAAAAGAAAAGAAGTGTCCTCAAAATCTGAGTTAAAGAACCGTGAGATCAGATCCCTAAAATCTGTTAGGACAAAAAAAAAAAAAAAAAAAAAAAAAAAAATCTGTTAGGACCGAAAAATTTGGAGGCTAGTAAAGCAAATCTTGAACGATGATAAATCATACAATAAAAGAGAAATATATCAAAAGAGAGACAAACATCTAACGTGGTTCGGTCATTTAGCTACGTTCACGGAGGAGACGAGCAGTCCACTATAATAAAATGGAGTTCAAAATATTAAGAGAACAACCTCACGAAGAGACAAACAAAAGTGACACACTAACACTTGTCCAGTAAAGTTCTCCTCCTAAACAAGACTCTCAAACCCCATATGACTACATTGTGGATGCTACTAAATGAGAAGGAAAGATACTCAATTTATAGAAGTCCAAATATTGTCCTACAAGAAAAGTGACTAGCCAAATATATAAAAATTATAATTTTGTTCTACAAAATCAAAAACTCATTATGATAAATATGATGTCTTTCATTCGAGAGATAGGATACAAAATATGGTAAAAAACAGAGGACATTTTCTCCTCTCATTTAACCAGCACATGCACTTGATACGGTACAAACAATCATAAAAACATATAAATGATGAGAATAGAGAAAGATGAGTGAGAGAGAGATATGGTTTAACGTGCGTACCGTAGAGGGTTTGAAATGGTGGGGAGGAATGAGAGAACTAAGCTTAGAACAAAGAAACTTCATATATATTCTTCTGTTCCTTTCCACTGTTTTCCTTTCAGGCTTTCCTGTATTAATAATGATTCTTTCCATTTGAATTAATATTAGTTGGTCACTCTCTTCTTAAGCAAACCACAACGTTTTGATTAAAGTATTTATAAAGAAGCCATAAAGGGTATTTATAAAGGAAAAGAGGGAAGGAATTATCAAAGGCACGTTTTATGAAAAAAAAGAATATGTGTCGACCTCATTTCCAACGCTGAAATTTTGACTTTCTAGTGTTTTGTGTTTTATGGGCAACTAATACATAGTTTACTGATTTCAGTATTATGAAAACCAATTTTATGACTTTACTATTACAAATAGTAATTTACTGGTAAAAAATAGTTTTAAAAACTTTACATTTATGTTCGACTCACCTTATTTTATAGTCTTTTTTGAATTATATATACATGTAATTGATCCCTCGTATTCCATCTACCTCCTTCCTCGTACGTGTAAAATAATTTTTACCGTAGCGCTTTTAATTTCAAATGCTGAAATAATTAATTAAAAGGTTTTGGCTTCTCACTGTACTTAAGTTATAGTTTTGCTCTCATTGTTTTGTCCAAACGCCGAAGCACTGCCCCACAGTCTTTATGTTTGGGTCACATACTGATTATGTAGGAATTATAATACAAAAGTTATCTATGCAGTTGATATAATGTAGTATTTGTTAGGGTGATTTGGCAAGTAAGAATTTATATGTGGTGAGTGCTTAGTTTAAAAACTTTTTGGTCTTTAGTTACTCTTATATGTGAATTGTTAATACGAATTCTCTTATCCCACATAAAATAACAGATTCCCGAATCAAACGACTGTAAGATTAAAGAAGTTTTAGAATCTTTTTTGAATTACTGGAATAGTTATAACAAAAAGCCAAATATGTTGCTTGTGTTGTGATTAAGGGTGTAATGTGGGCCGGTCCCGGACCGGGACCGGGACCGGGACCGCGGGCCTGGCGGTCCCAACGGTCCTGGTGGGCCGGTCCTGCCAAGCCGGTCTTCAACTGGTCCTAAAGCCCGTGACGGGCCGGTCCTTACGCTTAGGACCGCGAGACCAGGACCGCGAAGACCGGGACCGGGTAGCGGTCCTGGGCCGGTCTTCGCGGGCCTGGCGGGCCCCAACCGGTCCCAACGGTAAAAAAAAAAAAAAATTTTTTTTTTTTAAAAAATTTTTTAAAAACAAAATGGCCCAACTGCCAGATTTAAAAACTAGCCGTTGGAGGTCAAAAATAGCCGTTTTTGGCTATCAAAATTTAGCCAAATGGTCCCCAAACTTTAATATAACCCCAAACTTTATATAATTACACTTTTTCCCAATTCTCAACTATAAATACCCCTCATTATTTCATTTTAACTCACCAATTCATCAATCTATCTTAATCTCTCTCAATCTCTCTCAATTGCTTATATTATTATTCCAATTTTTTAGAGATATGTAGATTGTGTTGTAAATTGTACTTTGGCACATCTTATTTAGTTTTTTTTCTTTTAATGGTGGTATTAGTACCTTGTTGTGCTCATTCCATTGGGGGAGAGAAGATTAATAAAGATATGTCATTTTTAGTAATAAAAATTATTACACAAGTTTTTGATTTATCTCTTAATACAATATATATATCTATTTCATACATATACATATAATATATATACATAATATATATTATATATATACATAACATATAAACTTAATACATATATATAAGTTAAGTTTATATATGTTAAGTATATATATATATTAAGTTTATATAATACTTACCATATATATATATATATATATATATATATATATATATATATATATATATATATATATATATATATACTTAACTTATATATATACTTAATATAAGTACTTAATACATATATATATATATATATATATATATATATATATATATATATATATATATATATATATATATATATATATATATAAATAACTTAACTTATATACTTAACTTATATAAACTTAATATATATATATAGTTAACGTAGATAAACTTAACTTATATACTTAACTTATATAAACTTAATATATATATATACTTAACATATATAAATTTAACATATATAAATACTAAACATATATATACTTAACATACATATATATATATATATATATATATATATATATATATATATACATATATATATATATATATATATATATACATACACTTAACATATATATAGTTAACATATATATACTTATTAAATAATTTTTTTTATTAAAAGCCCACGAAGCCCACGAAGCCCGCCAGGCCCGGACCGCCAAGCCCGGGACCATGTGGGCTTAGGCCCGTCACGGGCCGGTCTTACCCACCAAGCCACCGAGACCGCCAGGCCCGGGACCGCAAAAAAAAGACCGTTTAGGACCGGGACCGCCAGGACCGGACCGCGAGGCCCGTTTAGGCCCGGGACCGGCCCAGAATACACCCTTAGTTGTGATAGGTTCTTGTTTACTCTTTAAAATGAGTAACGGTCAAATATTTACGCAATTTAATTTAAAGGATATGTGATTTAATTCCATACGAATAACGTGAGAACAACAAATAATTAGATTACAGAAAGAATAGACAGTCAAACAAATGGTAATGGAACAATCACGCATGGTCTTAAGTTGAACGTTAAATTATGCCTCGATCGAACCCTCGATAGGGCTTGGTTGCAATTAAATAAGAGAATAACTGAAAAAGCTTCGAATAATAGCTAGAACATAAAAATAAACTTTTATTGCTTTGATGTGCGTGTTAACAGTGTGTCACAACAAATAAATTCTTTCCTTTATATAGTAGGAGAATTTTAAACCTAGTATAGGTCAAAATAAGGTAAAAATCTTCTTTTTCTAGTAAATGTAGATTCGTAGTTAATTAATATCGGAAGAAATTTGCATCGTAATATCCGGTTGAGCGTGAATATCACGGCTCTTTACTTGTCATGATCAACCGTTAAATTTATCTCGTGTTATAGAAATGGTACTTGGCCTGGATCCGTTGTTTAGTGTGCCTGATCCCAGATGCATCGTCCATCCCTCACGAGCTCTGATACAAGGGTCCTTTCGGCGTCGCTTGAAGTTGTGTTGGACTGTGCTTCCCTCTCGTCTCTTTATTAGGGAATCAGGAACAACATTGTCCCCTATTTTACCCGTACAAAGATAGTCTCCTCACTTTTCGAAGAGTAGATTTATCGAAGCGACGAGAAGTAATTAATTGACCCTTATTTCCTTCTTCTGTGCGCTACAATCGGGTCGATGGTTCAGTGAAACGTCTCATCAGTCGTGTCATTCTGATTTCGAACATGTTTCAGCCGCTGGTTCACCATTCTGGAATGAGAAATGTCACGCATTAATTGTCTCTTCTTTATTAAAGCTTCGGTCCTTTTTCACTTTTTTACTTTTCGATTCAGAACTCCTCAGTTTACCCCCCGAACTTTTCACTTGTTTTTAACCTCTTCAAATCTTCGTACATTGTTCTTCATACCTTTATATATTCATCTTCCCATCTTCAAATCTTCATATTTCATTCTTCAACCTCAAGTTTGAGCTTCAAATCTTCATCCTTGTCTTCCAAATCTTCATACTTGTCTTTATTTATTAATATTTTTCAAACTCAATGGCGAAGACTTAAAAATCCATACCTCAATACACCGTCCCTTGAAATTCTAACCCACTCACATATGCTGAGGTGGCTGTACCTGGAGTGGCCCTGAAACCTCCTCTGAATAACATCATCCTCGGAGGGTGCTCTATAGAGAACAACTTCGAGGTTGAAAAAGCTTCCAGTCAACTGGATCGGGGTGATGAGGTATAAAGGTACATATGCTCAATTACCAAAGACACGCTCCATATGGTTCGGGAGGACTGCAAATGGGAGGGAAAAGAAGTGGCCGTCCGCAATCCTGATGAGTACATCACCACACATGTGGAGGGGTATCTAAGTGCTCTAGTGGATCCAAAAATCCTCGACTTTTACCAAAGGCACGAGGTCTGCCTCGGCAGATTCACCCCTATTTTTGGAGGATTGTGATCCTCCTCTACCACTTTGTTAACAACATTGAGACACCCCGATTTACCATCGACCACCTGTTTCGTCTCTATAGTCCCCGAGTCTTTAGTGGGGGATTAATCAATCTCGTTCATCGGGCAAGGAAGTCTCATTTTTTAGCAATGATGAAAATAGGGATCGAGGCTGGCAGGGGAGATTCATTTGTGTAAACATGGAGGATATTATTCCCTCCGAGTTCTTGTTCCCTGAAAAGTAAACCTAGCCTATAAGTTTCTCTCATTTTTGAGTACTTAGAATTTCCTTTAGAACTTTTTTTCAACTTTCTCATTGCCTACTTCTACAATCGTGTAGCAGTTGCCCAAGTCCCCAGCATAGTTCCTCACTTGAAAGAGTGGGTCGAGGGGATCTGCAAACAGCTATCTTACTCTAAACATGAATGGCGCGAACTCTCGAACGGCAAGTGGGAGACCCATTCCCATAGTGAACATTTTTCCCTCGATCAAGTTTCCTCTCATGTTCAAATGTAATTTTCACTAAGTCCCTCCCCTATTTTCCCAGGTTTGCCCTAGACCATTGAGCTCCGGCCAATAGATGAGAATGAGGCTTCGTCCCCTCCTTCTAAACCTTCTTCTCCAGGACAGCCCGAGAGCACTGTGGAGAAGGGGAGAAAAAATGAGGAAAGGGGAAATATTCGAGCTCTCCGTATGCAAACACCGAGGCCAAAAAGAAGAGGTTATTAGTCTGGGTCCGAAAGAGCAATAAGAAGATTACCCGAACCAGGGTATCAGACCTCAAATACCTTTACCGGCTACGGGATTACCCTAAATATGAAAACTTAGATTTTGTTGCCCATGAGCCCGCCATTGATGAAGGAGAGCGGGCCGCATCGGGGGGAGTGACTGGGAAGTCTATCTTTCATTAGCTCGAGATCCCGAAGCAAAGATAACATATATGGCCTCCCAAGAGGCTACTCCTACCCCGAGAGAAACTTTCAGTGTCATTGACATCACAGAGTCTCCATCCCACACAAAGTCTTTATTTGACGAGGCTTAATCCATCAAGGAAAAATCAAATGAATCATCATGGGTTGCAGATGAGGCCATCAATTTGTTCTTTGATGGCATGAAACGACATTGGAGGACTATTCTGGGTTTGGTAACTTGGAGATCCCAAAAAAGCGTCGTCGGACTCAGGCGGGATGAGCTCGATCCCGAAGCTAGTAAGGCAATTCCCATGTAACGACTTGGCCGGTCGTTTCATGTGTTACTGCTCTGTCTACCCCCAGTTATGCTTCTTATTGTTTTATTTAGCTCTATTACATATTATCAGGTTGATTGATTTGGGTTCGGAGAGGTTTTGGCAAGGTTTGAGACATTTAGTCTCTTTTGAGTAGGCTTGAGTTGGGAAGGTCAACCAGATGTTGACTTATGTGAAAAATGCTCGAATGTGAATTCCGATGGGTTGGATAGCTTCGGGATATAATTTGAGACTTAAGAGTGTGGTCGGAATTTTATTTGGAGGTCTGTAATAGATTTAGGCTTGAATTGGCAAAAATAAAATTTTGGCATTTTCCAGTTAATAGGTGATATTTATATATAGGGGTCGGAATGGGATTCTGGGAGCTGCAGTAGGTCCGTTGTGTCACTTGGGATATGTGCAAAATTTTAGATTATTCGAACATGGTTTGATAGACTTTTTTATCAAAAGCAAAATTTGGATGATTTTGGAACCTTAGGCTTGAATCCGATGTGATTTGATTGATTTAATGTTGTTTGAGGTGTGTTGAAGATTGGTATAAGTTTGGATATTGATATGTGAATTGTTTGTGCTTTTCGTTGAGGTCCTAGGGGCCTCGGGGTGATTTCAAATGGTTGACAAAAAGTTAGGAATTTGGAGTTGTAATTGATGTTTATAGATGCTGTCAAAACCACGTCTATGATTGGGAGGCCGCAGGTGCGACTCCCGTATATGTGGAATCAAGCTGCAGAAGTGAAAGCCTGGAGGCATCTGCAATGGCGCAAGTGTGAGTGAACGATCGCAGGTGCGGTCCCAGGCCTTTAAGTGAGAACTGCAGATGCAATGGGTTAAACCGTAGAAGCGGGAAATGGCAGGTGCGGAATCCGTGGTTTAAAAAGTATATAAGGTTTCCTTCGCAAATTTTTGCTAATTTCTCCATATTGTAAGATGGGAAGTTAGCTAGGGTAGTGGATTTCAAGGGAAAAATGGAGATTATCAGGCAAGTAAGCTTCCTAAGCTTCAATACTTGAGTTTATGATCATTTACCATTATTTAATCATGGTATTAGTGGAAATTAAGGAAGAAAATTAAGGAATTAGGGTTTGACATTTGAGAGATTTGAGTGGGAATTTGAGGGGCCATCTGAGGCCTGATTTCGATGCTTTTGGTAAGAATAGACTCGTGAGAGGACAAGAACTTTATTGATGTGGTTTTTATGAAATTTCGAGATGTGGGCCCGAGGGTCGGGTCTGGCCAATTTCAAGAATTGGGTGGCAATTTGATTGCTTTTGCATGGTCTTCGTTCCCGTAGCATATTCTAATATTATGATTATGATTTTGGGTAAATGCGGCGCGAGTTGAGGTCGAGGCGAGAGGCAAAGGCGTCGCAGAGTAGTATTCATCCGATTTAAGGTAAGTAACCATTGTAAATCTGGAACGGAGGGTATAAAACCCCGGTATTTTGTATTATTGTGATAAATGAGGTAACACACATGCTAGGTGACGAGCGTGTGGGTATGCACCAGTAGGGATTGTGACTTGGTCCGTCCTGTGACGGCTATTAAGCCATGTATTTTATTTAAAATCTTATTATATAATGTGTTTTAGAGATTGATACCATATTATGGGTTGTATGTCATGTTTGGGGCCTTGTGCCGAACTGTTGAGACTCTTAGGGGCATTTTTACTATTTTTCTCACTCTATTTGTTTGAAAGCATATCCCGAGTTCTGTTTTACCTATTTATTGTTAAAACCTAGCTTTTATCACTCTACTTTTTAAAATGTGAGAACTGTTTGAGGATGTGTTTTCCTGATTTCAGTTGTTATGCCTAAATCGATGTGATGTTAATGATTGAGAGAAGTTGAGGACCTAATGGTGATATATATATATATATATATATATATATATATATATATATATATATATATATATATATATATATATATATATATATATATATATATATATATATATTATGGATCGGGTTGCATGTTGCAGCAATACTTATATGGATCAGGCTGCACGCCGCAATGATTGTTATGAGGTATTATTGAGCGAGAGTGCTGAGTGTGAGTACTGTGTGTCGAGAGCTGAGTCACGAGTGATCCAGAGGTTTGCTCTAGAGGTTATATTTATGAGTGACACCTTGCCCGAGGGGCCCATTTATGATATTTTTGCTAATTTCACTCTTCTTTTATAATGAGCCTCTATTGAAAACTGCTAAGTAAGTGATTTTCAAAGTATTTCAATTGAAACTGAAGTTTTACGAAGTATTTGGCTCTTTATACTATTGAGTTGATTTGATATTCTGTTGTATACTCTTATATATGATTTTTAACTACTCGTCATTCCACTCAGACCTTATTTACTTTAGTTACTTACTAAGTTGGCTACTTACGTTACTCCTTGCACCTTGAGTGCAGATTCAGGTGCCCGAGCGGCAGAGTGAGGGTCCGCAACATTTTCAGAGCTTACCGAAGACTGCAAGGTAGCTGCACGATGTCCGCAGCCCTGCCTCCCTCCTTCCTATCCTTGTTCTCTGCATTTTTAGACTTGTTATGTATTAAACAGTCGGACTAGTGGTATTTAGAGGCTCTAGACTTGTGATACCAGATTGTTAGGCGGTGTTGGCACATTTTGTACTATTTCTACACCTTTCAGATGATTTTTATATTGCTTATGAAATTCTAGACTTAATCAATTTTGGACCTCGCTAAATTTGGTAAAATACGTCATGTGCAGTATATATTGACTTAGTCGATAAACCGCCCGATAAGAGCTAAACTGATATCAATCCGCCTGATATCTTATCGGGTGGCTAGCAGATTAATAAATCTAAAAGTTGATAATCGATAAGCCAAATTGTTAAGAGTAAATAACTGCCCAATCTGTCCGATAAGTAGCTCTAGTCCACGCCCAAATTCTCATGAATGCAAACCTGAGAACTGGCATCGATTGGATCTACGACCAGTGCTCAATCGGGGTTGACTGGAGATACTCCATTTCCCGGGGCGACTATGTTCTCGTTTTCGTCATGGCGACCAAGGCTGGTGTCCATGTAAGTGGGCGCTACTTGAGAGCTTGACAGGCTGATTCCTGAAATCAAAGGCAATTATGAGAACAAATGTAAAGTAGTGTGTACTTATGAGGATTAATACCAGGCATCACTATTATCCTTAGCCCCACAGTGGGCGTGAAACTGTTTACCCTTAAAATTGGATAACAGTTAAATTTATAATGTGTTTTTAAGAATACGTGATTTCACCTAATACAAATTGATAAATGTAAAGGCTAGTGATGAAAATTAACAATAAGATAAGACAAACCAGTGTTTGAGCAGAATTCAGCCCTCAAGACGAACGTCCTCGAACTGTTCGATGCAAGAACAATTAAAAATATAACAACATGATGAACAAGAATATAAGCTACAAAGTATTGTATTTCTTTGATATGTGTGAATGTGCAAAATGATTAGGGCCCTCTTTATATAGTAGATGAATCCTATCTATGGTACAATTCTAATTACGGAAATAAATCCCACGATCAGCTAATTAACCACTTTGATTGATCCGTTCCGAGGGTTTCGCCGTGATCTTCGACAGGTCATGGATATCCCGCTTTTCCGTTATTGCGCTTTGCTCGAAGTCTGCCATATTCGGTCTCGATCATTGATGGCCTCGATTTCGATGGGCACATCGATCCCTGAACTAGATATCTTGTCCTCGTGCTTTGGACTGATCCACGACGAGGCTGGCCTTCGGCGTAATTTCATGATCTCGATCGAATAGTAAAATTGTGTAGGCCTGGGTTTAACTGTATACAAAATCACCTGATGATGTGTTTGATTCTCTAATTCGTTATAGTTATGCCGTATGCGTGTATCTTATGCCGGTTATATTTGTACATATAATAAGTGCAGTACTACTATTTTTTGGTCAACTTCTTGATAAATCTCCAAAGAATCATCCTAAATTTCATGTTTGGAATCAAATTGGTTTTCGAATCAGATACTGCTAAGACCGTATTAAAAAATTTGAACAAAACATTCTTCCATGCTGAATCTTATTTTTCCTTTTTCACACTCAAGCTAAAAACATTCTTACTACCCATTTTTAACCAGATAATCTGTCATAGCATTTACTTCTCAGTAGGAAGAGGGGCGCAACTAGAGACTAAGTGGCCAATGATAATTTCTCTTATATACATACATGCATTGCCATTGAAAATTATTATACCGGCTAAAGAAACATAATTAATAGCATCGCACAGTCTCTGGAGCCAAGTTAGGTTTTTTTTTTGTTTAAATGACGACTGAAGAGAAATCCATGCCGGACCAATCCTTAGGACTAACCGCAGCATTTGAAACTCGTGGGTCCTTCCATCTACCTCCTCCACTTAAATATCAAGCTTAGTTCACATGGTGCAGCCCTCAAACTTTTCCGCTTGAGCCCTGGAGGCAGCCAAGTTCGCTTTTTGGTGATAAGTTTCTATAGACTCAATAAATGTTTAGTTAGACTTCTTGGATTGCTCATAGCTTAAAATGTACCAACATATAAAAGTAACAAAATTTATCTCAGCTGGTATTTGACAACATAAAGAAAAGAAACTAAAGGGAAAGAATAGTACGTACTACGTAGTACTAACAAATTAATAGAGCTCCCAACTCATATTTTGTATCTTGTTTCCAGAACATGATACAAAATAAAAAAGAAGAGGGCGGGAATGTGAAGCAGCGTGTGGTTTTGGGATTTGACGAAGAAGAATAAAGGGAAGAAAATAAAGGAGAAAGATGCTGTTAACTGAAGCTTTCATACTGTTGGCTTCGACCAATTTCTCAGTCCATTTGAAATTGGAGATACACAATCACAAGTTTCACGTGTGCGATTGTTAACCGAATGTATTGTTATAATGATTCAAATCTTAATTTGCTAACTATCCTTGAACACTTATAAATCTTAGGTTTTGTTGAAGGTTGACGGGATCGAAATCGGTTAAGTCCAGTCTACTCCTTTTGGCTTTTTTCCTTTTTTCTTTTGGGGTTTATTTAACATTCGTGATTCTTGTTCTTTCGCTATCTAAGAGAAAGTGCGGCTTAATTAGGTAGATTCGTAATTTTGCCAAATTATCTATCTATTTATATTTATATCTATATTTATATCTATCTATATACTATATTAAAAGCATGAATACCTTTAGCAAAATGTCGTTTGTCTTTTCTATCCTTTAAATTAGAGTTCACACTGAACAAAATTGTCATTTAATTACTTTGCTAATATTTTAGAAGTTTGAAATTAAGTAAAATTATGATTATGAGATCTTTTCCTATTTAGTTTGTGTAGGAAGTCCCATTATTTATGACTTTAAAGATCATTAAGTTATTACCTTATAGTAATTATTTATTGGATCTACATTTATGACTTTAAAGATCATTAAGAATAACGTTAGGGTACTTAGCTTACATATATAAACCAAATTGAACGATGGTAGTCACTAGATAATATTTAATATGTATCTATACTATATTAAAAGTACGAATGCCCCTAGCGAAATATCGTTAGCCTTTTTTACCTTTTAAAAATAAAGTTTACATTAGACAAAATTATAATTTAGTTATTATCTTAATATATAGGACTTTAAAATTAATTAATTTTTTTATTAAATCTTTCCTTATTTTAATTATGTAATAAGTCCTAATATTAAGAACTTTAAAGTAGGTATTATTTGAGGAAATAGAAGTAATATTATGTTTCTTTTCTTTGTGTATCCGGGGACAATTTCAAATAGAAATACGTTTCACATTCATTCTTTTTACATTGGGGAACTTATAATTCTAATAAGATATACTACTAAAAGTAAGAGATATGGTACCTAACTAATTATATATTTTAATTATTATATATAGCTTTTAAAACATTACACAAATTTGACAAAGAAAATAATATATTGTTCGAATAGGAAAAAAGTTCAAAAATAATTTGTATCTTTTATCTTAAAAATAATTTGTATCTTCAAAAAAGTTCAAAAATTTAAAAATTATGTAAATATTATTAAATGATATTGTAATGACCCGCTCAGTCGTTCTGAGAGTTATACCCCCATTTTCGTAATTTCTGTTTTTTTAAATGTTGTTCAGCTGTGTTGAGTTATATCAAGTTAGTAGGTTTGGATTCGGAGTAGTTTTGGAGTGAAATGATTATATAGTCTCTTAATTAGAAAGCTAAGTTAGAAAGTCAACCGGAAATTGACTTATGAGCAAACGAATTTGGATTTGGATTTTTATGATTCTATTAGCTTCGTTGGTTGATTTTAGACTTAGGAGTATGTCACGAATATAATTTGGAGGTCCGTGGTAGAATTATGCTAGAATTGGCAAAAGTTGAAAGTTTAGAAGTTCTTAGGCTTGAATTCGAGGTTGATTTGGTATTATTTTTGGTGTTTCGGAGGTTCGAATACCTTTGTGAAGTGATATACTCCCTCCGTGTCAATTTATGTGAACCCATTTGACTGGGCACTGAGTTTAAGAAAAAATAGAAGAATTTTAAACTTGTGGTGTAAAATGAGCCTTATATATTTTGTGTGGCTATAAATTATTGCATAAAGGTAAATTATTTCCAAATAAGGAAAGTGGTCATTCTTTTTGGCACGGACCAAAAAGGAAATATGTTCATATAAATTGAAACGGAGGGAGTATTATTTATTAGAATTATTGGTTGAGGTCATGAGGGCCTCGGGTGAGCTTCGGATAGGTTTGGAATGGGTTGCACTCATCCTTCTTATGTTTCGACGTCGTTTCGTCAAGTATAAATGATATCATATTAAACAAATGAGCTTCAGTTTTGTTTTTGATTGAAGCGTAGATCCGTATCATAATTACGGACCTGTGGTAAAATGAATCGACGAATTTGGACATCGTATGAGGATTTTATGATCATTTTACTAAAAATTAGGTTGCCGGATTTTTCAGAGTAATTACGAAATTGCCACTAGCAGCGTATTTAAGAATTTGCACTATTTGTAAATATTAAAACCTACATATTTCCTTCGTTATAAGGTCAAATTGAGTGATTCAAAAACCTAACTTGATTAGAATTACACCAGGAATCCATTGGAGTTAGAAAATACGACTTTCGGGATCGTTTGACATGAGAAACGAGGCAGAATAGCCGGTAGAAAAATACATAAAACTAGAGTTTGCTCATTCGGTCATATGTTGAGTTGGGGAGCTCGAATTTGGGAGATTTTAGAGGCGATATTCGCCATATAGATTGGGGTAAGTTTTCTCTGTTCGGTTTTGATTATATATTATGAATCAATCTTCGTTTTTGGGATTTGATTGATGATTTCAAAGTGAAATTGAGGGAGTTAGGGTTTGAGTTTTGGAGAGATTTAAGTGAGGATTTGAGGGATCAAACGAAGTCTTATTTTGACAAATTTTATATGGTTAGACTCGGGAGAGGACAAGGATTATTCTTCTGCAATTTTTGATTGGTTTCGAGACATGGGCCCAGGTACCGGGTTTTGGTCGATTTTGGATTTTTGGCATATTTATGTAATTTTATTGGGAAATTCGATTCTTTAGACTATGTTGATAGTATTATTTTAATTATGGTTAGGTTCGAAGCTTTTGGAAACCGAGTCCAGATATTAGATCATCCCGGAGTAGGATTTTACGCGGTTGAGGTAAGTAACAGTTTTAACTCTGGCTTTGAGTGTATAAACCTGAAGAATTTGATATCATGTGATTGTTTGGTGGTGGTACCCACGCTAGGTGACGGGCATGTGGGTGTGCACCGCGAGGGATTAAGACTTGGTCCGTCCTATGAGGCCTTATGGCCATCATCTGTGTTTACGTAGTTACTTATTGTTGAACTTATCTGCCTTCATATTATAGATCAGTCTTAGGATTAATTTGTTCGTGCTCACATTATTTGTGCTCAGTCATAGAAATTATTGTACTTGTTTACCTCAGTCTCTATTATTTACTAATATGTTGTGATACCTGATGTGGGTTGTGTTCCTTTATTTGTTGATGATGGCGAGTCTAGTGATGTACATGATTGAGTGAGGCCGAGGGCCTGGTTGTGAGGATATTAACACCATAATGAGTGAGTTGTCCACATAGCATGTGAGTTGACTGTACGGGTCCAGGTATTGATACTGTAGCGCATGAGTTATCCGCGTAGCACGTGAGTTGGTTGTGTGGATCCATGTATTGATATGACGGCACGTGAGTTATCCGTGTTTAGCGCTTAGGCTTTGGGAGACCCTCCGGAGTCTTTACATACCCACAGTAAGTGTAGAATATTGAGTGTTGAGTGTGAAGTACCGAGTGCGAGTGCAAGTGCTGAGTGATGGAGTGACATTGCTATGAGGTTGCATTTACTTTTATTGTTGTTGCATTTATCTGTTAACTTTCTTTGTGGCATTGTTGGTTTTATGGAATTTACCTATTTATTCATGGTTATTGTAAATTGTTAAAATAAATAATTGGACATTTTTACGCAACTCGTATCTATTGCTGAGTTCTTAGTTATTTCTATTACTACTGAGGTGGTTGTACTCATATACACCCTACACTTTATATGTAGATCCAAGTAAGTTAGAGCGCGACGGTCATTGAGTTTAGGCCGGCTTTAAGTGGAGACTGCAAGGTAGCTGCCAGCGTCCACAGGACCACGTTTCTCTTTTGGTCTTTTCTTCTTTTAGACAGCTATATATCTTAGTTCATAGTTTTAATCGCTCATGACTTCGGGACATCCCGATATTTGGGGCTAGCTTCTGTGTTTATATTATTTATATTTAGAGTTGATTTAATTTATGAGAAATTTAAATGTTGATATTGTTCTATTAAATCTTGAAAATTAATTAGTAGTAATATTTTAGGAATACGCTTGACTTGTAACACGAAAGGCGCCATCACAACCAAGGTAGCTTTTGGGTCGAGAGAAGTTGGTATCAGAGCCAGGTTACATAGGTCTCATAAGTCATGAGTGGGTTTAGTAGAGTCTTGCAGATCGGTACGGAGACATCTATACTTATCTTCGAGAGGCTGCAGAACCTTTAGGAAAACTTTACCTCTTTGAATTCTTATCGTGCGGTATTGATTCAGCTTGAAGTGTAACTCCTTGAATTCCTTCCACGCATCGTATGTGCATATGAGTGCTTGGTATCAGTTGTTCATCGACGAATTGTGATTCTCTGGATGATATGTGAGATGTGATTTCTGTGTGTTGATGTTGGGCCAGTTTGGAGGACTTGAGGCTGGGTTTTGTTTGGATCTGAAGTACGATTATTTGGATTGGGTGAGCACGTGTTTATACGTTCGTTGGTGTCCCTATTAGTGAGATTTATGATTTGAATGTGATGAGAATGTATTGCTGAAGGTTTCACCTATTTGAGACTCCATGTATTTTTTTCTACTCGTTCGACGACGAACGTTTGTTTAAGAGGGGGAGGATATAACGACTCAGTCAGTCGTTCTGAGAGGTATAGCCCCGTTTTTGCAATTTTTGCTTCTTTAGGTGTTCTTCAGCTGTGTTGAATTATATCAAGTTGGTAGGTTTGGATTCGGAGTAGTTTTGGAGTGAAATGGTCATTTAGTCTCTTAATTAGAAAGCTAAGTTAGAAAAGTCAACCGAAAATTGACTTATGAATAACAAATTTGGATTTGGATTTTTTATGATTCGATTAGCTTTTGGAGATCGAATCAAGAGACGAAAGCATCCCGGAGTAGGATTTTATGTGATTGAGGTAAGTAATAGTTTTAACTCTGGCTTAGAGGGTATAAACCCGAAGAATTTGATATCATGTGATTGTTTGGTGGTGAACCCATGCTAGGTAACGGCCATGTGGGTGTGCACCGTGAGGGATTGAGACTTGGTCCGTCCCGTGAGGCCTTATGGCCATTGTGAGCACATGATTTTTGCACCGGGCAAATAATTCTAAAATTAAAATAAATATGTTTTTGAGTGCAATTACTTGCTTTGTTTGAAATTAGCTATACTTTGTGTGTTTGAATAAATAGAAATTAGAAAAATCAAAATATTAAGCTAGGTAATTACTTTGTTTTAATTAATTTAGTTTTAAGAAGAAAATCATCAAAAAATAGTTTAAATAACGAAAATTAAGGAAAAATAATAGAAAAATTGCAAAAAATATTAAATAATTAGAGTAAGTAGGAAATTAGATTTTTCTTAATATTCCATAAAAGAAAAAAAAATATAAATGAAAATGCATAAAAAATAATTAAAACGTCAAAAATACAAAAAAAAATACAAGTGGTACAATAAGGTGGGCTGATTTAATTTGAAGTGAGCAGGCCCAGATCTTTGGCCCAAGGAAATCTGGTCCAGGCCTTTAGCGGATTTGATCTCAGCCGTCCATCGTGTTTGATCCAACGGCCCCAATAATTTGTTGGTTTCCTTAATTAATTAAGATGTGACGATTAATCTTGGCCGTCCGTTTTATTTAATCCAAGGGTCGAAGGTCTGGGGTCTCATAAGCGATAGAACGACGGCTTTTTAGTAACGCCTGTTCCGAGCCATTGATCTCCATCCAACGAACGGCCCAGATCTCCTTAGATCGTCCGAGTATAAAGGGCTCTTGTCTGAATGAGACGAGTCACTTCTTCACTATCTCTAAACCTAGCCGCCCTTTCCCCCATTCCCTTCTCCTTCTCCGTCATCGTCTTCAACCTGAAACCCTAGCTGGCCCATGGCGGCCACCACCCTCCACGGTGGTCGCCGGCTTTCCTACTCCATTCTCTCTTCTTTTCTATCTTCTCCATCAAAGCCCCTTAAAAACGGATCCCTTTTTTCAGAACCCCGGTCACCGGAACTCCGCCGGTGACCACCAAATAATGAGAACCGTCCCCAAACCAATGCCATTCGATCCCTCTCGTCTTGATCTATCCAACCGTACCACCCACAACCCTCGAATTTGCCGGGAACTCGTCGAATATCCAAACGAAGGTCGCCGGAACCCTAACTCCGGCGACCCCAAAACTCCAATCTTTCAAGATCCGTCTTTTATCCTCCCCAAACACCCCTCTTCAAACAAAAACCCAAAAAAGGCTTCGTCTTGAGGTCTAAACAAGAAAGTCAGAAATGAAAAAAAGAAACAAGGGAATAAAGAAAAGATGTCTGGAAGTCTGAAAAAGAGATAAATAAAAGAAGCAAAGAGAATAATAGAGTCTGAAAGAAACCAGAAAAGAAAAGTGAAATAGGAAAGCTTGGGGGACAGACCCCGCCAAGCTAAGTTTTTCCCTCCTTGCCTTGTTTGCCGCTTGTTTTTCTTCTTTGATTGTGTTTTATTTTGACTTTGTTATACTCTGTTAGTTTGTCCTACGAATTAGGTTGTTCTCTTGTCTTAATGTTCTTGATATCCCTGATTCTTCTTCATCTTCTTTTTCTTTCTCTGTTGGCTTTTTGAAATCTCTTCTACATGTCTTATCTGTTCTCGCATGTTAATTTTAGGTTTTTGTTTTGTTTGTTTTCACCTGTTCATGTTTTCCTTTATTTTATACTTGTCGTCTTTTGTTTATTTCTTCATCCCTTGTGCTTCTTCATGTTAATTTGGGGTTTTTGATTCATGACTGTTGATTCTTGTTTATCTCTCGTTTCTCTCATATGTTTAGTAAGTAAAAAGTAGCTTTGATTCTTTTCTTCTCTTCGTTATCGACTAAGTCACACAGTTCTGATCCATTCCTATAACATAGCTTCTCTTTTATTATTTTGCATACTTTGTCATCTTTTCTTTCTTCATGTCCAGTCCTTTTTGTGTGTTTCCCATGTTTCGTCTATAAGTGTCTCCGTTGGTCTTCAATATCACATGTTTAAACTTTGACATTCGGTCTGCATCTAGCTTTCAATAGTTTGAAATGAATCTTTTTCTGGTCTTTTCATGTTTAGTTATACTGTTAGGACTAAATATTAGTTTCATATCTGAGTTGGCTCTACTCCAGTTTTCCATGTGTTCACTATTTTCCTTTTAGAATAATTTTAGAATTAGCTGTTAGACTCTCATGTTTGCTTAAGGATTACTACTTCAAATAGCACCCTCACATGCATACCCATGATCTTTCTTCTGTCACTCATTGCTCCTTAGGGTCTTTCATATTCCTCATCTTCACTCTTAACATGCATACATCAAGTTAGGAGTAGTATTTAAAAATGAATTCTGATTGCCATATTCTGTTAAAGTTCATTGTTGTTATATCTAGATGAGCCATGTTCATTCCTTGTTGACTGTTTTCTGGGAATTTAGTGTCTATGTGTCTATGTCCATGAATGCTAAGTGTTTTACGGTTTTTCAGTATGTCATCTGGCATGAAATGATTGTGACTAAGCCTGATTGATGTTAATTGGCATGTTGCTACATGAATTTAAGTTATGTGAGTTGATTAGTTGAGATTCAACATTATCAAACCCCTCTTCTGAGTTTTAATTGATTAATGAACAATATTTGGCTTCATGTGGTTATGTGTGCAATTGTATGTTGAAATGGCTAAGCTTGCAATAGTTCTATGTTAGTGTGAACACTGTTAAATACCTATCATACTTTAGGGGAATTGGTTATAGCTGCTAGCATTAGGTCCATGAAAATGGTTAGTTTTTAAATAGGTTATTAACTGAAAATCACAAAAAATAGGTCACAAGTTAAATAAGTGATCAGAGTGGTCAATTTTGCAATTGACCTACTCTGTTAGGTCCCTCACATTGAGCAGCACTTAAAAGTTGGCTAGTTGTGTAATAACTAGCTAAGTCTGCAAAGGCAGACTTGCCCAGGCTCTGTTTGAGCCCTGAATTCTAGGTGGCTAGGTCTGCAAAGACCTTAGCCCATGCCTATGTTCAGTAATTGGGCTTCAATTGCCCAGGCTAAGTCTCAACTTGAGACTGGCCATTAGTTAAATAGTCTGATTAGTTTAATTAACTTAAAATAAGTTATTAAGCAATAATTGGCCTAAGAGTGGTCAACTTAAAAGGGGCTGGTTGGGCAAAATGGCTAAATCTGCAAATGCAGACTTGCCCAGGCTCATCTTTTGAGCCCTGAACATTAAAGTGGCCAAGCCTGCAAAGGTTTTGGGCCCAACTGTTCAGTAATTGGGTTTAAGTACGCAAGCTAAGTCTCAACTTGAGACTAGCTAGTTTTTAAATAGTCATATATAATAATAAAGCAGGCTAGTCCTGCAATTAGTTTAAAATTGAAATAAATTGGTCTTAATTAACTGGAACTAATTAAAAGAGACTAGAATTGAAATAGTTCTTAATAGTAGGATTGGCCGGCCCTTAAATACCAATGCAAGGGCTGGCTATTAGTTAAATAAGTTCCAAAGGAGCTGAAATTTAACCTAGGTAGTCAGGTAAATCCGTAGTGACCTTGAGGGCATATAGGGAACTTGAAATAGTATTCTGGTAAATAATTTAGAACCTAAGAGGGTAAGGGAGTCATTTATACCTCTGATTTCTGCAAATTTGTAGAGATTTAAGGGTATAATGGTCTCCCTAAAATGGGAAATCTGTAAAAATCTTTAACCCTTAGGGCTACATTGGTAAAAGACCCATAAAAGGAATCTTTGGAACCTTCCAGCACATGCTGGAAGGGTTTCTGGTAACAGAATTAGGGACTAAAGTGTGCATTGGGTAATTTTAAGAGGGGAGAGTTGGGATTTTACCCCATACTTTCTCCCCAAGTTTCAGCCATTTGCCCAACTATATATACCCCTAAAAAGGGGTTGAGAAGGGGGTTCCAATTTTGAATCTGAAATTCATATTTAGGCTGGCTTTTTGAGAAGAAAAGTTCAGAGAAAAAAAAACATAGCAATTTAGCAATAGTTTTTTGGAAATTCCGAATGAGGAGAGCTTGTTGATTTCAATCTGATTCTTTGGGTTTTCTGTTCGATTATCTGCTTAGGTTTCCTTCTTGTGTTGCTGTTGCTGTGGTTTTCCTTATTCATTGACATCCATCACTGTTGCATTGCTGAGTCCTTGCTGTTACTTATCTGCCTAATTCCTCTAGAACTCATTGGCTCCTTTTGCTGAATCAGGTACATACCCTGTTCGATGAAATGTAATGCTGAAATGTGGATGAAATGAAGTTCAAGGATTTAATCTGATATTAGTGTTTTCGTATTCGTGTTTCATTCTAATTGATAGTGTAGTGTAGTTTAGATCTGTAATTTTAGATGTAGTGTAGTATGTATGAATAGAAAGACCAAAACAAAAATATTGTAATAAGTAGTAACATAATAGTAGTAGTAAGTAGCACCTCACTTAGTTAATTAGGTAAAATCTCTAAAAGAAAGTTAATTAGCAATCACATGAGTCGACAACAGTCATGCTCATGCAATTAGTTTGTTTCGTCGATCAATATTGGAATCTGAGTAGGATAAAAGAGACAATAATTTAATGAAGGGTGAAACCGGCTTTGATAACATCAAATGAGCTTAACTTATAGTAACATTAGCGTTTAGTCATATCATTGAATTAGTATGTGGATACAGATAAGTCCAAAGGGAAAAGAGTAAGAAAATTGATAAATCATTTGTAATTGTGTCTGTGACACAGTATGAATGAAGTCGAATAAGAATCAGCAGTTGTGTATACACCATCAGGTCACTTAGCCTATATAAGTTGGTTATCATTGACAAACAATTAGATTATTTAAATACAGTCTCATAAAGTTGAATCATTTCTTAGCTCGTTAATTTCAATGTTGTTTTAGGACATTAGCAGAAAACGAAAGGATAGGAGTAGTTCATTCATATATGTGAGCACGTGATTTTTGCCCTGCGTGAGAAGTACTCCCAAAATTTCAAAATAAAATAGTATTGGTGTTGTGCGTGATTTTTGTGGATTATATGTTATTGTTCTCTTATTTGCGTTTGTGTGCCCGTGTCTGTTTGCTTAAGTTAACAATCAAATTACATATACCGAATAGGTTGCCTTTATATTTACAGGGTTAGTTCCCTACTTAGAAATAGTTAAGTTTTATTTTGCGAAAATGAAAAGTCATAAAAAGGGGGGGTATTTTTGTTTTCTTTCGTAGTTCTTGTCATTTAATGTACTAATTATAGGTGCTACAATTCGATTTGTTTATATATATATATATATATATATATATGTGTGTATATGGATATATGTATATATATATATATATATATGTGTGTGTGTGTGTATATGGGTATATGTATATATAACACCACATGGAGTGTAGTAATGAGATCAGATTTGGGCCATAGTTTAGTCCAAAAACCAGGCCCAAGCGAATCCCATCTGGTCCAGTCCAACCCGCCTCCAGACAAGACCCAACGACGTCGTTTCTGTCTTAAGTAAAGAGATCCAAGCCATTGATCTGCGTTGATCGGATGGATCACATTAATTCCCCCATCTTTTGATCCTGGCCGATGGATTCTCATCATCCAACGGCCAAAATTAAAACATTAATTTTAAGCATACCAATACCCCATCCCCGCTTTCATTCCCTCCCCAACCCTTTCTCGTCTCTCTCAGAGACGAATTAATATCGCCTTCCACCGCCATAGCACCGCCGGCCGGAAATCGTCTCCGCCGGCGGCGGTTGTCCAAACAGCCTCAAATTAACACCGCATGACCACCTAACTCCCCTCTCCTTGAATCTGTTGTTATTTTTCTTCGAATCAGTCCCTAACTTCTCGAATATCCAGTTGAAGATCCGAGCCAAAACAAAATTCATTCCAACCAACCCCAAATTCACACCAATCACTCCCTAGACCTCCCTCATACCCCGTATAACATTGGTCTGGTTCGAATCTAATCAGAAACACTCGAACCCCAATCTGAGCCTAAGAACCCTAGAAATCTAATTAGGGATTTGGGGTCCAAAATCGAAACAAATTGGGGTCTAATAGACCTTAATGGAGATGTTTTCATTTGAAAACATTTCGATTAAGTTCCGTTAGACTCCAAAATCCAAATGTGAGCCAAATCCGAGATTGGTCCGGGGTCGTTCGAGCTTTGGTTTCGTCTTATATGGTATTTCTATTTTTCTTTCTTCATATTTAATGTGTTAATCATGGGAATTGTTTGTCCTTTGTTTCCTCTTTTAATTCTCTGCTTTGTTCTTCATCTCCCAAGACCTTTATTTGGTCAAATTTGCATTCCGATTAGTTGTTCGAATGTGCTCGTCATAGGATAGTTACTCGTTTCGATTAGCGTCGTCGAATATTTGTTTCTCATTTTTGCCGAGATTTTCAGAATCATTGTTTGGCCAATTAAATTGTTATCATTGTTATATATTGTAATTGATTAGATGCCGTCGTCTAATTGCATAAGTTGAGTTGTTTGAAATACCATACAGTGATTAGCACCCTTGGATTGAATAGGGTTGTTTGATTAATCTGAAACTGAAATTAGGACTCAAATTAGCTAAATAGGAATCAAGGTTTAACATTTAGAGTATCTTAGTGTCCTGCACATGGGGCTAATCAGTGGAACCTGCTGTCACCAGCAGAGCACTTAGCCATGTCTGGACAGAGGTTACTATTTAACTAATTAAACCCACAATTGACAAAACTTAGTGGCTGAAACAGAGGGAGCAATAGGACTAGCAGAGCATGGTTTGGCAGAGATAAGAGTGGGCAAGGGTAGTAGTTAATTGGTGGCAGGCATTCAGGAGGGGATGGAAAAGCTATAAGTGTAGGATTGGAAAGCATGAAAAGGGACAGTTTTATACATCCAGAAGTGAGACCTGGAGAGAAAGAAGAGTGATAGAAGGCATTTTTGGAGAAATACTCTAGGAAATACAGTGAGAGTAGGGAAGATAGACAGACGAATAAGCAGAAATACACACACACATACACATTGTGTCACTGTTCCATTGTAGAGGTTGTTGTTGTTGTTATCCAGTTGTTGTAGAGATTGTTTGCTTGCTGCTGTGCGTTGTCGAGGTTGGTGGTGTTGGTGTGTTGCTGTTGCTCCTGTGTTTGATGCTATTTGTTGCTGTTGGTCTCTGTTGTTGTGGTGGCTATTGTTGCTGCTGTTTTGTTGTTGAGGTCGTTGTTGTGGGGGTTGTTGTTGCATGCTTCTGTTTGTCTCATTGGTTTCCTGGCTGGAGTTTACACGGATTTTCTCTCATCTATTTCTGGGTCAACTATTTGCTGGTCGTGGGTTTTTTCTTTACTGTTCGTCGCTGGTTGTTGCTGTTTAGTTGGCTGTTGTTGTTGTTGCTGTCTGCTAGCTGCCAAACGCTAGAAGTTATCACTGACTTACCTCCATATTTTTTGATTTTTCGAACTCCAGGTATGTGTTTTCGAGACTGGCTTGGTGTAACTTCAAATTGAAATGCTGAATTGGAAAATGTTCAACCGTTGGCCTGTTGTAGAGCATGTTCAAATATGATATTAGAATATACCTTAGGAGATGTGTACATGTCTATTCTTACCTCATATTTGTACTTACATTATGCTAGAAACGGGACTGTTTTTTATGAAAATACTAAACCAAGTAGATAGCTTGCGAATGTTATATCTAGAAGTGTTGATCTAAAAAATGCAAAGCTATATTGCTAATGTTGGATCAAGCCAGTGAAGTAGGAGATATGTATAAACTAGAAACCAATCCAGGTTCCTTTCAAGATAAAATTAGAAGCGAAGTTGAAGCATGTTAATATAAATCATACATTATCCGGAATGGCTTGAAACTTAGGAATTGGAAAGGGTTAGTTTATCCAACAATAAGTATTTAGGCCTCTCATTCATATTAAATCATGTTTTCTTCGAATGTTAACTTCGATAACTCGAATTACGTGGCGAAAGCATAAGTCATTTAGAAGTCGATTAGCTTATGATTATGTTGTTCAAGTCATGCTTCTCGACTAGCAATTAAATAAAAATGAAGAGGACTTTGAACTCGAAACACGAATAACCAATACGAGTAAGTGAATGCGGGTTTCTCTTTGCTAATAAGGTTGTTCACGGATTAATCAATTAGGACATTTCTCTTATTATATATCGTTTTTCTTTTCTTAGAGACAAGAATCAAATAGAAAATCATAGCCATGTTAGGATCCGCCCTTAATAAATAATAATGAGATGAGCCTCGCCAAACAAAACCACCCAAATTGCGGGGCCCTCAAATTAATTGTAATAAAAATCTAGACTCGGAAGGACCGTTTAGTGAATTTCACGGTCTTTCCCAAAGTTAACAAAGACGGAGAATCTTTAGGCACGACATTAATAAAACTACTTTTCTAAATACGGGTGCGCATTTATGTGACCCAAATCTTACTCCCGACGAAACCGAAGTACATTAAAGTCACGGGCGTACTGGTTGCGGTGTGACTCGAAATGTGTTTTCATGACGTCGCAATTCTTCTAAAAATAAAAGCGGAGCATTAAAAATACATAGTTAAAATATATAAAGAAATCAGATAAAAGCAAAAGTACAGTTGAGCGACCGTGCTAAAACCACGGAATCCGGGAATGCCTAATACCTTCTCCCGGGTTAACGGAGTTCCTTATCCGGTTTTTCTAGTTTCGCAGACTATATTACAAAGTCATAAAATTTCCTCGGTTCGGGATTAAACCGGTGACTTGGGACACCATTATTTTTCCAAGTGGCGACTCTGAATTAATTAAATAAATCCCGTTTCGATTGTCCTTTAATTGGAAAAACTCCCTCGCGCTTCGCGGGTGCGTAAAAAGGAGGTGTGACAGCTCTGGCGACTCTGCTGGGGACTATGAACCCGGAACTTCGGTTCAGGGTTTAAGAATTCGAGCTCAGTTAAATTGTTGTTTTTGCTTATATCTGATTTCATTATATGTTTTGATTAATGTGCTACATAGTTACCGCTTTGATATTATTTGCACTGTATATGCAAACTGCTATATGTTTACCGCTTTGATATCGCGTGAACTGTATATAAAACTGTGCCGAAAACCCGTCTCTTCTTACCCCCGGGGATGTGCTTACTGGTTGAGACTCCCCTTTCCGTTAGTGTCAATACCAAAATAAGAAAAGAGGCAGGATAAGTTACAAAGCCGGACGATCCCGCGGGTCCCCGTACGTAGCTCCCTCCTCAAATCCGAGTTGTCTGCTCGGGTACACGGTCTAGTACCATTGAAAAGCATCAGGATATTGAGCCTAGATTTAGGACGTTTATTTGCATCATATCTGACTTGGGGGACTCAACACAGGGGTTGGGTCCGTCTAGGACAAGTAACCCGAAATAAAAGACCATCTTGCCATATCATATTTGTTGTGAGCATTTATTTAGACTGGCATGCTGACCGGGTTCTTTTAAATACTGAAGAAAAACGAAAAAAAAACAAAAGGAAATAGTATGGGGAAGTAAATATTTTTCAGAAAATACAAAAATGTGTTTTACCAACAAGTCAATAAATTTAATTTGCCGATAAAAGACGACAGAAGGTTGACTTTGCCAACAAAATGGTTTCTTGACAAAATGTGTCTTCTTTGACAATCAGTAAAAGAAAAATAGTTGTTTTGACGGACCGAACTACGCGAGTTTGATTCTCACCGGGTGTGAGATATGTAGGCAGCCTTTAACGGGTCCAACTTCCATGTATTTCAAAAATAAGTTTTAATAACGGAATGCCAGGATATTTAAATTTTGTCTCAATGACCATCTTTTCATTAGCCTTAATATTTCGACCAATCAATTCCTGTGGCCCGTTTCGTTTTTTTAAAAGAAAAGATAGTTTTGTTTGGGTCAAATAAAGATTTCTCTTTCATCTAAAAAATTACCTTAATAAATGTGCAGAATGAGCACGGGTCAGAATACAACCGAAGCTATCATAAACAAGGTCCCCTTAAGTTTGCATAGGTGGTGGAGCGACTTGGGCGAGCAAGGACAAGACACAGTTAAGCTGTACCTGGGAGATCTAGTGGGGCTACTAAATATTTCCCCGAGAGGAGACATCATACGAGCCTTGATCTCGTTCTGGGATCCAGCACACAATGTGTTCCACTTTTCAGACTTTGAACTCACACCAACATTAGAAGAATTGGCCGGGTATATCGGAAGACCAAAGGTCCCTATGAGGGAACAATATCTCATCGCACCGAGGGTAGTGACAGTACATAGGTTTTTGGATACTGTGAAAATCCGCAGAACTGTACACAACCCAGACTTATCAGAAGGGTTCCGCACTTTAGCATTTCTATATGACAAATATGGTCATTATGGGGGCTTCAACAAACACAAAAGCAAAATCTGCAGCGGAGACAACCAGTTAAAATGGGAGGAGCATAGACGCATCGCCTTCATGATAGCTTTCCTAGGTTCATTGATATTTCCTAGAAAAGATGGGAATATCAACATACAAGTGGCAAGGGTCGTCAGCACTCTGATGAAACAAAACAACAGTACTTTGGCTCCCATGATAATATCAGATATCTCTCGTGCGCTCACTATCTGCAAAGCCGGAGGGGTCTTCTTTGAAGCTTGCAACGTACTGCTCCAAATATGGATGATCGATCACTTATGTCGTCGCCCGCAGTTTATGAGGTATAGTTTATCGGAGAAAACCTGTGTAGAAGAATTCCTTATGAGGGTCGAAGGACATGATTTGCCAGAAGGGATTAGTGGATGGATGCGACTTTTGCGTTCGGTCCCAGCCAGCAAGATAGAATGGACATTCGGCTGGCTATCCGTGGAAGAAGTCATATATGCATCGGCCACGGAATCATATTTGTTGCTAATGGGCCTCAACAGCATCCAGCCCTACGCACCAGGACGAGTATTGAGACAGTTGGGACGATGCCAAATAATCCCAAAAGAAGAAGACCTCAGCCCGCATGCGGTTGAAATTGGACCGGGAGGACAGTTCCCTGAAGCGTTGGTCCGAAAGATTTGGAGTGAATGTCAAACATTGAAAATAGACACTCGAGTGCGAGATCGAGCCCGGGGTGAAGTATCGTCGGAATACCCTGCATGGTATAGCAGAGAATTGGAGCATCAAAGGCCCACAAAAAGGCCCCACCTCAGGGAGTTTGCTGGAGCGTCACAAGAACAATGGGACTGGTTGGCCAGAGAAGAAGCTTATAGAACAAAGATTAGCAGAATAGAGCAACGGACCCAGGAGCTCCAATTTGAAATGGATATGCAAGCCGCCGCCAACGAAGGAGATAAAAAGAAGTTGGCACAAGAAAATGACTTTTTGAGAGCTCAAATCCAGCAAATGAAAAGGGATGCTGACAGACAGTTGAGGAGTCGAGCGGACGAAAAATTGATAAAGGGTTTGAGAAGCCAAGTTGCCGATGTACAAAGAGAATTGGAAGAGTCAAAAGCCCAAACAATGAGGATCCGTGCTAGCTGGAAAAAGGAGGCACATCAACATGCACTTCACCTACAACGGGTGGAAGAAGATTACACCGAGACCATCACTAGTCTAAGGGAGGCAAATGTTATCCTCAGGGAGCGGGTTTTCAAGCAAGCCCGAGATGCTAGAACAGACCTCGACCGTTGCCACAATTTGATGGCCCGACTGCAAGAACAAATAGACAGGCTCCTAGACCAAGTCACCAACAACGCTCAAAGATTGGGGGCGAAAAACCAGCAGATAGAGCGGCTACTCAGAGAAAGGGACATGATCAAGGACAGAATTGGAGAAATCGGGCATTATGTCACCACGAAGTGCCTAGCTTGTGAACAAATGCCCCGCACCGACCTTTTTGCTTCAATTATGGGCTATGTGCATCAGATCATGAGAGAATTAAGGGGACTACACAAGGACCTCACACCAAGGCCCGCGGCAAGGCCGAATGATGCCTCGCGGGCCCCCAGGAATTTTGGAGCATTAGACTTTTGATTAAAAATGTATTTTTGGTCAAGCTAGTTGGCATTTTTATTTTTTACATTATCGAGTCAAGCATTTCTTTTGTTTTGCTGATTGTTGTAAGACGTGTTTTGTAACTTTGAGGTTTTATTTGATATAAAAATTACGGAATTTTGCCACAATCTTGTTACCAGAACTACGCTCGGTCTGATTCACGCGGGGTCGTGATACGTAGGCAATCCACATAAGATTCGACCACCACTAAAAGGAAAAGAATGCAAAGGTTAATAACAATAAGGCTTTCAAGGATAAAAGAAAAGAAAAGAAAAAAAAAAGAGAAAAGAAAAAGAAAAAAGGGCTGGAATGACGCATGTTAAGAGTACATTTAGAAAGGGTTATTTGGTTAGGTGCATTGCATCCAACGTGCTATAACATATCTGTCAAACTCGGTAAACTAACAAGTTTGTTGCATTTCCGGAAAAGTTTAGCAGTTGGTTTGACAGAATATACTGGCCAGCCATCATTACCGTACTAGATCCAAAGGACCGATTACAATAAGCATGTCTAGTTCCGGTAAGAGCCTCGAGGAAGAAAAATCAGAGTTACAAATCATGAAAGAAGAGGTAGACCGGTTGAAACGGCAGATAACAGAGATGCACCTAGCCTGGGCCAGGGAACAGTCTTCACCAAACCGCCCTACTCTCGCCTCAACTCCGGAACATCCGCCCATCGATCCTTCGACAAGCGCCCCGATCTATCCATACTTTCAGGGGGGAAAACCCATATGCCACCCACATTCCACCAGCCAAACCAAATCCTCCTCCAGCCACCCCTGTTTTTGTGGCACCTCCACCTGCTCCTCTGCAAAGGCCGGCCGGCGAGCCGCATGTTCAGATCCATGACAACTCTTACTATCCTCCAGAGCCTACTTTTAGGGCTCCCGAACCACAATCACATACCCCTCACTGGGATAATCCGGCAGAACCGGAAAAGCACTTCCAAAGTTCAGAACATGAGGAAGTTATCAGAAAAGTTAAAAGCCTGGAGCAGTCCTTCAGGAACATGCACGGTTTGGGTAACCAGGTCAGTGTCGCTTACAAGGATCCGTGCCCGTTCCCCGACGTCCAATTACCGGCCGGGTTCAAAATGCCCAAGTTTGACCTATACGAAGGGCACGGTGATCCTGTAGCCCACCTCCGAGGGTTTTGTAGTAAAATGCGAGGAGCCGGAGGACGGGACGAGATTCTGATAGCTTACTTCGGTCAGAGTCTGGGAGGATCTGCGCTGGAGTGGTACACTAGACAGGACCCCAGCAGATGGTTTACGTGGGATGATTTGGCTCAAGCTTTTATCGGCCAGTTCCAATACAATCTTGAAATAATCCCCGACCGCTTATCATTGCTAAAATTAGAGAAGAAACCCGCTGAGAGTTTCAGAGAATTTGGTTTCCGCTGGAGGGAACAGGCAGCAAGGGTAGATCCGCCCATGAGAGAGAGCGAGATGGTGGATTACTTCTTGCAAACACTAGAACCAACCTATTTCGGACATCTGGTGACGTCCGTGGGCAAGTCATTCACCGAGGTGATAAAAATGGGGGCTATGATCGAGGAAGGCTTGAAAGCCAACAAGATCATGAGCTACTCAGCATTGAAAGCCACCACCCAAGCTATTCAAAATGGTACCGGAGGAGTGCTTGGGAAAAAGAGGAGAGAGGAAGTCGCGGCCGTCGAGTCCGGGGCATGGTTCAGAAATAGAGGCCCCGCACCCCAATATAGCCCGCCCCAGCCTCACTACCAAAATTACTCCCACAATCCATATAACCACCCGCAACATTACTATCCCGCACCCGATCCCCATTTTACTGTCCACCACGCACAGTCCTATTCTGCACCTCCCGTCCATGCACCGTGGCGTGCACCAAACCCGCAAAACAATCACCCACCCCCAAGAGCTTACAGAAACCCCTCGGGCGCGAGTTTTCGTCCGAACCAGGCATTCAGGGGCGACATGGCGCCAAGGCCAAAGACTTTCACTCCCTTGGGGGAGTCTTACACCAGTCTGTTCCACCGGTTGAAGCAAGTAGGGTTGCTAAATCCGGTTGAAGCTAAGCTACCAAACCCTCTTCCAAAGAACTTGGACCATTCAGTAAATTGTGCATACTGCTCAGGATGCCCAGGACACGACACGGAAAAATGTTGGAGGTTGAAAACGGCCATCCAGGAGCTCATCGACACTCGCAGGATTGAGGTCCAGACTCCAACAGAGCCCAACATCAACCAGAACCCACTTCCAACTCATCATGAGACCAACATGATCGAGTTGGTACGGGTGGAAGAAGGAAAGGAGAAAGCCTCTCAGATGGTAATGATGATCAAATCTAGCGGGGTAGGAATGAGAAAGGGGCCGAGCTTTGATGAGCCATCCATTTGCAAGAAGGACGTACCAGGAGGGTCAGAAGCAGAAAAGGGAAGTGTGAGCGGAGTACCGGTGAGGCCGGGGGAAGCAAAAATAGTTGTACCAGGAGCAGCAACCAAGCCCGTCTTGACGGTAGCAGGCGTTCGAATGGATCCTTTCATCATCAAGCCAGCAATACAGTTGCCAATAACCGATAGCCGGGCTATTCCATGGAATTATGCTCGGATTACAACAACCTACAAAGGAAAGGAAGTGAAAGAGGAAGTTTGCGAAGCGCAAGGTTTGACCCGCTCGGGAAGATGTTTTGCCCCTGCGGAATTGAGGAAGATCACTCCGGCAACATTGAAAAAGCCGGTAACTGATGAAGAGGCAGAAGAATTCCTGAAAAAGATGAAGCTGCATGACTATTCTGTCTTAGAGCAGTTGAAGAAGACTCCGGCGCAAATATCATTGCTATCCTTGCTGATACATTCTGAAGAACATCGGCAAGCTTTGATGAAAGTCCTGAATGAGGCACATGTACCGGATAAAATCTCGGTGAGTCATTTGGAGAAGATCACCAATAGGATCTTCGAAGCGAATCGGATCACCTTCACCGATGATGAATTGCCCGAGGAAGGCACCGAGCACAACAAGGCTTTATATCTTACGGTAAAGTGTGAGGAGTCGGTGGTTACCAAAGTCCTTGTCGATAATGGGTCCAGTGCTAACATTTGTCCTCTCTCTACACTGGACAAGTTGAAAGTGGACATCGGCAGAATACGCAAGAACAGCATATGTGTTCGAGGGTTTGATGGAGGAGGCAAGGCATCGGTTGGGGACATAGTGTTAATCTTGACGATTGGGCCGGTGGAGTTCACCATGGAATTCCAGGTGCTGGACATGGTGGTGTCATATAACCTCCTGATAGGGCGACCATGGATCCATGCCGCAAGAGCAGTTCCATCCAGCTTACACCAACTCGTCAAGTTTGAGTGGGACCAACAAGAGATCGTCGTCCATGGAGAGAATGATCTACAACCAGGCACCATCGTCCCCTTCGTTGAGACAGAAGAAGATGTTGGGCCGTGGGTGTACCAGATCGGCGATGTGGTATCCGCCAACCGAGTTCCAGAAGGGGAATGCATTCCCAATGACAGAATAATTACTGCAGACGTCATGGTGGCGCATGAAATGTTGAGACATGGTTTCATACCCGGCAAAGGTCTAGGTGCATCTCTGCAAGGAATCATACAACCGGTATCCGTGGTCGAAAACGTAGGAACCTTCGGCTTGGGATTCAAGCCGACATCGGAGGACATCCATCAAGCCAAGAAGAATAAGCAGAGGACATGGGTGCTCCCGAAGCCGGTTCCACGCCTTTCCCAATCTTTTGTCAGTTCCGGAGTAAGAGGACATCCGACGACAAAGGTCCCCAGTCCTATGGTTAGGCCAGACGAAGAGTTCTTAAGAAAGTTCGAGGACCTATTCGCAGATGTATGCATGCTCGAGGATGGCGAAGGATCCAGCCATGCCGAGATACAGTTTGTGGGACCAAAAGCAAAACTGAATAATTGGAAGGCTACTCCTCTCCCTGTCCGGAAGGAGTCTTGGTAGTTTGTTTTGGATTGTTTTCTTTCGAAATTTTGTGTTGGGGGTTGTCCCCGGAGTAAAATCCAGTTGTTTTAGTTCATTTTGATTTGAGTTTGCAAGTTTGTTTTTCCTTGTACTGTTCCCATTAATGAAATTTGGTTCCCTTCGTGTCTAATTTTGTTTATTTTTCCTTCTTTTTACTTTTTTGAACAGCCTTCTTCCAACTGATCTTAATGATATGGCGTGCTTAAAGATTAATCAAACCCAGTCTAGAAAGTCAATCGGGTTTGGAAATAATAACGCATGAAATAAGAAGTGACGAGAGTGAGTCAAAGTACGGCGATGATGAAGCCGTAGAAGAAATCGGTGAAGAATTAAGTCACTTCGAGGAAAAACCCAAACCAAATTTAAATGATACTGAGGCCGTTAATCTGGGGAGCGCGGATGACGTCAAAAAACCAGAATAAGTGTCCATATTGAACCCAACCCGAGAGAAGAGTTGATCAAAACACTCATGGAGTTTAAAGACATTTTCGCATGGTCGTACGACGACATGCCAGGACTCCGCACTGATCTAGTGGTTCATAAATTACCCACTGATCCGGCATATCCTCCCGTCAAGCAGAAACTGCGGAAATTCAAGACGGAGATGAGCGTAAAGATCAAAGAGGAAGTAACCAAGCAGTTGCAAGCGAAAGTCATTCGTGTCACCCGATACCCTGAATGGTTGGCTAATGTAGTACCGGTGCCAAAGAAAGACGGAAAGATCCGAGTATGTGTGGACTATCGCAACCTCAACAAGGCGAGTCCTAAGGATAATTTCCCGCTTCCCAATATCCATATCCTGATTGATAATTGCGCCGGACGCGAAATCGGATCCTTTGTGGATTGTTATGCGGGATATCATCAGATTTTGATGGATGAAGAGGACGCAGAAAAGACGGCTTTTATCACACCATGGGGGACTTATTGCTACCGGGTGATGCCATTCGGTTTGAAGAACGCAGGGGCAACATACATGAGGGCGATGACTACGGTATTCCATGATATGATACACAAGGAGATTGAAGTATACGTGGATGATGTGATCATAAAATCTAGACGTCAAGAAGACCATGTTGCCGACCTCAGGAAGTTCTTTCAAAGACTTCGAAGATACGACATCAAGCTCAATCCGGCCAAATGTGCATTCGGAGTTCCGTCAGGAAAGTTGCTAGGATTCATCGTCAGCCGACGGGGCATTGAGTTGGACCCATCCAAAATCAAGTCCATCCAGGAGTTACCCCCGCAAAGGAATAAAACAGAGGTAATGAGTTTGTTGGGAAGGTTAAATTACATCAGTAGGTTTATTGCTCAGCTTACAGCAACCTGTGAGCCCATATTCCGTCCGTTGAAGAAAGACGCTGCGATAGAATGGACGACAGAATGTCAGGAAGCGTTTGACCAAATCAAAGGGTATCTGTCAAACCCACCCGTACTGGTTCCGCCTGAACCAGGTAGACCCCTGATTCTTTATCTAACGGTTTTGGAGAATTCGGTCGGCTGCGTACTGGGGCAGCATGATCTTACTGGCAGGAAGGAACGGGCCATTTACTATCTCGGTAAGAAATTCACGGTCCACGAGGTTAAATACACTCATTTAGAAAAGACCTGTTGTGCTTTGACTTGGGTAGCCCAAAAGCTGAAACACTATTTGTCTTCTTACACCACTTACCTCATTTCGCGTTTGGATCCGTTGAAGTATATTTTCCGGAAACCTATGCCTACAGGGAGGTTAGCAAAATGGCAAATATTACTCACGGAGTTCGACATCATATACGGACGGCCATGCTATGAAAGCTCAAGCCCTAGCCGATCACTTAGCTGAGAATCCTGTTGATGACGGATACGAACCTTTGAGGACGTATTTTCCAGACGAAGAAGTACTGCAAATTGATGGGTTGGAGTTAACCGAGGATCCGGGGTGGAAGCTTTTCTTCGACGGAGCGGCGAACGCAAAAGGAGTCGGAGTAGGGGCTGTGCTCATCTCTGAAACAGGACATCATTATCCTGTTACTGCTCAACTGCGTTTTCATTGTACCAATAATATGGCTGAGTACGAGGCATGTATCTTGGGGTTGCGATTAGCGGTGGACATGGATGTACAGGACGTCTTGGTCTTGGGGGACTCGGACCTTCTGGTACATCAGATTCAGGGAGAATGGGAAACCAGAGATCTAAAGCTTATCCCATATCGTCAGTGTTTGCATGATTTGACCAAACGCTTTCGATCGGTAGAATTCAGGCACATCCCAAGGATGCATAATGAGGTTGCCGACGCTCTAGCTACTTTAGCGTCGATGCTACATCACCCGGACAAGGTTCGTGTCGATCCGTTACATATCCAGGTCCGGAATCAACATGCTTATTGTAATGCGATAGAGGAAGAGGTGGATGGCGAGCCATGGTTTCATGATGTCAAGGAATACCTCAGGTTAGGAGTATACCCAGAGCAAGCAACTGGAGATCAAAAGCGAGCTATTCGGCGGTTGGCGAACGGATTTTTCCTTAGTGGAGGGGTGCTGTACAAAAGAACCCCAGATTTGGGATTGTTGAGATGTATAGATGCAAGTCAAGCCACAACAGTGATGACGGATATACACTCGGGAGTTTGTGGACCACACATGAGCGGATACGTATTGGCAAAGAAGATTCTTCGAGCGGGATATTACTGGCTCACGATGGAGCGTGATTGTATAAGTTTCGTGCGAAGATGCCATCAGTGTCAGATACACGGAGATTTGATTCATTCTCCACCAACTGAATTGCATACAATGTCAGCACCATGGCCGTTTGTTGCATGGGGTATGGATGTTATTGGACCTATAGAGCCTGCGGCTTCCAATGGTCATAGGTTCATTCTGGTAACGATTGATTATTTTACCAAGTGGGTGGAGGCCAAAACATTCAAATCGGTGACCAAGAAGGCGGTGGTGGATTTCGTACATTCCCACATCATCTGCAGGTTTGGAATTCCAAAGATAATCATCACAGATAACGGTGCAAATCTTAACAGTGGATTGATGAAAGAAGTATGTCAACAGTTCAAGATTACACATCGAAATTCCACACCGTATCGCCCAAAAGCAAATGGTGCGGTCGAGGAAGCAAACAAGAACATAAAGAAGATATTGAGGAAGATGGTAGAAGGGTCCAGACAATGGCATGAAAAGTTACCATTCGCACTGTTAGGTTATCGCACTACCGTCCGGACTTCGGTAGGTGCAACTCCTTATTTGTTGGTGTACGGGACTGAAGCAGTAATACCAGCAGAAGTTGAAATCCCATCCCTCCGAATTGTCGCTGAAGCCGAGATTGATGACGACGAGTGGGTCAAAACCCGATTAGAGCAATTGAGCTTGATCGATGAAAAGAGATTGACAGCAGTATGTCATGGCCAATTGTATCAAAAGAGAATGGCGAGAGCATATAACAAGAAGGTACGTCCCAGGAAATTTGAAGTGGGACAACATGTGTTGAAGAGAGTTCTACCACATCAGGCCGAAGCGAAAGGCAAGTTCGCTCCAAATTGGCAGGGACCATTTGTGGTGACTAGAGTATTATCCAACGGCGCTCTATGTCTAACTGATGTTGAGGAAAGATGCACCGATATGGCTATCAATTCTGATGCAGTCAAGAGATATTATGTGTAACTCTTTAATGCATTTGTCAACGTTTGGTTTCGTTTGTGTGTATTTGGCATTTTCGAAGAATGAAATGACAGAGGCAATTTTTCTACTACCCAAACACTTTAACCCTTGTTTTCCCCTTTGAGCCTTAATTATTCTCTCATATACCCTCTTTCGGAATCACCAAGGAAGATGCGTAACAAAATAGAAAAAGAAACAAAGAAAAGACACAAGAAGAAGTGAACTACGTTCGACCTGATTCCTCAAGAAGGATACGTAGGCGCCACACGGCTCGGTCATAATAAAATAAAAATCAAAGATCCCCCAAGCAACAAAACTGGGGCAGAAGTCATTGTTTCGTTGGAAAGATAGTATGGATTCCGAAAGTTGTAATAAGCTAACCGTTGAGGCTAAACCCCTTTCTTCAGCCTCACGCGCAGAAACCACATTAAGAACCAGAAAGACCTCTCGATCAGTATTTGAGAAATGCCAAATCATGTGAATGAAAGCCAAAAGTGACATCCCGACCCTCGATTGAATCCAGGATGCACAAGCCGAAAGGGGATAACGCTCTAGAGGGAATCTCATGGGTGATACCCCACCGCAGGGAAAGAAAGCGTAAATGAGAGAGTCTTAACGGTGAAAACCCTCGCGGGCACCTTAAGGCGAAGAAAGTTGAGAGAAATAAAATGAGAGAGTCTTACGGTGAAAACCTTTGCGGGCACCTTAAGGCGACGGGAGATAGAGAGAAATGAGAGAATCTCATTAGTGAAAACCCTTTGAAGGGCACCGTGAGGTGACAGGGCGAGATGGTTACAAGGTGTCTGCACGAGACAAGGTTTGGACACCCGTTTACCTCTAGCGGAACGCGGTGTCAGAAAGTGATTGACATGAATAGACTGGGTAGTTTAATCTCAAAGCCACGGCATAACCATTGGATCAGTCACACGTTCAAATAAGTTTTCCTTTTTGAGTTCAGAAAAAGTTTTCCTCTTCTTTTGTCATTTGCGGTCAGCATTCTCTTCTTTTCTTTCATTTTTTTTTCGAAAATTGACTTTTCAAAGCTTACTACCAAGTCTCCCAAAGCAGTATAATGAAAATGAATAGGCGTGGAACGAGGCAATAAGGCGGAAGTCGTTACGATAGTAAGATTGGGACGACAGGCTGATTGGAAGGCTCGCAGGAATTATGGAGTATGATGGACACATGTGGCACGTCCGAAAGAGGATTTCACGCAACAGATCACCGGCTAAAAAGAGTCGGATCAAACCAAAGATTGGAATAAAAGGAAAGATGAGAAGCCGTTCGTGGAAAGAGCATCGTCCCCAGCAAGCGTCAACGTCGTCCTCAAAGTTCGAGAGAGGCCAAGCAGCTGAAAGAGAAAAGAAAAGGGCCCCAACAAGAGGGGCACGACCACTCACCACGTTTTGAAACTAACAATTTTTCTTTGATTTAAAAGCAGGAAAAGAGGGTTCGTTGGCGGAAAAGCATACCATCCAGAAGTTTATCAAACTGGGCAGAAAATTTTCTCCTGTTGCGAAAATTTTCTTGAAAGCAAAGACTCAGTGGATAAGGGTGGAAAGCAACACAAGATTTCGGGAAATACCAGCTCCGAGCAGAATAGTTTTGAGAAAGGCCAGACAACACGATGGGGTAATCTTTGAGCCTGGTATCATCCCCAGCAGTTGTTGGAAAATAAAACAATGGCTTCGAGATTCCCCCAGCAGTATTATATCCCATAATTCGTTCAAGGAAGCAAAGGCGTGAGTCCCGGAGGAGGTATGGGAAGAAGGAAGAGGAAAAGAGGTCCCCCGCCAGGATAATCCCCGGTCCATAACATTTCAAACCCGGCGAGTCCGAGAGAGAATGAGGGGTGAAGGAAACAAAGAATACTTCCTTAGCAGCATCATCCCCAGCAGGTGAGTAAACAGTTCCAAAGATATCCCCAGCAGCCAAAAGAAAAGTAATACGACCCAGGGGAAAGCAATTCCAGGACAAGATAATTCAGAAGAAAGGTGGCCCGATAGGCGATGCAGGAAGATGAAATGGTACAGAAAGCAAAGGAAGGCGACGTGGATGGGATGGAGTTAGTGAGTAGTTGAAGTCAGGGAGCCCGCCTGGAGAATGGAGTGGCGATTTTATTTTGAAGTAGTAGTTGAAGTCAGGGAGCGAGCCCGCCTGGAGAATGGAGTGGCGATTTTATTTTGAAGTAGTAGTTGAAGTCAGGGAGCCCGCCTGGAGAATGGAGTGGCGATTTTATTTTGAAGTAGTAGTTGAAGTCGGGGAGCCCGCTTGAAGAATGGAGTGACGATTTATTTTGAAGCGGTTGAGCGTAACAGAAATCCCCGGCATAAATCCAAGTTCATAAGCAGAGGGAAGGCAACATGGATCAGAAAGATGGATTCAGACTTCGACGGAAAACAAGTTGAAGATCGCAAGGAAGGGACCAATGGTCGGAGTTCGGCAATCAAGATATGCCGAAATAACAATTGGCAGAAGAGAAGAAGCATGGAGAATGGAGTGGCGATTTTATTTTGAAGTAGTAGTTGAAGTCAGGGAGCCCGCCTGGAGAATGGAGTGGCGATTTTATTTTGAAGTAGTAGTTGAAGTCAGGGAGCCCGCCTGGAGAATGGAGTGGCGAATTTATTTAAAAGTTGTAGTTGAAGTCAGGAAGCCCGCCTGAAGAATGGAGTGGCGATTTATTGTTGAAGTTGGTTGAGGAAAGCGGTAGAGCATAACGGAAATCCCCAGCGTGAATCCAAGTTCATAATCGAAAGGAAGGCAACAAGGATCGGAAAGACAGGTACAAACTTCGAAGGAGAATAGTTCGAAGATTACAAAGGAAGGGACCAACAGTCGGAGTTCGGCAATCAAGATAGGCCGAAATAACAACTGTTAGAAGAGAAGAAGTACGTGAAGAAACATCAAGGCCAGCAGGATGGCAAGGAACATGGCAAGATCGAGTTGAAAAGATAGATAAGAATTTGCAATACTGTAACTTAGTCTAGCTTCTTACTTTTCGTTGGTACGATGTAATAAGGAGGTCAGTTAAGCAGTGGCAACAGCAGTAATAGCAGTAATAGCAGTAACAGCAGTAACAGCGAGATCGCAACAGTCATGGTAGTCCCAACTACCAAAACTTCCCGAACTACATTGACCTGATTCCTGTTTAGCCCAGGATATGTTGGAGGCCTTCTGAAGTAAAGGCTCGGTCAAGATCTTTTTAGAAAATGCTTCACACGGAGCGCTCGAACGGGCAAAAAATCGCTCGTGTTTGCTCACTATCTTTGCACGAAAACTCTTCATGTCTGCGCGCAAAGAGGGGCAGCTGTGAGCACGTGATTTTTGCCCTGCGTGAGAACTACTCCCAAAATTTCAAAATAAAATAGTATTGGTGTTGTGCGTGATTTTTGTGGATTATATGTTATTGTTCTCTTATTTGCGTTTGTGTGCCCGTGTCTGTTTGCTTAACTTAACAATCAAATTACATATACCGAATAGGTTGCCTTTTATATTTACAGGGTTAGTTCCCTACTTAGAAATAGTTAAGTTTTATTTTGCGAAAATGAAAAGTCATAAAAAGGGGGGGTATTTTTGTTTTCTTTCGTAGTTCTTGTCATTTAATGTACTAATTATAGGTGCTACAATTCGATTTGTTTATATATATATATATATATATATATAATTATAGGTGCTACAATTCGACTTGTTTATATATATATATATATATATATGTGTGTATATGGGTATATGTATATATAACACCACATGGAGTGTAGTAAGGAGATCAGATTTGGGCCATAGTTTAGTCCAAAAACCAGGCCCAAGCGAATCCCATCTGGTCCAGTCCAACCCGCCTCCAGACAAGACCCAACGACGTCGTTTCTGTCTTAAGTAAAGAGATCCAAGCCATTGATACGCGTTGATCGGATGGATCACATTAATTCCCCCATCTTTTGATCCTGGCCGTTGGATTCTCATCATCCAACGGCCAAAATTAAGACATTAATTTTAAGCATACCAATACCCCATCCCCGCTTTCATTCCCTCCCCAACCCTTTCTCGTCTCTCTCAGAGACGAATTAATATCGCCTTCCACCGCCATAGCACCGCCGGCCGGAAATCGTCTCCGCCGGCGGCGGTTGTCCAAACAGCCTCAAATTAACACCGCATGACCACCTAACTCCCCTCTCCTTGAATCTGTTGTTATTTTTCTTCGAATCAGTCCCTAACTTCTCGAATATCCAGTTGAAGATCCGAGCCAAAACAAAAACCATTCCAACCAACCCCAAATTCACACCAATCACTCCCTAGACCTCCCTCATACCCCGTATAACATTGGTCTGGTTCGAATCTAATCAGAAACACTCGAACCCCAATCTGAGCCTAAGAACCCTAGAAATCTAATTAGGGATTTGGGGTCCAAAATCGAAACAAATTGGGGTCTAATAGACCTTAATGGAGATGTTTTCATTTGAAAACATTTCGATTAAGTTCCGTTAGACTCCAAAATCCAAATGTGAGCCAAATCCGAGATTGGTCCGGGGTCGTTCGAGCTTTGGTTTCGTCTTATATGGTATTTCTATTTTTCTTTCTTCATATTTAATGTGTTAATCATGGGAATTGTTTGTCCTTTGTTTCCTCTTTTAATTCTCTGCTTTGTTCTTCGTCTCCCAAGACCTTTATTTGGTCAAATTTGCATTCCGATTAGTTGTTCGAATGTGCTCGTCATAGGATAGTTACTCATTTCGATTAGCGTCGTCGAATATTTGTTTCTCATTTTTGCCGAGATTTTCAGAATCATTGTTTGGCCAATTAAATTGTTATCATTGTTATATATTGTAATTGATTAGATGCCGTCGTCTAATTGCATAAGTTGAGTTGTTTGAAATACCATACAGTGATTAGCACCCTTGGATTGAATAGGGTTGTTTGATTAATCTGAAACTGAAATTAGGACTCAAATTAGCTAAATAGGAATCAAGGTTTAACATTTAGAGTATCTTAGTGTCCTGCACATGGGGCTAATCAGTGGAACCTGCTGTCACCAGCAGAGCACTTAGCCATGTCTGGACAGAGGTTACTATTTAACTAATTAAACCCACAATTGACAAAACTTAGTGGCTGAAACAGAGGGAGCAATAGGACTGGCAGAGCATGGTTTGGCAGAGATAAGAGTGGGCAAGGGTAGTAGTTAATTGGTGGCAGGCATTCAGGAGGGGATGGAAAAGCTATAAGTGTAGGATTGGAAAGCATGAAAAGGGACAGTTTTATACATCCAGAAGTGAGACCTAGAGAGAAAGAAGAGTGATAGAAGGCATTTTTGGAGAAATACTCTAGGAAATACAGTGAGAGTAGGGAAGATAGACAGACGAATAAGCAGAAATACACACACACATACACATTGTGTCACTGTTCCATTGTAGAGGTTGTTGTTGTTGTTATCCAGTTGTTGTAGAGATTGTTTGCTTGCTGCTGTGCGTTGTCGAGGTTGGTGGTGTTGGTTTGTTGCTGTTGCTCCTGTGTTTGCTGCTATTTGTTGCTGTTGGTCTCTGTTGTTGTGGTGGCTATTGTTGCTGCTGTTTTGTTGTTGAGGTCGTTGTTGTGGGGGTTGTTGTTGCATGCTTCTGTTTGTCTCATTGGTTTCCTGGCTGGAGTTTACACGGATTTTCTCTCATCTATTCTGGGTCAACTATTTGCTGGTCGTGGGTTTTTTCTTTACTGTTCGTCGCTGGTTGTTGCTGTTTAGTTGGCTGTTGTTGTTGCTCTCTGCTAGCTGCCAAACGCTAGAAGTTATCACTGACTTACCTCCATATTTTTTGATTTTTCGAACTCCAGGTATGTGTTTTCGAGACTGGCTTGGTGTAACTTCAAATTGAAATGCTGAATTGGAAATGTTCAACCGTTGGCCTGTTGTAGAGCATGTTCAAATATGATATTAGAATATACCTTAGGAGATGTGTACATGTCTATTCTTACCTCATATTTGTACTTACATTATGCTAGAAACGGGACTGTTTTTTATGAAAATACTAAACCAAGTAGATAGCTTGCGAATGTTATATCTAGAAGTGTTGATCTAAAAAATGCAAAGCTATATTGCTAATGTTGGCTCAAGCCAGTGAAGTAGGAGATATGTATAAACTAGAAACCAATTCAGGTTCCTTTCAAGATAAAATTAGAAGCGAAGTTGAAGCATGTTAATATAAATCATACATTATCCGAAATGGCTTGAAACTTAGGAATTGGAAAGGGTTAGTTTATCCAACAATAAGTATTTAGGCCTCTCATTCATATTAAATCATGTTTTCTTCGAATGTTAACTTCGATAACTCGAATTACGTGGCGAAAGCATAAGTCATTTAGAAGTCGATTAGCTTATGATTATGTTGTTCAAGTCATGCTTCTCGACTAGCTATTAAATAAAAATGAAGAGGACTTTGAACTCGAAACACGAATGACCAATACGAGTAAGTGAATGCGGGTTTCTCTTTGCTAATAAGGTTGTTCACGGATTAATCAATTAGGACATTTCTCTTATTATATATTGTTTTTCTTTTCTTAGAGACAAGAATCAAATAGAAAATCATAGCCATGTTAGGATCCACCCTTACTAAATAATAATGAGATGAGCCTCGCCAAACAAAACCACCCAAATAGCGGGGCCCTCAAATTAATTGTAATAAAAATCTAGACTCGGAAGGACCGTTTAGTGAATTTCACGGTCTTTCCCAAAGTTAACAAAGACGGAGAATCTTTAGGCACGACATTAATAAAACTACTTTTCTAAATACGGGTGCGCATTTATGTGACCCAAATCTTACTCCCGACGAAACCGAAGTACATTAAAGTCACGGGCGTACTGGTTGCGGTGTGACTCGAAATGTGTTTTCATGACGTCGCAATTCTTCTAAAAAATAAAAGCGGAGCATTAAAAATACATAGTTAAAATATATAAAGAAATCCGATAAAAGCAAAAGTACAGTTGAGCGACCGTGCTAAAACCACGGAATCCGGGAATGCCTAACACCTTCTCCCGGGTTAACAGAGTTCCTTATCCGGTTTTCTAGTTTCGCAGACTATATTACAAAGTCATAAAATTTCCTCGGTTCGGGATCAAACCGGTGACTTGGGACACCATTATTTTTCCAAGTGGCGACTCTGAACTAAATAAATAAATCCCGTTTCGATTGTCCTTTAATTGGAAAAACTCCTACGTGCTCCCGCGGGTGCGGTAAAAAGGAGGTGTGACAATATATACACTGAATAGTCGTAATTTAGAATTAATATTGATCTCTTTGTACAGTGATTCGTCTCTTCTAATGAATAAAAAGTAATTTGATTTCATTTCTTAATTCTGTATGATTGCATTATTTCCGGTTCTTTGTATTTACTTTCATAGTTATTTACTGCCAATTGGTTTGGGCCTAATATGCAATATGAGTTTGAACCATAATTGAAGTTGACTGAGCCGTCGAGCAGAAGTTCAAAAACAAGCCTGGGTCTCGAAGGCCTGAGTGAATCGAACGCTGTCTGAATAAGTGAAGAATTCAGGCCCAATAGCATTTAAAATCGACGGGCCTGGGATGTTTAGGGTAAAAAATACGATTAAGGGAAAAACACGACTAGAGAAATGTAGTATGTACTTCTTAGGATTAAACTTTAAAATTAAATTGGGACGAGCCTCGCCCACCGTTAAACAAGCGGGGCCCCCTTTTAGTAATGGTTTAATACAATTAGACTCGGGAAGGCTAATAGCGAATTTCATAGCCTCTCCAAAAGATTTAAAAGCCGATAGATGCTATTTTAGGGCACGATTTTAATGTACTTTCCATTAAACGAGTGCGCACTTGGTGCGACTCAAATCCAAATCTCGGCAAAGCTGAAATACACCGAAAGTCATAGGCGTACTGGTTGCGGTATGACTCGAGGCGTGTTTTCGCAATGCCGTAAATTCCATAAAAAATAATACTTAAGTAAAAGGCACTATATGTTGTTAAAATCTGTGGTTAAGTCAAACAAGAGTCGGGAACGACAATTGAGCGACCGTGCTAAAACCACGGAACCCTGGAATGCCTAACACCTTCTCCCGGGTTAACAGAGTTCCTTATCCGGATCTTTGCTTCGCAGACATTTTTAAGAGTCAAATTCCTCGGATTCGGGATTAACCGGTGACTTGGGACACCATTATCTTTCTCAAGTGGCGACTCTGATTAATCTCAACAAAATCCCGAACCGATTGTCCTTTAATTGGAAAAACTCCTTCCCTTACGTTATTTTATCCGTTTCGGATATCTGAGCGTCGGGGTATACCCTACAAGTGTATTTATATGCTTATTTTCCGAAAGTGGGGTAGTAAAAAGGGAGGTGTGACAGCTCTGGCGACTCTGCTGGGGACCCAACCCCGAACTTCGGTTTCAGGGTTTAAGAACTCGAGCTCTTTAGAATTGCCGTTCGCGATATTGTTTGACTTCATTATATGATTTGAACAACATGCTATGTGCTTTATCGCTTTGATATTACGTGGATTGTATATAAATTGTGCCGAAAACCTTTCTCTCTTCACCCCCGGGGATGTGCTTACTGGTTGAGACTCCCCTTTCTGTTAACGTCACCCTAAATTAAGAAAATAGAGGCCGGATAAGTTACAAAGACGATTGACTCCGCGAGTCACCGGTACGTAGCCCCCTCCTCGATTCGAGTTGTCCGCTCGGGTACACGGTCTAGCAATCCATGAAACCGTAAGATTTTGAACATAGGTCTAGGACGATTATTTGCATCATATCTGACTTAGGGGACTCAACACAGGGGTTGGGTCCGTCTAGGACAGGTGACCCGGTATTGGAAAAGACCGAGCATGTTATGTGTTGCATTTTTATTGTCCTTGATCGTTATGCGGATCGGTGGAAATCCCGAGGATAGAAAAATTGTTGAAAAAGAAGAAAAAAGAGAGAGAAAAATAAGAGTTATAGAAAATAGGTATCCGAAAAATTTGAAAATCTGAAAAAAAAAGGGTGGAACAATTTTTGTTGAAATAATTGGTCAAATAATCTGACCGAACTACGCAAGTTTGATTTTCGCCATTAGGTGGGATACGTAGGCAACCCTTAAACGGGTCCAACCATACTTTTTCAAAAAAGACCAAAAAGATTTTTCTTTTCAAATAATCGAGGTGATTGCTATTTTTGAAAATGGCCGAATGTTCCGAAAGGATGCCGGAAGGCCGTTTTGGCAAAAATGGCCATTTCAAAAACTGTATTTCTTTCTTGCATTAAAAAAGATTTTTCTTTTTTTCTTTTTTCTAAATAAAATCGCCTTAATAAATGTGCAGGACGAGCACAATGATGAATGAACATTTCTCCTTAAATAAAATTCCTTTAGAGCTGATACTGTGGTGGCAAGACATGGGATCAGATGGTCAAGACTGGGTCAAAGGTTACTTGAAAGATCTTACGGGGTTATTAGACATAATCCCCCGAGGCGACGTGATTAGAGCGTTGGTCACATTTTGGGATCCGGCACACAATATATTGCATTTCCCAGATTTTGAACTCACCCCTACTCTAGAGGAAATTGCTTTCTATATCGGGAAAATCGAGGTTCCGTTAAAAGGGAAATACCCGGTATCTCCAAGGACGGTAACGGTGCATCGTTTTCTGGACTCTTTGAAAATTGCCAGGAATGTTCACAACGAAGATCTAGCCAATGGGTTTTGCTCCTTAAACTTTATCTATAGTAGGTATGGACACATCGGGGGGTTCAACGACCCCACGAACAAGTTATGCTGCAAGTCCAACCAAGCAAAATGAAAGGAACACCGGAGGTTTGCATTCTTAGTGGCATTTCTCGGAATTATCATATTTCTGAGAAAAGATGGACATATCAGCATAAAGGTTTTCGGGGTAGCTAGCACACTGATAGTACAAGACAATTGTACTCTAGCCCCAATGATTATAGCTGACATCTACCGTGCTCTGACTGCGTGCAAAGCGGGAGCCAACTTCTTTGAAGGGTGTAATTTGATCTTGCAAATCTGGTTAATTGAAAATCTATGCCATCATCCTTCGTTCTCAAGTTATGGTTCGGCTGAACGAACATGTTTGGAAGAATTCTGTACGAGAACAAAAGAAGTAAAATTGCCGGAGAGAGTCAAAGGTTGGATTGTGTATCTTCGATCACTAACTGATGGCCAGATCGATTGGACGTATGATTGGCTACCTCTTGACGAGGTAATGTATATGCCGACGGAAGGATCGCCATTTTTGATCATGGGCTTGAAAAGCATCCAACCTTATGCCCCATACAGGGCCCTGCGACAGTTGGGTAGATGTCAAATTATTCCGAGAGACGGGGACCTCAATTTACAAGCTATAGAAATTGGTCCGGATGGGCAATTCCCGGAAGCAAAGATCCGGCAAATCTGGAATGAGTGCCAAAACTTGAAAATTGATACTTGTGTGCCGAATAGATCTAGGGGAGAAATGTCGTCTGGATACTCCACATGGTACCGACGAGGTGTTGAGCACGAACGTCTTTCGAAAAGACCTCACTTGCAAGATTTGATAGAGCAATCCAAGGAGAATCAGAACTAGGCGGCCAAAGAAAAAGAATACAAGGCCAAAATCAGCTTGTTGGAAGATAAATTGAGAAATCTCCACTTTGAAAGTGGTTTACAGGCAGCATTTGATGAAGGAGAGAAGAAACAGCTGAAGAAAGAAAACGAAATGTTGAAGGCTCAGATTGCGCAAATGAAAATTGCATCCGAGACTCCGGTCCGCTTAGCCCGGGATGAGAAATTAATTGAGATTCTCCGGCGCAAAGTAAATGACTACAGCTTTGACTTGAACAAGGCTGAAAAGGAATTAGTCAGGGTTCGGAAGCAAATAGACAGAGATGCTGAAGAAAGAGCCAAGTTGGTTCGGCAATTACAAGATAATCACGAATTTGAGGTAGCTCAGCTTAGAAGGAAAATAATTTCAGCCACGGTTAAAAGTAATAAGATTATGAAGGATCTTGAAGAAGAGAGAGATCATTGTTACACAACTATGGCTAGATTAGAATTGGAGTTGCAGCAAGTGCAGAAAGATAACCAACATACCTTGGATCCTCGCACTGAACAAATAAGCCGATTGTTGCAAGAAAAGGGGGTCATTCGAGAGAAGATTGTTCGCATTGCCCAATACATCACGCGAAAGGGTCAACTGTGTGAAGATATGTCTCGAGGAACCTTTTTATCAGCAGTGAAGTTCTTCGTGCAACAAGTCATGTCTGACCTAGATAGGCTCCAAAGGGCATTAGCATATAGGCCGGCGGCAAGACCGAACGATGTCTCGCGGGCACTAGGAGCATTAATGTACTCATAGGGCATGCATCATCTTTTTATATTTTTTCTTTTACAACATCACCTTGTAATCAATGTTTTGAATTATCAATGGAAATCAAGTGTTGTTATCAATTCTTTTGCTTTATGTCATTTCTTCTAAATTCGATAGGCAAATAAATAGGAACGTAATTATGAAAATGACAAGAAAAAAAAAAGAGAAAGAAAGAAAAAAAAAGAGAGAGAAGAAAAGAAAGAAAAAAGAGAAAAAAAAGAAGAAAGAAAGAAAAAAAAGAGAGAAAGAAAGAAAAAGAGGGGAAAAAGAGAGAAAAAAGAATTGATTGGTTCAAATGAGCAGCGGCCGGGATGATGCATGACGACTCGAGGAAAATATGTTTGTTTTAAAGTCGTTGCATTTTATTCATGCGCTAACAACTAATGGGTGTTGATGCTTGTGAGTTCAGATTTTCTTGGCAACTGGCATTCTGGCTACACACCCCTATAACACAAGATACAAGAAGATGACGAAAGATGCGTCCCAAGAAATTGAGGCAACTATCGTAGATCCTGCTCATGAAAAGGAGATTGTAGACGTAGCAGGAATGAAGGAGGAAATGTACAAATTGAGGCAGCAGATGGCCGAAATGTACCAGGCTTGGTCTAGAGGTCAACCCCTGCCAGCTTACCCTGCCAATCCCACATACATCCCTCCAGCCAACCCCAATCCTGAACCACCTACAATGAATTCATCATCCACATACCCTGATTACCCTCACTATTATGCCTCCACCTCCCAAGTACCACCGCCTCTAGTAAAATAAGCACCACCTCACATACCCCAAGTTGCTCCAGTGTATGTGGCACCTCCGCCCGCTGCTATGCACAAATCATCTAGTGAACCGATGTTCCACATACAGGATCCTCATTACTACCCTCCAGAACTAACTTTCCGACAACATGAGTCTCATGCTCCGCTGATAGAAACAAGTGAAGAGAGAATTGCCAAGAATTCAGGGCATGAAGAGATGGCCAGAAAAGTGAAAAGTCTGGAGAATGCCTTCCGCACTATGCAAGGATTAGGAGGGCAGGTGAGTGTGGCCTACAAAGACTTATGTTTATTCCCTGAAGTGCAACTTCCCGTGGGATTCAAGTTGCCAAAATTCGATATGTATAGCGGACATGGAGATCCGGTGGCCTACCTCAGGGGATACTGTAGCAAGATGAGAGGTGCGGGAGGCAAGGATGAACTATTGCTGGCGTATTTCAGCCAGAGTCTAAGTGGTTCATCTTTAGAGTGGTATACTCGACAAGATCATACAAGGTGGTTCGTCTGGGATGATCTTGCGCAAGCCTTTGCAAATCACTTTCAATACAATCTAGAAATCATACATGATAGACTATCCCTTACAAAAATGGAGAAAAAGCCAGGGGAAAGCTTCAGGGAGTTCGGTTTCAGATGGAGGGAGCAGGCTGCAAGAGTAGATCCACCCATGAAGGAAGGAGAGATGGTGGATTGTTTCCTACAGGCTTTGGAGCCTACATATTACGGTCATTTAGTGTCGGCGATTGGGAAAAGTTTAAATGAAGTCGTGAAGATGGGAAGCTTTGTGGAGGAAGGTTTGAAAACAAATAAAATCATGAGTTTTTCGGCCATTAAGGCCACCAATCAAGCAATACAGACTGGAAACGGAGGAGCAATGGGAAAGAAGAAAAAGGAAGAGGTAGCAACTGTAGAGAGCAGGCCGTGGAACCGTAACCCGCATCACCACCCACCAAGACCCTACCACCAACACCCATCAAACCCATCAACCCCGTATAAACCACCACCACCATCCTACCCGCTAACCCCATACAACATATCAACCCCATATAACCCACCGCCACCATCATACCCACCAACAGTCCCACACTACCACCACCCACAAACCCAAGCCTACTCACCACCACCACCACATATGTGGAGAGCCCAAACCCCACACAATGTTTACCACACCCAAAACACATACCCCACCTCTAAACCCTACAGAAACCAAAACAGACCCAGGCCTGACTCAGAATGGAGAAATAAGGCAAGGAAAACATTCACCCCATTGGGGGAATCATATACCAGCCTTTATCATAGATTGAAAGAGTTGGGGATGCTGAGCCCGGTTGCACCTAAAGTTCCAAACCCACCCCCCAAAAACCTTGATCCTTCTGTTAGGTGTGAGTATTGCTCGGGGACATTGGGCCATGATACCGAAAAATGTTGGCAATTGAAGAATGCCATTCGGGATCTCATTGACGATAGGAGAATTGAAGTTCAGGCTCCAGAAGCTCCGAACATCACCCAGAATCCGCTGCCAACTCACCATGAAACGCACATCATAGAATTGGTGCAAGGTGAGAACAGTCGGAAGCCGTCTCAGTCTGTGATGATGATAAAGGCAAGTGGCAAAACAGAAAAGGAAGCCGTGAAAGAAAAAGTAATTGTTGAAGAACTAGCAAAAAAGCCAATAGTGGTGGAGGGTTTGAAAGTTGTAGTACCAGGCATAAAGCCGATGTTGACTGTGAAAGGCGCGAGTGTGGAACCAATAATCATAAAACCGGTGGTGCAGATGCCAGTAGTGAGCACAAAGACTGTACCTTAGAATTACAACAAGGTAGCAGTGGTTTATAAAGGAAAAGAGGTGCCTGGGGAAATTAATAAAACCCATGGTCTCACTCGGTCTGGGAGGTGCTTTGCTCCAGACGAATTGAGAAAAATGAAAACAGTGAAAGAGAATCAGTTGAAGAAGCCAGTGTCAGAAGAAGAGGCGGAGGAATTCCTCAAAAAGATAAAGTCACATGATTATTCTATAGTTGAGCAGCTGAGGAAGACCCCTGCGCAGATCTCTTTGCTATCTTTGTTAATACACTCAGAAGAACACAGGAAGGCTCTGATGAAGATACTGAACGAGGCTCATGTTCCGTAAAAGATCTCAGTTTGCCACCTGGAAAAGATTACCAGCAAGATCTTCGAGTCTAATAGGATCACATTCTCAGATAAGGAATTGCATGTTGAGGGAACCGAGCACAATAAGGCACTTTACCTTATGGTAAAAAGCGAAGAGTCGGTAGTGACCAGAGTGTTGATAGACAATGGATCAAGCGCTAACATTTGCCCGCTGTCGACTTTGGGAAAGCTGAACATCAGTCCGGACAGAATCCGGAAGAACAGTATAAACGTGAGAGGATTTGATGGTTGGGGTAAAAACACATTGGGAGATATTATTCTGGAGGTGACCATCGGTCCTATGGATTTTACTATGGAATTCCAGGTGCTCGACATTGCTGTGTCATATAATTTGTTGTTAGGACGACCCTGGATCCACGCGGCCAAGGCAGTACCATCATATTTACATCAGATGGTCAAATTCGAGTAGGAGCAATAGGAGATTGTGGTACATGGGGAAGAAAATGCTTGCAATATGGTGACACCGTTTGATGATACTGACGGAGATAGGGGTCCTTGGGTCTACCAAGTGACAGATGCCATTGCGGTAAATAGAATTGCTGAAGGGGAGAAGTTGCCAATCCCTATGGTGGCACCAACTGCTGTGATGGTGGCCAAGGAGATGCTTAGAAATGGGTTTGCACCAGGGAAGGGATTGGGCAAAGTATTGCAGGGAGTTATTCAACCGGTTCAGCTTCCAGAAAACAAAGGTACTTTTGGCTTAGGGTTCAAACCCACCTTTGCCGACATCCAGAGAGCCTCCAAAGCCAAAAAGAACTGGACCTTGCCTAAGCCTATACCCAAACTATCTGACACCTTCATCAAGCCTGGTACAAAATATCGGACATATGCTGCGACAAAGTACATCGAGACCCGACCTGATGAAAAAATGCTGAGTTTTGAGAAGATGTTTGAGGATGTGAATATGGTTGAAGTGGGGGAAGGCACAAGCAAAATGGATGTGCAGTTTGTGGGACCTGGAATCATGTTGAACAATTAGGAAGCCACTCCTTTCCCTATCAGGAAGGAGTCTTGGTAGTTAGCTCCGAAATTACATCATTGCATTCCCAAATTTGTTTTTTTTATAGTTCTCCCATCCCCCTCATGAAAATAAAATCAAAATGTATCCCGAACTTTGTTCATTCTTTTATCAATGAAATGCAGTTTTCCTTTTCTTCACTTTTTGCCTTATTTTTCTTTATTTTTCCTTTTGTACAGTTCTGCATGTGTTGATTCTGATGCCATGTCATGCGTGAAGGATTCTAGACCCAGTTCTGACAATCACATTACCATACAAGAAATTGAGGAAGATAGTGAGATAGAATGTGAGGATGAGGAAGCCCTGGAGGAAATAAGCAAGGACATGAAACAATATGAGGAAAAACCCAAACCGAATCTCAGTGATACAGAATCTGTAAATTTGGGGAGCGAAGATAATGTCCGAGAAACAAAGATTAGTGTTCATTTGGAGGCACCCCTCAGGGATGAATTGATAAGGTTGTTACATGAGTTTAAGGACATTTTTGCATGGTCCTATGATGACATGCCCGAACTTAGCACTGATTTGGTGGTACACAAGTTGCCTATCTATTCTGAATGCCGACCGGTAAAGCAAAAGTTGCGGAAATTCAAAACGGATATTAGTGTGAAGATAAAAGAAGAGGTGAATAAGCAGTTTGAGGCAAAGGTCATACGAGTTACCAAATACCCCACCTGGTTGGCGAATGTTGTGCCGGTCTCAAAGAATTATGGAAAAACCAGAGTGTGCGTGGACTACAGAGACCTCAACAAAGCCAGTCTGAAGGATGACTTCCCATTGCCAAACATTCACATATTGATCGACAATTGAGCCAAGCATGAAATCGGTTCATTTGTGGACTGTTATGCCGGTTATCACCAGATCCTGATGGACGAAGAAGACGCTGAGAAAACTGCCTTCATTACACCTTGGGGAACGTATTGTTATAGAGTAATGTCGTTTGGATTAAAGAATGCCGGGGCAACTTATATGAGGGCAATGACCATATTGTTCCACGATACGATGCATCAAGAAATTGAAGTGTATGTGGACGATGTCATCATAAAGTCCAAAAAGCAACCTGCATCATGTGAGAGATTTGAGAAAGTTTTTCCAAAGACTCCGGAGGTACAATTTAAAGCTCAATCTTGCGAAGTGCGCCTTTGGAGTACCTTCAAGGAAATTACTGGGGTTTATAGTGAGTCGGCGAGGTATTGAACTAGATCCATCAAAGATCAAGGATATCCAAAGTCTACCTCCGCCGAAGAATAAGAAGGAGGTAATGAGTTTACTAGGAAGGTTGCATTACATTAGTCGATTCATTGCTCAATTGACATCAACGTGTGAGCCGATCTTCAAGTTGTTGAAGAAAGATGCAGCAGTGAAATGGACCGACGAGTGTCGGGAAGCCTTTGACAAGATCAAGGAATATTTGGCCAATCCTCCAGTGTTAGTCCCTCCAGAGCCGGGGCGACCTCTGATTTTGTATCTGACAGTGCTTGATAAATCCTTTGGTTGTGTACTGGGTCAGCATGACGAGACAAGCAAGAAAGAACAAGCCATATATTACCTCAGCAAGAAGTTTACATCCTACGAGGTAAAATACACTCAACTTGAAAGAACTTGTTGTGCGTTGATTTGGGTAGCTCAGAAATTGAAACATTATTTGTCAGCATATACCACATACTTGATATCATGACTGGATCCTCTGAAGTACATATTTCAGAAGCCTATGCCTACAGGGAGACTTGCTAAATGGCAGATTCTGCTCATAGAATTTGACATTATCTATGTGACTCGTACGGCGATGAAGGCACAAGCTATTGCAGACCACTTAGCTGAGAATCCGGTGGATGATGAGTATGAACCATTGAAGACGTACTTTCCGGATGAGAAGGCAATGATTGTCGAGGAGATGGAGCAAGATGAGAGACCAGGATGGAAAATGTACTTCGATAGAGCCGTCAACAGCAAGGGCGTTGGTATCGAAGTGGTACTCATTTTAGGTACGGGTCAACACTATCCCGTCACAGCTCAGCTCCGATTTTTCTGTACCAACAACATGGCCGAATATGAGGCGTGCATCTTGGGATTAAGGATGGCAATTGACATGGGTATTCAAGAGATTTTGGTCATGGGTGATTCGGATCTCTTGGTACATCAAGTCCAGGGAGAATGGGAGACACGAGATTTGAAATTGATACCTTACCGGTATTGTTTGCACGAGTTGTCCCAAAGATTCTAGTCTATAGAGTTCAAGCACATCCCAAGAATGCATAATGAGATCGCAGATGCTTTGGCTACACTGTCCTCTATGTTGCATCATCCTGACAAGACTTATGTAGATCCACTACAGATACAGGTGCGTGATTAAAATGCTTATTGTTTTGCTGTGGAAGAAGAACTCGATGGAGAACCGTGGTATCATTATATCAAAGAAAACTTGAAGACATGAAAGTACCCAGAACAAGCCACTGGAGATCAGAAGAGAGCCATCAGGCGTCTAGCCAATGGATTTTTCTTCAGTGGAGGAGTGGTATACAAAAGAACACCGGATCTGGGTTTATTGAGGTGTGTGGATGCACAACAAGCAGATGAAATCATGATTGAAGTACATGCCGGAGCCTGTGGACCCCACATGAGCGGATATATTTTAGCAAAGAAGATTTTGAGAGTTGGGTATTACTGGCTCACTATGGAGCGTGATTGTATCGGGTATGTAAAGAAATGCCACCAATGCCAGGTACATGGAGATTTGATCCACTCCCCGCCTTATGAGTTGCATACAATGTCTGCACCGTGGCCCTTTGTTGCTTGGGGCATGGATGTTATCGGCCCAATAGATCCAGCCGCTTCCAATGGGCATAGGTTCATTCTGGTTGCAATTGATTATTTCACCAAGTGGGTTGAAGTGAAGATGTTCAAGGCAGTAACGAAGAAAGCGGTGGTGGATTTTGTGCATGAGAATATTATATGCCGATTTGGAATTCCCAAGGTGATCATCACAGATAATGGAGCCAATCTAAACAGTCATCTCATGGCGGAAGTTTGCGAGAGATTTAAAATCACACACCGCAATTCCACACCTTACAGGCCAAAGGCGAATGGTGCAGTAGAAGCGGCGAATAAGAATATCAAGAAGATTCTACGAAAGATGGTGGAGGGATCCAGGCAATGGCATGAAAAGCTACCCTTTGCTCTCATGGGTTACCGCACGACAGTGCGTACTTCTATCGGAACCACACCTTACACACTGGTGTATGGAACGGAGGCTGTTATACCCGTAGAAGTAGAAATACCGTCATTACGGATCATAGCTGAAGCCGGGATAGATGACGATGAATGGGTAAACGCCCGGTTAGAACAATTGAGTTTGATTGATGAGAAGAGGTTGGACGCAGTTTGCCATGGGCAATTGTATCAACGAAGAATGGCCAGGAGCATATAATAAGAAGGTACGACCTCGAAAGTTTGAAGTCGGACAACTTGTATTGAGGCGTATCTTACCACATTGGGCCGAGGCGAAAGGCAAGTTTGCGCCAAATTGGCAAGGACCGTTTGTGGTATCACGGGTGTTGTCCAATGGGGCATTGTATTTAACAGATGTTGAAGGAAAGTGCGTAGAGACTGCTATCAATTCAGATGCAGTCAAAAGATACTATGTATGATTCCTTTTCAATTATGAGTTTTGTATTTTGTTGTGATTTTGGAATTGAAATGACGAAGGCATTTTATTCTCTATCCAAACACTTTATCCATTGACAACCCCCTTTGAGCCTTAACGAATATATTCTTTCATATCCCTCTCTCGGAATCGCTTATAAGCAATAAGATCGAAATTGACAAAATGAAAAAAAATGATGAAAAATGATGATGGAAAGTAATGAAAAAAAAAATGAAAAAAAAAAGAAAAAAAAAACAAAAGAGAAAAAGACAAAGAAGTTATGTTTAATAATTCCGAGAGTTGTAAAGGGTACGTAGGCAGCCTCTCTGAGGTTCAGTCACAATAAAGAAAAAATCCAAAAATTCCCCACATATTGAAACTGGGGCAGAAGTTATGTTTAATAATTCCGAGAGTTGTAAATATCTTTGAACCCTCGTGAGATTTTGAGCCTTTATACCTTTCTTTCTCAACCCATCCAAAAGCCACGTTACAGTCCAAAGAAAGACCTTCTGATCAATTTCGAAATGATAACGAATGCAATGAAGGAGGAGCGAAACATCGGATAATACCCGTGGTACAGAAAACAAAATACAAAAAGGAAAAAGGAAAAATGAAAAAAAATGAGAGAGTCTCATCGGTGAAAACCTTAACCGGCACTGTGAGGCGATTGTGAGTTTGAGAGAAATAAAATGAGAGAGTCTCATCGGTGAAAACCTTAATCGGCACTGTGAGACGATTGTGAGGTTGAGAGAATAAATGAGAGAGTCTTATTGGTGAAAACCTTTCGGGGCACCGTAGGGCGATCGTGATGATTACCAGAAAAGAGAAAAGCAACAAAAATAGTAGCGGTTTGGGTTGGAAACAATTCGGAGACAGAATAATGATTGGAACGAACTGGGTCGGAGTTTAAATACATGGCATGGTCAGCGGAATCAGCCAGCAAATACCCGGATAAGTTCTATCATCTCTCCAAAATGCACTTACCTTTCTTTCATTTTTCTGCATTTCATTATTTACCTTTTGAGAGCTAACTACCAGCTCCTGATAACGAAAGCTGAAACAACACTGGGTCAAAAAGAAGGAAGAGTTGGGAAGGAAATAAGGAAGCTTGGCAAACATGGCCAAAGGAAAAGAAAACAAAACAAAAATGGAAAAAGTGAGAAAATACAAAAAAAGGAGTTCGCAAGAGACAAGCAGCTAAAGGTTACACAGCAGGAGAAAAAGCAAAAAGAGAAAAGCAATAAGAGGCAGGGACGGCAGATGCCAGTTGCCAGCAGTTTATATCTAATAAATTTTGTTTCATGCAGGAACAAATTGTCACTCATTACTTTAAAGTGAATGTGACCAATGTGGAAAAATAGAAAACGCAAAAAAGAGAAAGTTCGCCAAATAAGTGGAGAAATTCACAGGCAAGAGATAATTGGTAAAATAAAATACCAAAAAGAGGAAGGTAGCATCCTTTAAAATCCACTCCCCAGTCCTCAGGCTGCGGAAATATTTTTATGCATCGCATTGCACGTTTAATTTCTGTTAGGTGCCCACCTTCGAATACGGGAATATTTTTCTGCATCGCATTGCACGTTTAATTTCTGTTAGGTGCCCACCTTCGAATACGGGAATACTTTTCTGCATCGCATTGCATGTTTAATTTCTGTTAGGTGCCCACCTTCGAATACGGGAATATTTTTCTCGCATCGCATTGCACGTTTAATTTCCGTTAGGTGCCCACCTTCGAATACGAGAATATTTTCCGCATCGCATTGCACGTTTAATTTCTGTTAGGTGCCCACCTTCGAATACGGGAATATTTTTCCGCATCGCATTGCACGTTTAATTTCGTTAGGTGCCCACCTTCGAATACGGGAATATTTTTATGCATCGCATTGCACGTTTAATTTATGTTAGGTGCCCACCTTCGAATACGGGAATATTTTTCTGCATCGCATTGCACATTTAATTTCTATTAGGTGCCCACCTTCGAATACGGGAATACTTTTCTGCATCGCATTGCACGTTTAATTTATGTTAGGTGCCCACCTTCGAATACGGGAATATTTTTATGCATCGCATTGCACGTTTAATTTCTGTTAGGTGCCCACCTTCGAATACGGGAATATTTTCTGCATCGCATTGCACGTTTAATTTCTGTTAGGTGACCACCTTCGAATACGGGAATATTTTTCTGCATCGCATTGCACGTTTAATTTCTGTTAGGTGCCCACCTTCGAATACGGGAATATTTTCTGCATCGCATTGCATGTTTAATTTCTGTTAGGTGCCCACCTTCGAATACAGGAATATTTTTCTGCATCGCATTGCACGTTTAATTTTCTGTTAGGTGCCCACATTCGAATACGGGAATATTTTTCTCCATCGCATTGCACGTTTAATTTCTGTTAGGTGCCCACCTTCGAATACGGGAATATTTTTCTGCATCGCATTGCACGTTTAATTTTCTGTTAGGTGCCCACCTTCAAATACGGGAATATTTTTCTGCATCGCATTGCACGTTTAATTTCTGTTAGGTGCACACCTTCGAATACGGGAATATTTTTTTGCATCGCATTACACGTTTAATTTTCTGTTAGGTGCCCACCTTCGAATACGGGAATATTTTTCTGCATCGCATTGCACGTTTAATTTCTCTTAGGTGCCCACCTTCGAATACGGGAATATTTTCTGCATCGCATTGCACGTTTAATTTCTGTTAGGTGCCCACCTTCGAATACGGGAATATTTTCTGCATCGCATTGCACGTTTAGATTCTGTTAGGTGCCCACCTTCGAATACGGGAATATTTTTCTGCATCGCATTGCACGTTTAAATTCTGTTAGGTGCCCACCTTGAAATACGGGAATACATTTCTGCAAGTTACGGTTTATATAGCTAAAAGCCCATACAGGGGCAGACAAAAAAAAAAAAAAGGGAAAAAGTTTGTTGTTTTGTTTTGAGCAGGTTTCAACTCGAGGACAAGAAGTACCATTGAAAATCAAAAAAAGAGAGGGGAAAACAAAAAAAGAAAATCAACAAAAAGAGAGTCAGCATCAAAGAAAATTAACAAAAAAGAGAGTCAGCATCAAAGAAAATCAACAAAAAAAAAGAGAGTCGGCATCAAAGAAAATCAACAAAAAAGAGAGTCGGCATCACAGAAAATCAAGAAAAAAGGAAGAAAAGCAAAAGCTAGATTAGGAACAATTGTAATTGTAGGATCATAGCTTAAAATAGCTTCTTCATTTTACATTTATCCCCCCGGTGTAATAAGGAGTAAGTCAGCAGGTCACGACAGTGCCAATGCAACAGTGAGTCTGGTAGTTTTTTTAAACTGTCAGACCTTCCCGAACTACACTGACCTGATTCCTGTTTAGCCCAGGATATGTAGGCAACCTCTAAAGCAGGGTGCGGTCAAAAGGTTTTCAAAAATGCTTTTACGGAATGTGCCAATGTGCAAAAATCTCTCATTATTGCTCACTTGTCTTTGCACTGAAACTCTTCGTGTTCCCGAGCAAAGAGGGGCAGCTGTGAGCACATGATTTTTGCATCGGGCAAATAATTCCAAAATAAAATAATTATGTTTTTGAGTGAAATTATTTGCTTTGTTTGAAATTAGCTATACTTTGTGTGTTTGAATAAATAGAAATTAGAAAAATCAAAAAATTAGGCTAGGTACTTACTTTGTTTTAATTAATTTAGTTTTATGAAGAAAATCATCAAAAAATAGTTTAAATAGCGGAAATTAAGGAACAATAGTAGAAAAATTACAAAAAATATTAAATAATTAGAGTAAGTAGGAAATTAGATTTTTCTTAATATTCCATAAAAGAAAAAAAAATATAAAGGAAAATGCATAAAAAATAATTAAAACGTCAAAAATACAAAAAAAATACAAGTGGTACAATAAGGTGGGCTGATTTAATTTGAAGTGACCAGGCCCAGATCTTTGGCCCAAGGAAATCTGGTCGAGGCCTTTAGCGGATTTGATCTCAGCCGTCCATCGTATTTGATCCAACGGCCCCAATAATTAGTTGGTTTCCTTAATTAATTAAGATGTGACGATTAATCTTGGTCGTCCGTTTTATTTAATCCAAGGGTCGAAGGTCTGGGGTCTCATAAGCGACAGAACGACGGCGTTTTAGTAACGCCCGTTCCGAGCCGTTGATCTCCATCCAACGAACGGCCCAGATCTCCTTAGATCGTCCGAGTATAAAGGGCTCTTGTCTGAATGAGACGAGCCACTTCTTCACTATCTCTAAACCTAGCCGCCCTTTCCCCTATTCCCTTATCCTTCTCCGTCATCGTCTTCAACCTGAAACCCTAGCTGGCCCATGGCGGCCACCACCCTCCACGGTGGTCGCCGGCTTTCCTACTCCATTCTCTCTTCTTTTCCTTCTTCTTTTCTATCTTCTCCATCAAAGCCCCTTAAAAGCAGATCCCTTTCTTCAGAACCCCGGTCACCGGAACTCCGCCGGTGACCACCAAACAATGAGAACCGTCCCCAAACCTATGCCATTCGATCCCTCTCGTCTTGATCTATCCAACCGTACCACCCACAACCCTCGAATCTGCCGGGAACTCGTCGAATATCCAAAAGAAGGTCGCCGGAACCCTAACTCCGGCGACCCCAAAACTCCAATCTTTCAAGATCCGTCATTTACCCTCCCCAAACACCCCTCTTCAAACAAAAACCCAAAAAAGGCTTCGTCTTGAGGTCTAAACAAGAAAGTCAGAAATGAAAAAAAGAAACAAGGGAATAAAGAAAATATGTCTGGAAGTCTGAAAAAAGAGATAAAGAAAAGAAGCAAAGAGAATAATAGAGTCTGAAAGAAACCAGAAAAGAAAAGTGAAATAGGAAAGCTTGGGGGACAGACCCCGCCAAGCTAAGTTTTTCCCTCCTTGCCATGTTTGCTGCTTGTTTTTCTTCTTTGATTGTGTTTTATTTTGACTTTGTTATACTCTGTTAGTTTGTCCTACGAATTAGGTTGTTCTTTTGTCTTAATGTGCTTGATATCCCTGATTCTTCTTCATCTTCTTTTTCTTTCTCTGTTGGCTTTTTGAAATCTCTTCTACATGTCTTATCTGTTCTCGCATGTTAATTTTAGGTTTTTGTTTTGTTTGTTTTCACCTGTTCATGTTTTCCTTTATTTTATACTTGTCGTCTTTTGTTTATTTCTTCATCTCTTGTGCTTCTTCATGTTAATTTGGGGTTTTTGATTCATGACTGTTGATTCTTGTTTATCTCTCGTTTCTCTCGTATGTTTGGTAAGTAAAAAGTAGCTTTGATTCTTTTCTTCTCTTCGTTATAGACTAAGTCACACAGTTATGATCCGTTCCTATAACATAGCTTCTCTTTTATTATTTTGCATACTTTGTCATCTTTTCTTTCTTCATGTCCAGTCCTTTTTGTGTGTTTCCCATGTTTCGTCTATAAGTATCTCCGTTGGTCTTCAATATCACATGTTTAAACTTTGACATTCGGTCTGCATCTAGCTTTCAATAGTTTGAAATGAATCTTTTTCTGGTCTTTTCATGTTTAGTTATACTGTTAGGACTAAATATTAGTTTCATATCTGAGTTGGCTCTACTCCAGTTTTCCATGTGTTCACTGTTTTCCTTTTAGAATAATTTTAGAATTAGTTGTTAGACTCTCATGTTTGCTTAAGGATTACTACTTCAAATAGCACCCTCACATGCATACCCATGATCTTTCTTTTGTCACTCATTGCTCCTTCAGGTCTTTCATATTCCTCATCTTCACTCTTAACATGCATACATCAAGTTAGGAGTAGTATTTAAAAATGAATTCTGATTGTCATATTCTGTTAAAGTTCATTGTTGTTATATCTAGATGAGCCATGTTCATTCCTTGTTGACTGTTTTCTGGGAATTTAGTGTCTATGTGTCTATGTCCATGAATGCTAAGTGTTTTAGGGTTTTTCAGTATGTCATCTGGCATGAAATGATTGTGATTAAGCCTGATTGATGTTAATTGACATGTTGCTACATGAATTTAAGTTATGTGAGTTGATTAGTTGAGATTCAACATTATCAAACCCCTCTTCTGAGTTTTAATTGATTAATGAACAATATTTGGCTTCATGTGGTTATGTGTGCAATTGTATGTTGAAATGGCTAAGCTTGCAATAGTTCTATGTTAGTGTGAACACTATTAAATACCTATCATACTTTAGGGGAATTGGTTATAGCTGCTAGCATTAGGTCCATAAAAATGGTTAGTTTTTAAATAGGTTATTAACTGAAAATCACAAAAAATAGGTCACAAGTTAAATAAGTGATCAGAGTGGTCAATTTTGCAATTGACCTACTCTGTTAGGTCCCTCACACTGACCAACACTTAAAAGTTGGCTAGTTGTGTAATAACTGGCTAAGTCTGCAAAGGCAGACTTGCCCAGGCTCTGTTTGAGCCCTGAATTCTAGGTGGCTTGGTCTGAAAAGACCTTAGCCCATGCCTATATTCAGTAATTGGGCTTCAATTGCCCAGGCTAAGTCTCAACTTGAGACTGGCCATTAGTTAAATAGTCTGATTAGTTTAATTAACTTAAAATAGGTTATTAAGCAATAATTGGCCTAAGAGTGGTCAACTTTGCAAAAGTTGACCAACTCTATAAGGCCCTAACACACCAGTCCACCTTAAAAGGGGTTGGTTGTGCAAAATGGCTAAATCTGCAAATGCAGACTTGCCCAGGCTCATCTTTTGAGCCCTGAACATTAAAGTAGCCAAGCCTGCAAAGGTTTTGGGCCCAACTATTCAGTAATTGGATTTAAGTACCCAAGCTAAGTCTCAACTTGAGACTAGCTAGTTTTTAACTAGTCATATATAATAATAAAGCAGGCTAGTCCTGCAATTAGTTTAAAATTAAAATAAATTGGTCTTAATTAACTGGAACTAATTAAAAGAGGCTAGAATTGAAATAGTTCTTAACAGTAGGATTGGCCAGCCCTTAAATACCAATGCAAGGGCTGGCTATTAGTTAAATAAGTTCCAAGGGAGCTGAAATGTAACCTAGGCAGTCGGGTAAATCAGCAGTGACCTTGAGGGCATATAGGGAACTTGAAATAGTATTTTGGTAAATAGTTTGGAACCTAAGAGGGTAAGGGAGTCATTTGTACCTCTGATTTCTGCAAATTTGCAGAGATTTAAGGGTATAATGGTCTCCCTAAAATGGAAAATCTATAAAAATCTTTAACCCTTAGGGCTACATTAGTAAAAACCCCATAAAAGGAATCTTTGGAACCTTCCAACACATGCTGGAAGGGTTTCTGGTAACAGAATTAGGGACTAAAGTGTGCATTGGGTAATTTTAAGAGGGGAGAGTTGGGATTTTACCCCATACTTTCTCCCCAAGTTTCAGCCATTTGCCTAACTATATATACCCCTAAAAAGGGGTTGAGAAGGGGGTTCCAATTTTGAATCTGAAATTCATATTTAGGCTGGCTTTTTGAGAAGAAAAGTTCAGAGAAAAAAAAACATAGCAATTTAGCAATAGTTTTTTGGAAATTCCGAGTGAGGAGAGCTTGTTGATTTCAATCTGATTCTTTGGGTTTTCTGTTCGATTATCTGCTTGGGTTTCCTCTTGTGTTGCTGTTGCTGTGGTTTTCCTTATTCATTGACATCCATCACTGTTGCATTGCTGAGTCCTTGCTGTTACTTATCTGCCTAATTCCTCTAGAACTCATTGGCTCCTTTTGCTGAATCAGGTACATACCCTGTTCGATGAAATGTAATGCTGAAATGTGGATGAAATGAAGTTCAAGGATTTAATCTGATATTAGTGTTTTCGTATTCCTGTTTCATTCTAATTGACAGTGTAGTCTAGTTTAGATTTGTAATTTTAGATGTAGTGTAGTATGTATGAATAGAAAGACCAAAACAAAAACATTGTAATAAGTAGTAACATAATAGTAGTAGTAAGTAGCACCTCACTTAGTTAATTAGGTAAAATCTCTAAAACAAAGTTAATTAGCAATCACATGAGTCGACAACAGTCATGCTCACGTAATTAGTTTGTTTCGTCGATCAATATTGGAATCTGAGTAGGATAAAAGAGACAATAATTTAATGAAGGGTGAAACTGGCTTTGATAACATCAAATGAGCTTAACTTACAGTAACATTAGCGTTTAGTCATATCATTGAATTAGTATGTGGATACAGATAAGTCCAAAGGGAAAAGAGTAAGAAAATTGATAAATCATTTGTAATTGGGTCTGTGACACAGTATGAATGAAGTCGAATAAGAATCAGCAGTTGTGTATACACCATCAGGTCACTTAGCCTAGATAAGTTGGTTATCATTAACAAACAATTAGATTGTTTAAATACAGTCTCATAAAGTTGAATCATTTCTTAGCTCGTTAATTTCAATGCTGTTTTAGGACATTAGCAGAAAACAAAAGGATAGGAGTAGCTCATTCATATATACACTGAATAGTCGTAATTTAAAATTAATATTGATCTCTTTGTACAGTGATTCGTCTCTTCTAATGAATAAAAAGTAATTTGATTTCATTTCTTAATTCTGTATGATTGCATTATTTCCGGTTCTTTGTATTTACTTTCATAGTTATTTACTGCCAATTGGTTTGGGCCTAATATGCAATATGAGTTTGAACCATAATGTGAAGCTGATTGAGCCGTCGAGCAGAAGTTCAAAAACAAGCCTGGGTCTCGAAGGCCTGAGTGAATCGAACGCTGTCTGAATAAGTGAAGAATTCAGGCCCAATAGCATTTAAAATCGACGGGCCTGGGATGTTTAGGGTAAAAAATACGAGTAAGGGAAAAACACGATTAGAGAAATGTAGTATGTACTTCTTAGGATTAAACTTTAAAATTAAATTGGGACGAGCCTCGCCCACCGTTAAACAAGCGGGGCCCCCTTTTAGTAATGGTTTAATACAATTAGACTCGGGAAGGCTAATAGCGAATTTCATAGCCTCTCCAAAAGATTTAAAAGCCGATAGATGCTATTTTAGGGCACGATTTTAATGTACTTTCCATTAAACGAGTGCGCACTTGGTGCGACTCAAATCCAAATCTCGGCAAAGCTGAAATACAGCGAAAGTCATAGGCGTACTGGTTGCGGTATGACTCGAGGCGTGTTTTCGCAATGCCGTAAATTCCATAAAAAATAATACTTAAGTAAAAGGCACTATATGTTGTTAAAATCTGTGGTTAAGTCAAACAAGAGTCGGGAACGACAATTGAGCGACCGTGCTAAAACCACGGAACCCTGGAATGCCTAACACCTTCTCCCGGGTTAACAGAGTTCCTTATCCGGATCTTTGCTTCGCATACATTTTTAAGAGTCAAATTCCTCGGATTCGGGATTAACCGGTGACTTGGGACACCATTATCTTTCTCAAGTGGCGGCTCTGATTAATCTCAATAAAATCCTGAACCGATTGTCCTTTAATTGGAAAAACTCCTTCCCTTACATTATTTTATCCGTTTCGGATATCTGAGCATCGGGGTATACCCTACAAACGTATTTATATGCTTATTTTCCGAAAGTGGGGTAGTAAAAAGGGAGGTGTGACAGCCATCATCTGTGTTTATGTAGTTACTTGTTGTTGAACTTATTTGACTTCATATTAGAGATCATGCGTAGGCTTAATTTGTTCGTGCTTACATTATTTGTACTCAGTCATAGAAATTATTGTAATTCTTTACCTCAGTCTCTATTATTTGCTAATATGCTGTGATACCTGTTGTGGGATGTGTTCCCTTATTTATTGATGATGGTGAGGCTAGTGAGGTACATGATTGAGTGAGCCCGAGGGCCTGGTTGTGAGGATATTAATACCATAAAGCGTGAGTTGTCAACATAGCATGTGAGTTGACCGTGCGGGTCCAGGTATTGATACTGTAGTGAATGAGTTGTTCGCATAGCACGCGAGTTGATCGTGCGGATCCATGTAATGATATGATGGCACGTAAGTTATCCGTACTTAGCGCTTGGGCTTTGAGAGCCCATCCGGCGTCTGTACACACCACCAGTGAGCGTAGAGTATTGAGTGTTGAGTGTGAAGTGTTGAGTGGTAGTGCAAGTGCTGAATGATGGAGTGATATTGCTTTGAGGTTGCATTTACTTTTATTGTTGCAGCATTTATATGTTAACTTTCTTGGCATTTGTTAGTTTTATGGAATTTACCTGTTTATTCATGGTTATTGTAAATTGTGAAAATAAATAATTTGACCGTTTTTCTTAACTCGTCAATACTGCTCAGTTCCTTAGTTATTTATGTTACTATTGAGGTGGTTGTACTCATACTACACCCTGTACTTTATATGCAGATCCAAGTAAGTTAGAGCGCGACGATCATTGAGTTTAGGATGGCTTTAAGTGGAGATTTCAAGGTATCTCTGCCAGTGTTTGCAGGACCTCGTTACTCTTCCGGTCATTTCTTCTTTTAGACAATTATATATCTTAGTTCATAGTTTTAGTCGCTCATGACTTAGTGACACCCCGATGTTTGGGGCTAGCTTCCGTGTTTATATTAATTATATTTAGAGTTGATTTAATTTATGAGAAACGTAAATGTTGGTATTGTTTTATTACATCCTGAAAATTAATTAATAGTGGTATTTTAGTAATAGGCTTGCCTTGTAACACGATAGGCTCCATCACAACCAATGTTAGATTTTGGGTCATGAGAAGTTGGTATCAGAGCCAGGTTACATAGGTCTCATGAGTCATGAGCGGGTTTAGTATAGCGTTGCGGATTGGTACGGAGACGCCTATACTTATCTCCGAGAGGCTACAGAACCTTTAGGAAAACTTCACTTTCTTGAATTCTTATTGTGCGGTATTGGTTCAGCTTGAAGTGTAACTCCTTGAATTCCTTCCATGCATTCGTATGTGAACATGAGTGTTGGGTATCAGTTGTGCATCGTTGAATTGTGATTCTCTGGATGATGTATGAGATGTGATTTCTGTGTGTTGATGTTGGGCCAGTTTGGAGGACTTGGGGCTGGGTTTTGTTTGGAGCTGGAGTACGATTATTTGGATTGGGTGAGCGTGTGCTTATATGTTTGTTGGTATCCCTATTAGCGAGAGTTATGATTTGAATGTGATGAGAAGGTATTGCTGAAGGTTTCACCTGTTTGAGACTCCATGTATTTTTTTAGACTCATACGAGGATGAATGTTTGTTTAAGAGGGGGAGGATATAATGACCCAGTCAGTCATTTTGAGAGTTATAGCCCTATTTTTGCAATTTCTGCTTCTTTAGGTGCTGTACAACTGTGTTGAGTTTTATCAAGTTGGTAGGTTTGGATTCGAAGTAGTTTTGGAGTGAAATGATCATTTAGTCTCTTAGTTAGAAAGCTAAGTTAGAAAAGTCAACGAGAAATTGACTTATGAGTAACGAATTTGGATTTGGATTTTTATGATTCGATTAGCTTTTGGAGATAGTCAAGAGACGACAGCATCCCGGAGTAGGATTTTATGCGATTGAGATAAGTAATAGTTTTAACTCTGGCTTTGTGGGTATAAATCCAAAGAATTTGATATCATGTGAATGTTTTGTGGTGATACCCACGCTAGGTGACAGGCGTGTGGGTGTGCAGCGCGAGGGATTGAGGCTTTGTTTGTCCCGTGAGGCCCTATGACCATCATTTGTGTTTATGTTGTTACTTGTTGTTGAACATGTTTGCCTTCATATTGGAGATCATGTTTAGGCTTAATTTGTTCGTGCTCACATTATTTGTACTCAGTCATAGAAATTATTGGTCTCCATTGTGAGCACGTAATTTTTACCCCACGCGAGCTACTCCCAAGTGAAATCAAAACAAAATGGTTTGTTTTACTGTGGGCATTTTTGTGTATTCTTGTGAGTTTTTGCATTTTTGAGGGCTCATACTTGTTTGTCTAAGTAAATAATTAATCAGAAAAACAGGAAAATATATATGTGCATTTGTGTTCTTTGTCAATTGGTTGATTTTATATTGAATTAATGAAGCATTTGTTTTACTACTCAATTTTGTTTTCGAAGTGGCTTTTATTTAAAGTGAATATTGATGAAGCAAGAGGCTAAAAATGCAAGCTCTCCAGGCCCAAATGCTGTGCTCCACCCGGTCCGTTCAATAAGTCTCTAAGACTCGTGAAACGACGTAGCAGGGCATTGAAGCTACGTCGTTCTGGCACTGGCATATCTCGACCGTAGAGCCATCCCTAATCCAACGGTGGAGATTTGATTCATCCTCACCCGTTCCAGGTAACCCGATCCAGGTCCGGACCGACCCAGTCCCGCATAGACACACAAACGGCGTCGTTTGGATAAGTGAGAAGATCCAGGCCGTTGATCCCATTTGATCAAACGGCCAGGATTAAATCCCAGCCCCACTATATATACTAAAAGACCTACCCAGCCCCCCCTAAGCCAGACCCCCCCCCCCTTTCTCTCCTTCATCGTCTCTCTCACAGAGACGATTAACCCCCGCCGTGCCTCCGCCGCACTCCGCCTGCCGGAAATCGCCTCACGGCGGTTCCGGTAGGCCAATGGCCACCAAATTAACACCATAGATTCCCCTCACTTCCCTCTCCTTGAATCCATCCTTCGTTTTCCTCGAATAATCCCCAAGACCTTCGAATATCGAATCAAAGTTTCGTCAGAAACAAAAACTTATGCCAAACCACCCCAAACTCACCCCAAGCACTCCTCACACCTCCCTCACACCCCTACTAACCCTGGTTCGGCTCGAATCTTGCCAGAACCGGTCGAGCCCCAAAACGGCCACATGAACCCTAAAAAACCAAAATGGGATCTCCGTTCGAAATTAATAAGAGATTGAGGTCTAATGGACCTTAATCTAGGTGTTCTCGACCGAGAACACCTCGATTAAGGCTCGTTTGGCTTCAATGATTCAAGGACAATTGATTCGAGACCCGTTTGCTATGGATTTTTATCTTTCAAGGTATTATTTCCCTTTTCTAAGCCTCATCTATTCCGTGTTGTGCATTTTCTGTATGATTTTCCGTTTGTTTTGTTTTCTTTTCAATTTTATTAAATTTGCTAGTCTACTCTCCAAGACCTTTTATTTGGTCGATTTCCTTCTGTTCCTTTAGTTAAAATGAATCGTATGCTCAGTTTGATTAAGGTCATCAAGCAATTAATTCATATTTGTTGGTTCCCTTGGTCTGCCCGTATGCAATTCATTAGTCTATGATTTGTTTGTTTGATTCTGGATTAGGGGTTAATTGGACATAATTGATAGGGTTTAACTAGTGTTAGTTTAATATTCTGCCCGTAAGAGAGATTAGTGGAACCTGCTGTACAGTAGGGTATCCCACTAGTCTCCTGCAATCAGCATTTTTAATGCTATAAGCCATACACGGACATTGAATAGTGGGGAGTTCAGCGAGCCTAATGGGTTGTTCAGAGAATATGATGGGTTGGGGGGTTAGTTTAAGGGGTGGCACCATTAGGAGTTGATTTTAAAAAACTATATAGAGAGGGAGAGGAGACTGGAGAAAGGGATTCGAAATATAGACAGAGACATTCATACACACAGACTCTTAGAGAACACTGGGGATAGACATTCACAACCTAGATATCTACATACACTCATATAAACACGTTGGTATTGACTGCCTACTGGTTGCTCTTGCTTTGGCTTCTAGTTCTTCTATCATTACTGTCATTTTGAGGCTGTAGTGGTCGTTTGGTTGCGGTTGTTCTGTTGGTGCTGTTGTTCTTGTGCTGTTGTTGTTGTTGTGCTGCTGTGACTGTGATTGACTACCACTGGTTGTTGTTGATTCTGCTGTTGGGTGTCTCACTATTGTTGTTGGTCGTGTCTTGCTGCCGTATATCGTTGGGTTTTGTTGCTATTGGCTGCTTGTACACTGCTGTTGTTGCTATTACTGCATAGCTGATACTGTAGCCTTTTCATCTTTGTCAATTTCTAGGTACACGTTTGTAAACTCATGCTTTACGGGAATAAATTGAAGTGATGATTCCCCCTTTTGTGGATCTCTTTGAATTTCACTGTTTTCATTTGCAAACTGATATCAATTTAAGAAATATGTTATGAAGTTCTTGCTTTATAGTATCCTAGTGATTTGAGTTAAGTCTGGATGAATGTGTAATTAGTTTTTTTGTTATTTTTAACAGTAGGTTTGGACTGTAACACTAACGAATTTTCAGAACTTTAGATAATTTTGGTTTTGTTTCATGTTAGTAATAGATTCTTATGTTTAGTAGTATGTAGCTAACAATTAAAGAGTTAGTAGCTTTTTTAACGATTGGTAATATAATAGAGTGAGCATTCATTTGAAGGTTTGGTATACTTCTATTATGATAATGAAAAAAAAACAGAGGTTCAGTTGTTATTAAGGAAGATAATTTACAGCTAAGTTTTTTTTTGCAAAATACAATAAGTAATCCATGAATTAGGCCATGAAGAATTTGGTATGCAATAGGTTCAATCATTTAGAACAAAAGTGGTTATGGGCCTCGCCTTTATTTCGAGACCACAACACCCTTACTACTAGATTTTGTTTGACATGATTAACTTAAGCTTGTCCAGTTATGAAATTGTAAAAGGAGTAATTTGCTATAGAGTTGAATAGTTTCAACTTATTCGAAAAGAAGATTATAAAAAAAAAAAAAAATGTCTGGCGCACGAGGACAAGCAAGACAATGGATTATGTGGAAAAATAATCAATCAAAAAATGTTAGTTTGACGTATCTAGTTCGGAATTTACTAGGTCACTTGAGTAAATAACATCGTTTTAAATAGCAATTTGAGTAAAATTAGTGACTAATGTTAGTGATGAACGTTAGCATGAAGTTCAAAAATGACTTTTGTATTACACATAGTTAACTTCAACGGTTCAATTTATCTAATACTGTCGGTTTAAATTAATAAGAGAATGGTTAGTTTGTTCTGATATTTTGTCAAATTCGTATGCTATTTATAATTTTAGTTTTAATATTATTCGCTTGTAGAATAAGGCATAAAACAATTTCCCCTATGCAAGCTCGAGTGCAATTTCCGTTCACATTGATCTAATAACTAATAAGAGGCCCGAACTTATAAACATGCAATAAATTAGGACCTTTTCTCTTTTATTTTAGAGACGAACTTAACAAAAAAAATGTAGTCACTTTAGGATTGTCCTTTTAAAATAAACGAGACGAGCCTCGCCAAAAATACACAATTGTGGGGCCCTCGAATAATTGTCATGAAAACTTAGACTTGGAAGGACCGTCTAGCGAATTTCACGGTCCTTTCCGAAAGTAAAATAGACGATAGACTCTTTAGGCACGATTTGAAATAAAATTACTTTCCTGAATACGGGTGTGCATTTATGTGACCCAAATCTTACTCTCGGCGAAACTGAAATACATTAAAGTCGCAGGCGTACTGGTTGCGGTGCGGCTAGAAATGTGTTTTCGTAACGTCGCAATTCTTCTAAAAATTAAAGCGGGATATATGAGCATACAAATAAAATATATAAAGAAATCAGATAGAAACAAAAATTACAGTTGAGCGACCGTGCTAAAACCACGGAATCCGGGAGTGCCTAACACCTTCTCCCGGGTTAACAGAATTCCTTATCCAGGTTTCTAGTTTCGCAGACTATATTACAGAGTCATAAATTTCCTCGGTTCGGGATCAAACCGGTGACTTGGGACACCATTACTTTCCCAAGTGGAGACTCTGAATTTAATAAGATGGATCCCGTCTCGATTGTCCTTTAATTGGAAAAACTACCTTGCGCCCTCGCGGGTGCGAAAAAGGAGGTGTGACAGCTCTGGCGACTCTGCTGGGGATAAAACCTCGAACCTCGGTTCGGGGTCTAAGAACTCGAGCTCATTTAAATTGTTGTTTTGTCTATATGTGATTTTATTACATGTTTGATTAATGTGCTACATGTCTATCGCTTTGATATTAGTTGCACTGTATATACAAACTGCTATATGTTTACCGCTTTGATATTGCGTGAACTGTATAAAAAACTGTGCCGAAAACCCGTCTCTTCTTACCCCCGGGGATGTGCTTACTGGTTGAGACTCCCTTTTCTGTTAGTGTCAATACCAAAATAAGAAAAGAGGCAAGATAAGTTACAAAGCCGGACGATCCCGCGGGTCCCCGGTACGTAGCTCCCTCCTCAAATCCGAGTTGTCTGCTCGGGTACACGGTCTAGTACCATTGAAAAGCATCAGGATATTGAGCCTAGATTTAGGACGTTTATTTGCATCATATCCGACTTAGGGGACTCAACACAGGGGTTGGGTCCGTCTAGGACAAGCAACCCGAAATAAAAGACCATCTTGCCATATCATATTTGTTGTGAGCATTTATTTAGACTGGCATGCTGACCGGGTTCTTTTAAATACTGAAGAAAAAACGAAAAACAAAAAATAAAACGAGGAAGTAAATATTTTTTCAGAAAATACAAAAATGTGTTTTACCAACAAGTCAATAAATTTAGTTTGCCGATAAAAGACGACAGAAGGTTGACTTTACCAACAAAATGGTTTTCTGGACAAAATGTGTTTTCTTTGTCTGTCAATAAAAGAAAAATAGTTGTTTTGACGGACCGAACTACGCGAGTTTGATTCTCACCAGGTGTGAGATACGTAGGCAGCCTTTAACGGGTCCAACTTCCATATATTTCAAAAAATAAGTTTTTTAAACGGAATGCCAGGATATTTAAATTTTGTCTCAATGACCACCTTTTCATTGGCCTTAATATTTTGATCAGTCAATTCCGGTGGCCCATTTCGTTTTTTTTTTTTAGAAAAAAAAAGAGATAGTTTGTTCGGATCAAATAAAGATTTTTCTTTCATCTGAAAAATACCTTAATAAATGTGCAGAATGAGCACGAGTCAGAATACAACCGAAGCTATCATAAACAAGGTCCCTTTAAGTTTGCATAGGTGGTGGAGCGACTTGGGCGAGCAAGGACAAGACGCAGTTAAGCTGTACCTGGGAGATCTAGTGGGGCTACTAAATATTCCCCCGAGAGGAGACATCATACGAGCCTTGATCTCATTCTGGGATCCGGCACACAATGTGTTCCACTTTTCAGACTTTGAACTCACACCAACATTGGAAGAAATAGCCGGATATGTCGGAAGACCAAAAGTCCCTATGAGGGAACAATATCTCATTGCACCAAGGGTAGTGACAGTACATAGGTTTTTGGATACAGTGAAAATCCGCAGAACTGTACACAACCCCGACTTATCAGAAGGGTTCTGCACTCTAGCATTTCTATATGACAAATATGGTCATTATGGGGGCTTCAACAAACACAAAAGCAAAATCTGCAGCGGAGAAAACCAGTCAAAATGGGAAGAGCATAGACGCATCGCCTTCATGATAGCTTTCCTAGGTTCATTGATATTTCCCGGAAAGGACGGGAATATCAACATACATGTGGCAGGGGTCGTCAGCACTTTGATGAAACAAGACAATAGTACTTTGGCTCCCATGATAATATCGGATATCTCTCGTGCACTCACTATCTGCAAAGCTGGAGGGGCCTTCTTTGAAGCTTGCAATGTATTGCTCCAAATGTGGATGATCGATCACTTATGTCGTCATCCGCAATTTATGAGGTATAGTTCACCGAAGAAAACTTGTATAGAAGAATTTCCTACGAGGGTCGAGGGACATGATTTGCCATAGGGGATTAGCGGATGGATACGACTTCTGCGTTTGACTACAGCCAGCAGAATAGAATGGACGTTTGATTGGCTACCCGTGGAAGAAGTCATATATGCATCGGCCACAGAATCGTATTTATTGCTAATGGGCCTCAACAGCATCCAGCCCTACGCACCAGGTCGAGTATTGAGACAGTTGGGACGATGCCAAATGATCCCAAAAGAAGAAGACCTCAGCCCACATATAGTTGAAATTGGACCAGGAGGACAGTTCCCTGAAGTACTGGTCCGAAAAATTTGGAGTGAATGTCAGACATTAAAAATAGACACTCGGGTGCGAGATCGAGCCCGGGGTGAAGTATCGTCGGAATATCCTGCATGGTATAGCAGAAATCTGGAGCATCAAAGGCCCACAAAAAGGCCCCACCTCAGGGAGTTTGCTGGAGCGTCACAAGAACAATGGGACTGGTTGGCCGGAGAAGAAGCCTATAGAACAAAGATTAGCAGGATAGAGCAACGGACCCAAGAGCTCCAATTTGAAATGGATATGCAAGCCGCCGCCAACTAAGGAGATAAAAAGAAGTTGGCACAAGAAAATGACTTTTTGAGAGCTCAAATCTAGCAAATGAAAAGGGATGCTGACAGACAGTTGAGGAGTCGAGCGGACGAAAAATTGATAAAGGGTTTGAGAAGCCAAGTTGCCGATGTACAAAGAGAATTGGAAGAGTCAAAAGCCCAAACAACGAGGATCTGAGCTAGCTAGAGAAAGGAGGCAAGGCACATCAACATGCACTTCACCTACAACGGGTGGAAGAGGATTACACCGAGATCATCACTAGTTTAAGGGAAGCAAATGTTGTCCTCAGAGAGCGGGTTTTCAAGCAAGCCCGAGATGCCAGAGCGGACCTCGACCGTTGCCACAACTTGATGGCCCGACTACAAGGACAAGTGGATAGGCTCCTAGACCAAGTCACCAACAATGCTCGAAGATTGGGGGCGAAAAGCCGGCAGATAGAGCGGTTACTCGGAGAAAGGGACATGATCAAGGACAGAATTGGAGAAATCGGGCACTATGTCACCATGAAGTGCCTAGCTTGTGAACGAATGCCCCGCGCCGACCTTTTCGCTTCAATTATGGGTTATGTTCATCGGATCATGAGAGAGTTAAGGGGACTACACAAGGACCTCACACCCAGGCCCGCGACAAGGCCGAATGATGCCTCGCGGGCCCCCAGGAATTTTAGAGCAGTAGACTTTTGATTAAAAATGTATTTTGAAATATTGGGTCAAGCCAGTTGGCATGTTATTTCACGTTTTCGAGTCAAGCATTCCTTTTATGTTGTAAGACCTGTTTTGTAACTTTAAGGTTTTATTTTGATATAAAAGTTACTGAATTTTGCCATAATCTTGTTACCAGAACTACGCTCGGTCTGATTCACGCGAGAACGTGATACGTAGGCAATCCACATAAGATTTGACCACCACTAGAAAGAAAGGAAAAGAATCCAAAGGTTAATAACAATAAGGCTTTCAAGGATAGTTGAAAAAGAAAAAACAAAAAAAAGAAGAAAAAGAAAAAGAAAAAGAAAAAAACTGGAATGACGCATGTTAAGAGTACATGTAGAAAGGGTTATTTGGTTAGGTGCATTGCATCCAACGTGCTATGACATATCTGTCAAACTCGGTAAACTAACAAGTTTGTTGCATTTCCAGAAAGTTTAGCAGTTGGTTTGACAGAATATACTGGCCAGCCATCATTACCGTACTAGATCCAAAGGGCCAGTTACAGCAAGCATGTCTAGTTCCGGCAAGAGCCTCGAAGAAGAGAGATCGGAGATACAAATAATGAAAGAAGAGGTAGACCGGTTGAAACAGCAGATAACAGAGATGCACCTGACCTGGGCTAGGGTACAGTCTTCACCAAACCACCCTACTGTCGCATCCGCTCCAGAACATCCACCCCTTGATCCTTCGACAAGCGCCCTAATTTATCCATACTACCAAGGGGAAAACCCTTATGTCACCCAAATTCCAACAGCCAAACAAAATCCTCCTCCAATCACTCCTGTTTTTGTGGCACCCCCACCCGCTACTCTACAAAAGTCGCCCGGGGAGCCGCATGTTCAAATCTATGACAATTCTTACTACCCTCCCGAGCCTACCTTCAGGGCTCCTGAACCACATCCACACACCCCTCATTGGGATAACCCGGCAGAACCGGAAAAACACTTCCAAAGTTCGGAACATGAGGAAGTTATTAGGAAAGTTAAAAGCCTGGAGCAGTCCTTCAGGAATATGCACGGTTTGGGCAACCGGGTCAGCGTCGCCTACAAGGATCTGTGTCCATTTCCGGATGTCCAATTGCCAGCAGGGTTTAAAATGCCCAAATTCGACCTATACGAGGGGCATGGTGATCCAGTAGCCCACCTGCGAGGGTTTTGCAGTAAAATGCGAGGAGCTGGAGGACGGGACGAAATTCTGATAGCTTACTTTGGTCAGAGTTTGGGGGGATCTGCACTAGAATGGTACACTAGGCAGGATCCCAGCAGATGGTTTACGTGGGATGATTTGGCTCAAGCATTCATTGGCCAGTTCCAGTACAACCTTGAAATAGTCCCCGATCGTTTGTCATTGTTGAAGATAGAAAAGAAACCCGCCGAGAGTTTCAGGGAATTTGGGTTCCGCTGGAGGGAACAGGCAGCTAGGGTGGATCCGCCTATGAGAGAGAGCGAGATGGTGGATTACTTCTTGCAAACACTAGAGCCAACCTATTTCGGACATCTGGTGACGTCCGTAGGAAAGTCATTCACTGAGGTGATAAAAATGGGGGCTATGATCGAAGAAGGTTTGAAAACCAACAAGATCATGAGCTTATCAGCATTGAAGGCCACCACTCAGGCTATCCAAAGTGGTACTGGAGGAGTACTTGGGAAAAAGAGGAAGGAGGAAGTCACGACAGTCGAGTCCGGGACATGGTTCAAAAATAGAGGCCCTGCGCCCCAATACAGCCCGCCCCAGCCTCACCACCAAAATTACTTCCATAACCCATATAACCACCCGCTACATTACTATCCAGCACCCGACCCGGTCCCCATTTCACTGTCCATCACGCACAGTCCTATTCTGCACCTCCCGTCCATGCACCGTGGCGTGCACCAAACCCGCAGAGCAATTACCCACCCCCAAGAGCTTACAGAAACCCCTCGGGCGCTAGTTTTCATCCGAATCAGGCATTCAAGGGCGACAGGGCGCCAAGGCCGAAGAATTTCACTCCCTTGGGGGAATCTTACACCAGTCTGTTCCACCGGTTAAAGCAAGTAGGGTTGCTGAATCCGGTTGAAGCTAAGCTACCAAACCCTCTTCCGAAGAACCTGGACCATTCAGTAAATTGTGCATACTGCTCGGGATGTCCGGGACACGACACGGAAAAGTGTTGGAGGTTGAAAACAGCCATCCAAGAGCTCATCGACACTCGCAGGATTGAGGTCCAGACGCCAACAGAGCCCAACATCAACCAAAACCCACTTCCAACTCATCATGAGACCAACATGATCGAGTTGGTACGGGTAGAAGAAGGAAAGGAGAAAGCCTCCCAGACTGTAATGATGATCAAGTCTAGCGGGGTAGGAATGAAAAAGGGGCCAAGCCTTGATGAGTCACCCAATTGCAAGAAGGACATACCAGGAGGGTCGGAAGCAGAAAAGGGAAGTGTGAGCGGAGTACCGGTGAGGCCGGAGGAAGCAAAAATAGTCGTGCCAGGGGCAGCAACCAAGCCCATCTTGACGGTAGCAGGCGTTCGAATGGATCCTTTCATCATCAAGCCAGCAATACAGTTGCCAATAACTGATAGCAGGGCTATTCCATGGAATTATGCTCGGATTACAACGACCTACAAAGGAAAGGAAGTGAAAGAGGAAGTTTGCGAAGCGCAAGGTTTGACCCGCTCGGGGAGATGTTTTGCCCCTGCGGAATTGAGGAAGATCGCTCCGGCAACATTGAAAAAGACGGTAACTGATGAAGAGGCAGAAGAATTCCTGAAAAAGATGAAGCTGCATGACTATTCTGTTTTAGAGCAGTTGAAGAAGACTCCTGCGCAAATATCATTGCTATCCTTGCTGATACACTCTGAAGAACATCGGCAAGCTTTGATGAAAGTTCTGAATGAGGCGCACGTACCCAATAAAATCTCAGTGAGTCATTTGGAGAATATCACCAATAGGATCTTCGAAGCGAATCGGATCACCTTCACCGATGATGAATTGCCCGAGGAAGGCACCGAGCACAACAAGGCTTTATATCTTACGGTAAAGTGTGAGGAGTCGGTGGTTATCAAAGTCCTTGTCGATAATGGGTCCAGTGCTAACATTTGTCCTCTCTCTACACTGGACAAGTTGAAAGTGGACATCGGCAGGATACGCAAGAACAACATATGTGTTCGAGGGTTTGATGGAGGAGGCAAAGCGTCGGTTGGTGACATAGTGCTAATCTTGACAATTGGGCCAGTGGAGTTCACCATGGAATTCCAGGTGCTGGACATGGTGGTGTCATATAACCTTCTGATAGGGCGACCATGGATCCATGCCGCAAGAGCAGTTCCATCCAGCTTACACCAACTCGTCAAGTTTGAGTGGGACCAACAGGAGATCGTCGTCCATGGAGAGAATGATCTACAACCAGGCACCATCGTCCCCTTTGTTAAAACAGAAGAAGATGTTGGGCCGTGGGTGTACCAGATCTGCGATGTGGTATCCGCCAACCGAGTTCCAGAAGGGGAATGCATTCCCGATGACAGAATAATTACTGCAGATGTCATGGTGGCTCATGAAATGTTGCGACATGGTTTTATACCCGGCAAAGGTCTAGGTGCATCTCTGCAAGGAATCATACAACCGGTATCGGTGGTCGAAAACTTGGGAACCTTCGGCTTGGGATTCCAGCCAACATCAGAGGACATCCGGCGAGCCAAGAGGAGTAAGCAGAAGACATGGGTGCTCCCGAAGCCTATTCCACGCCTTTCCCAATCTTTCGTCAGGTCTGGAGTAAGAGGACATCCGACGACAAAGATTCCCGGTCCTACGATTAGGCCGGACGAAGAGTTCTTAAGGAAGTTCGAGGACCTATTCGCAGATGTATGTATGCTCGAGGATGGTGAAGGATCCAGCCATGCCGAGATACAGTTTGTGGGACCAAAGGCAAAACTGAATAATTGGAAGGCTACTCCTCTCCCTGTCCGGAAGGAGTCTTGGTAGTTTGTTTTGGATTGTTTTCTTTCGAAATTTTGTGTTGGGGGTTGTCCCCGGAGTAAAATCCAGTTGTTTTAGTTCATTTTGATTTAAGTTTGCAAGTTTGTTTTCCTTGTACCGTTCCCATTAATGAAATTTGGTTCCCTTCGTGTCTAATTTTGTTTATTTTTCCTTCTTTTTACTTTTCTAAACAGCCTTCTTTCAACTGATCTTAATGATATGGCGTGCTTAAAGATTAATCAACCCAGTCTAGAAAGTCAATCGGGTTTGGAAATAATAACGCATGAAATAAGAAGTGACGAGAGTGAGTACGGCGATGATGAAGCCGTAGAAGAAATCGGTGAAGAATTAAGTCACTTCGAGGAAAAACCCAAACCAAATTTAAATGATACCGAGGCCGTTAATCTGGGGAATGCGGATGACGTCAAAGAAACCCGAATAAGTGTCCATATTGAACCCAATCTGAGAGAAGAGTTGATCAAAACACTCATGGAGTTTAAAGACATTTTCGCATGGTCGTACGACGACATGCCGGGACTCAGCACTGATCTAGTGGTTCATAAATTACCCACTGATCCAGCATATCCTCCCATCAAGCAGAAACTGCGGAAATTCAAGATGGAGATGAGTGTAAAGATCAAAGAGGAAGTAACCAAGCAGTTGCAGGCGAAAGTCATTCGCGTCACCCGATACCCTGAATGGTTGGCTAACGTAGTACCGGTGCCAAAGAAAGACGGAAAAATCAGAGTATGCGTGGACTACCGCAATCTCAACAAGGCGAGTCCTAAGGATAATTTCCCGCTTCCCAATATCCATATCCTGATTGATAATTGCGCCGGACGCGAAATCGGATCCTTTGTGGACTGTTATGCGGGATATCATCAGATTTTAATGGATGAAGAGGACGCAGAAAAGACGGCTTTTATCACACCGTGGGGGACTTATTGCTACCGAGTGATGCCGTTCGGTTTGAAGAATGCAGGGGCAACATATATGAGGGCGATGACTACGGTATTCCATGACATGATACACAAGGAAATTGAAGTGTACGTGGATGATGTGATCGTAAAATCCAGACGTCAAGAAGACCATGTTGCTGACCTCGGGAAGTTCTTTCAAAGACTTCGAAGATACGACATCAAGCTCAATCCGGCCAAATGCGCATTCGGAGTTCCGTCAGGAAAATTGCTAGGATTCATCGTCAGCCGACGGGGCATTGAGTTGGACCCATCCAAAATCAAGTCCATTCAAGAGTTACCCCCGCCAAAGAATAAAACAGAGGTAATGAGTCTGTTGGGAAGGTTGAATTACATCAGTAGGTTTATTGCCCAGCTTACGGCAACCTGTATTCCGCCTATTGAAGAAAGACGCTGCGATAGAATGGACGACAGAATGTCAGGAAGCGTTTGACCAAATCAAAGGGTATCTGTCAAATCCACCCGTACTAGTTCCGCCTGAACCGGGCAGACCCCTGATTCTTTATCTGACGGTTTTGGAGAATTCGTTCGGCTGCGTACTGAGGCAGCATGATCTTACTGGCAGGAAGGAACGGGCCATTTACTACCTCAGTAAGAAATTCACAGTCCACGAGGTCAAGTACACTCATTTAGAAAAGACATGTTGCGCTTTGACTTGGGTAGCCCAAAAGTTGAAACATTATTTGTCTTCTTACACCACTTACCTCATTTCGCGTTTGGATCCATTGAAGTATATTTTCCAGAAACCTATGCCTACAGGGAGGTTGGCAAAATGGCAAATATTACTTACGGAGTTCGACATCATATACGTGACAAGGACGGCTATGAAAGCTCAAGCCCTAGCCGATCACTTAGCCGAGAATCCCGTTGACGACGAATACGAACCTTTGAGGACGTATTTTCCAGATGAGGAAGTATTGCAAATTGAGGGGTTAGAACTAACCAAGGATCCAGGTTGGAAGCTCTTCTTCGACGGAGCGGCGAACGCAAAAGGAGTCGGAGTAGGGGCTGTGCTCATATCTGAAACAGGATATCATTATCCTGTTACTGCTCAACTGCGTTTTCATTGTACCAATAATATGGCTGAGTACGAGGCATGTATCTTGGGGTTGCGATTAGCTGTGGACATGGATGTACAGGACGTCTTGGTCTTGGGGGACTCGGACCTTCTGGTACATCAGATTCAGGGAGAATGGGAAACCAGAGATTTAAAGCTTATCCCGTATCGTCGGTGCTTGCATGATCTGACCAAGCGCTTTCGATCAGTAGAATTCAGAACACATCCCAAGGATGCATAATGAGGTTGCCGACACTCTAGCTACTTTAGCGTCAATGCTACACCACCCAGACAAGGTTCGTGTCGATCCATTACATATCCAGGTCCGGAATCAGCATGCTTATTGTAATGTGATTGAAGAAGAGATGGAGGGAGAGCCATGGTTTCATGATGTCAAAGAGTACCTCAGGTTGGGAATATACCCGGAGCAGGCAACCGGAGATCAGAAGAGGGCTATTCGGCGATTGGCAAACGGATTTTTCCTTAGTGGAGGGGTGCTGTACAAAAGAACCCCGGATTTGGGATTATTGAGATGTATAGATGCAAGTCAAGCCACAACGGTGATGACAGATATACACTCGGGAGTTTGTGGACCACACATGAGCGGATACGTATTGGCAAAGAAGATTCTTCGAGCAGGATATTACTGGCTCACGATGGAGCGTGATTGTATAAGTTTCGTGCGAAGATGCCATCGGTGTCAGATACACGGAGACTTGATTCATTCTCCACCAACTGAATTGCATACAATGTCAGCACCATGGCCGTTTGTTGCGTGGGGTATGGATGTTATTGGACCTATTGAGCCTGCAGCTTCCAATGGTCATAGGTTCATTCTGGTAACGATTGATTATTTTACCAAGTGGGTGGAGGCCAAAACATTCAAATCAGTGACCAAGAAGGCGGTGGTGGACTTCGTACACTCCCACATCATCTGCAGGTTTGGAATTCCAAAGATAATCATCACGGATAACGGTGCCAATCTTAACAGCGGATTGATGAAGGAGGTCTGCCAACAGTTCAAGATCACACACCGAAATTCCACACCGTATCGTCCCAAAGCAAATGGTGCGGTTGAGGCAACAAACAAGAATATAAAGAAGATATTGAGGAAGATGGTAGAAGGGTCTAGGCGGTGGCATGAAAAGTTACCATTTGCGCTGTTGGGTTATCGCACTACCGTCCGGACTTCGGTAGGTGCAACTCCTTACTTGTTGGTATACGGGACTGAAGCAGTAATACCCGCAGAAGTTGAAATCCCATCCCTCCGAATTGTCGCTGAAGCTGAGATTGATGACGACGAGTGGGTCAAAACCCGATTAGAGCAATTGAGCTTGATCGACGAAAAGAGATTGACAGCGGTATGTCACGGCCAATTGTATCAAAAGAGAATGGCGAGAGCATATAACAAGAAGGTACGTCCCAGGAAATTTGAAGTGGGACAGCATGTGCTGAGGAGAGTTCTACCACATCAGGCCGAAGCGAAAGGCAAGTTCGCTCCAAATTGGCAGGGACCATTTGTGGTGACTAGAGTATTATCCAACGGCGCTCTATGCCTAACCGATGTTGAGGGAAGATGCACCGATACGGCTATCAATTCTGATGCAGTCAAGAGATATTACGTGTAATTCTTTAATGCATTTGTCAACGTTTGGTTTCGTTTGTGTGTATTTGGCATTTTTCGGAGAATGAAATGACAGAGGCAGTTTTTTCTACTACCCAAACACTTTAACCTTTGTGTTCCCCTTTGAGCCTTAATTATTCTTTCATATACCCTCTTTCGGAATCATCAAGGAAGATGTGTAGCAAAATAGAAAAGAAACAGAGAAGAAAAAACACAAGAAAAAGTGAACTACGTTCGACCTGATTCCTCAAGAAGGATACGTAGGCGCCACACGGCTCGGTCATAATAAAATAAAAATCAAAGATCCCCCAAGCAACAAAACTGGGGCAGAAGTCATTGTTTCGTTTGAAAGATAGTGTGGATTCCGAAAGTTGTAATAAGCTGACCATTGAGGTTAAACCCCTTTCTTCAGCCTCACGCGCAGAAAACACATTAAGAACTAGAAAGACCTCTCGATCAGTATTTGAGAAGTGCCAAGTCATGTGAATGAAAGCCAAAAGTGACATCCCGACCCTCGATTGAATCCAGGATGCACAAGCCGAAAGGGGATAACGCTCTAGAGGAAATCTCATGGGTGATACCCCGCCGCAGGGAAAAAAAGCGTAAATGAGAGAGTCTTAACGGTGAAAACCCTCGCGGGCACCTTAAGGCGAAGGAAGTTGAGAGAAGTAAAATGAGAGAGTCTTACGGTGAAAACCTTCACGGGCACCTTAAGGTGACGGGAGATAGAGAGAAATGAGAGAATCTCATTAGTGAAAACCCTTTATGAAGGGCACTGTGAGGTGACAAGGCGAGATGGTTACAAGATGTCGGCATGAGACAAGGTTTGGACATCCGTTTACCTCTAGCAGAACGCGGCATCAGAAAGTGATTGACATGAATAGACTGGGTAGTTTAATCTCAAAGGCGCGGCATAACCATTGGATCAGTTACACATTCAGATAAGTTTTCTTATTTTTGGGTTCAGAAAAGTTTCCCTTTTCTTTTGTCATTTGCGGTCAACATTCTTTTTTTTTTTTTTTTTTTTTTTTTTTTTTTTTTTTTTTTTTTTGCTTACTACCAAGTCTCCCAAAGCAGTATAATGAAAATGAATGGGCGTGGAACGAGGCAATAAGGCAGAAGTTGTTCCGATAGTAAGATTGGAACGACAGGTCGATTGGAAAGTTCACAGGAATTATGAAGTATTATGGACACATATGGCACGTCCGGAAGATGATCTCACGCGACAGATCACCGGCCAAAAGGCCGGATCAAACCAAAGATTGGAATAAAAGGAAAGATGAGAAACCGTTCGAGGAAAGAACATCGTCCCCAGCAAGCGTCAACGTCATCCTCAAAATTCGGGAGAGGCCAAGCAGCTGAAAGAGAAAAGAAAATGGCCCCGACAAGAGTGGCACGACCACTCACTGCGTTTTGAAACTAACAATTTTTCTTTGATTTAAAGCAGGAAAGGAGGGTTCGTTGGCGGAAAAGCATACCATCCAGAAGTTTATCAAACCTGGGGCAGAAAATTTTCTCCTGATGCGAAAATTTTCTTGAAAGCAAAGACCCAGTGGATAAGGGTAGAAAGCAACACAAGATTTCGGGAAATACCGGCTCCGAGCAGAATAGTTTTGAGAAAGGCCAGACAAGACGATGGGGTGATCTTTGAGCCTGGTATCATCCCCAGCAGTTGTTGGAAAAATGAAACAATGGCTTCGAGATTCCCCCAGCAGTATTATATCCCATAATTTGTTCAAGGAAGCAAAAGAGTGAGTCCCAGAGGAGGTATGGGAAGAAGGAAGAGGAAAAAGGGTCCCCCGCCAGGATAATCCCCGGTCCATAACATTTTCAACCCCGGCGAGTCCGAGAGAGAATGAAGGGTGAAGGAAACAAAGAATACTTCCTCAGCAGCATCATCCCCAGCAGGTGAGTAAACAGTTCCAAAGATATCCCTAGCGGCCAAAGTAATACGACCCAGGGGGAAAGCAATTCCAAGACAAGATGGTTCATAAGAAAAGGTGGCCCAATAGGCGATGCAGGAAGAAGAAAATTGTAACGACCCGGCCCGTCGTTACGGGAATTACCACCCCGTTACCTTGCATTTACATATATTATGCTTTTAAAACAGTATTAGAGTATATCGGGTGAGTTAGGAGTGATTTGGATTGAAAATGAAACAAATAGCATGTTTGAAGGAAGCTTGAATATGAAAAGTCAACCAAGAGTTGACTATTGAGTTAGAGTGCTCGAAATCGGATTCTGATGATTCGGATAGTTCCGGGAGGTGATTTGTGACTTAGGGGAGCGATCGGAATTGAATTTGGAGGCCCGGTGTAGAAATAGGCTTGAATTGGCTAAGGTTGAATTTTGGCGAAATCCGAACGGTAGGTGATATTTTGATCCGGGAGTCGGAATGGAATTCCGACAGTTGCAGATAGCTTCGTTAGGTGATTTTGGATGTGCCTGCAAAATTTCAGGTCATTCGGACGTCGTTTGGTCGGGTTTTTGATTGAATGTGCAATTTGGAATGTTTTAAGGAATTTAGGCTTGAATTCGATGCGAATTATGAGTTTTGATGTTGTTAGACGTGTTTTGAGGATTGGAGCAAGTTCGAATAAGGTATTAAGATGTGTTGGTGTGTTTGGATGAGGTCCGGGGGCCTCGGGGTGTTTTCGGATGGTTAAACGGAAGAAAATCATGGAAATTGCAGGTTGAAGAGTCTGGTTCTGTCATTTTCGCTCCTGCGGAATTTTGGTCGCAGGAGCGAGTCCGCAGAAGCGGATATGGGAGCGCAGGAGCGGGTGTTTCGCAGAAGCGGACGCCTTTCCGCTGAAGCGGGGTCGCCGGTGCGACCCAATGATCGCAGAAGCGGACGAGGGCAATTGGGGCATAGTCCGCAGAAGCGGACGTTTCTCCGCTTGGGCGATACCGCAGAAGCGGTCAAGGCGCGCAGAGGCGGATTTTTCCGCAGAAGCGGAAGCTTCTTCGCAGAAGCGGGACCGCTTAAGCGGCCCTTGGTTCGCAGAAGCGGAAGTGGCCGGCTAGGCCTGGAACCGCAGAAGCGACCCTTTGGTCGCGGATACGGAAGCATAGAAGCGGAAAATGTTCCGAGGAAGCGAAAATCGCTGTAAGTAAGTGTATCAGAAGTTAGAAAAATTTCAGAAACATTTTAACATTTGGGGGTCTCGGCTTAAGGGCGATTTTGGGCGATTTTGAGGAGGAAATCAAGGGAAATCATCAGGTAATTAACTATGAACTCGTATTATGATTAGTATTGATAATATCATGCAATTATATCATGAAAATGGAAGAATTTGGGGTAATTATGGAGGATTTAGCCCTAGTCTTGGACTTTAGAAAATCAAGGTTTTGAACGGGCAAATGGAGTCCGATTTTGGTAAAATTGATATGCTTAGACTCGTATTGAGACGAGGGTTCCAGAAATGTGAATTTCGTAAATTTTCGGAATGTGGGCCCGGGGCTCGGGTTTTGACAACTTTGGGAATTTTGATGTAAATTGAGTTGTATTGATTGGGTGTCGTCCCATTGGCCTAAATTGTTGTATTTTTACCGTATTTGATCAGATTCTACACGTACGGAGCTTGATTCTCGTGGCAAGGGCATTGCGGAATAGTCGTCGTGCTATATTGAGGTGAGTAATAGATGTGGGTGATGACCGGCGGGTTCGAAACCCCGGTATACCACTTTGTGACGCTGTATAGCGGCGAGACACGCACACTCTTGAGAGTGCGGGGTCGATCATGAACCGGAGACTATATATTAGTCCAACCTGTTGATACTGTATTATTGGCTATTCTAGAGCCGTCGAACCTCCCTCTCGGATGGTTGCATATATATATATTGTGATAATGGCTACTCTTGAGCCGAGGAACCCCCTTCTTGGGCGGTTGATTATACATGTGGGCCGTGAGCCGGTTATTGGATCCCGCGAGGATCGTTATCATTGTCTTATCACATAGACATGCTAGTTTACTACTAGTCCGCAGCTATTTTTGTTATTATGCTAATTCCAATCTCTGGAACTTGGTATTACTGTTTTCTAACTGAAAAATGATAAAAGAGTTTTCAAAAACTACTTTTGAGCCTGCGAGGCTGTATCTGCATATTAGCTGACTAGTAGTGGATCGGGCTGCGCGCCGCAGCGAGATATATGTTGGATCAGACTGTACGCCGCAGTAAATCTCTATGAGATGTGCTTGGGCTGTAGGAGCCCCTCCGGGGTCTGAACCCCCACAGTGAGCACGGGTACCCAAAATTGGAGTCGGCTACGCGCCGTAGCGGTCATATCATGCATTGCATTGCATTTAGCTACATCTGCTAGCTGTTATGCTATTTATTGGTATTTGTTGGTACAGGTACGGTGAAGATTGATTCTATGACAGGGTAGCTGATTATAGCTTTACATAGTGCTTTATTGTGGATTTCTTATCTGCGCTGTCTTACCCTTGTTTATTACCACTGAGTCTGGCAGTACTCATTTTACTCCCTGCACCTTGTGTGCAAATCCAGGTACCTCTCAACAGTGATCCAGTAGTCGTGCGAGGCGACGTTTGTGGATATTCGAGGTAGCTGCAGAGTCCGCAGGACCCGATATTCCTTCCTACTGTCTTTTGATTGTGTATTGACATTTCTTTCCGCACTTGGTATTCTTGTAAACCTTTTATACTCATGTTCAGGTAGAGGCTCATGACTCTTGACCCTTGGTCTATGGGAGTTAATGCATTATGGGACTTGGTTCCCCGTTTTCATTATATATATCGCTGTTATTTCTTGAATTAATTTGCTTAAATGGGTTAAAGAGAGCTTATAGCTCCGTGGTTGATATGGATTGGTCAGGCTGGCTTAGCAATGTGCTTGGGCGCCATCACGACCGGATTTAGGGTCGTGACAAGTTGGTATCAGAGCCTAGGTTTACTAGGCCTCATGAGTCTTGAGCCGGTTAGTAGAGTCTTGTGGATCGGTACGGGGACGCCTGTACTTATCCTCGGGAGGTTGCGAACCTTTAGGAAAAACTTCATTTTTCTTGAACTCTGTCGTGCGATCTTGTTGTTCTGAGAACTGAACTTCTATATTCTATTCTCTCGCAGATGGCGAGAACGCGAGCATCGGGACGAGGTGGACGACCTCCATTGCCACCTGTTAGAGGCCGTGGGCGCGGTCGTGCTAGAGTTAGAGGTAGGGCAGGTCTGAGGTAGTGCCAGCCGACCCGCCTCGTTGTACCGGATCGGGAGCGGCCCCCGATGGTCGAAGCTCCGGCAGTCCCGGTTCGGGGCCGGACTATATCTATTGCTATTCCCGGTCTTCGGGAAACTCTTGCCCAGATATTATCGGTGTGTTCCGGTTTGGCTCGGTAGTTTCGGCTACCGCTACCGTAGCGACATCTCAGGCAGGGGGTGGTCGGCGGACCCCTGCAGCTCGCACACCCGATCCGGTTGTTCGGGGACTTCGGACGCCAGAGGTCGTCCCCGCTCGGTGGTTGCACCGGTTATTCCTCCGGCTGCACCGGCTCCAGCTCCAGAGCATATGGTTCAGAGTTATGCCCGAGGACGAGCAACGGCGTCTTGAGAGATTTGGTAGACTTCGGCCACCCCATTTCAGTGGCGTCGAGGGCGAGGATGCCCGGGGTTTCTTGGATAAATGTCGGAAGATGCTGCGTACGGTTGGTATTCTTGAGTCCGGCGGAGTTTCATTTACTACATTTCAGTTCACCGGTCCCGCATTTGATTGGTGGGAGGAGTTTGAGAGGCGTAGGCCTGCAAGAGCAGCACCTCTCACATGGCGGCAGTTCTCTACTCTCTTTCTAGAGAAATATGTACCTCGGTCTCGTCGCGAGGAGCTACGTCGCCAGTTCGAGTGGTTGGTTCAGGGCGACATGTCTGTGACCCAGTATGAGCTCGGATTCACACGGTTGGCTAGGCATGCCACATGGATGATCCCTAATGATAGGGAGAGGATCAGGAGGTTCATTGATGGCCTCAATTACTCTATCCGTATTCTTATGACCAGCGAGCGAGTTCTGTCATCATCGTTTGAGCAGGTAGCCGATATGGCACGCTCCATTGAGGCGGATCGTCGCCGAGAGAGAGAGGAGCGGGAGGCCAAGAGGCCTCGTGGTTCTGGCAGTTTCAGTGGTGCTCCATCTAGAGGGCATTCCCAGCAGAGCAGAGGTCGCTCATCTAGACCTTCTCATTCGGGCCGCCCAGAGCAGAGCGGAGGTTCTTATGGCCGTGGTCGACAGGGGTTTCAGCAGGGTCAGTCATCACTTAGTGCCCTCCCAGCCCAGAGTGCAGCACCTACTTCTCCAGCACCAGGTGCATGTTATGAGTGTGGTGAGTTTGGCCACATGAGGAGACAGTGCCCTCGACTCCGTAGGGGCAGGACTCAGCAGAGGGATCAGCCCTCCTCTTCAGCACCATCTCAGGCTAGTAGAGGTGGAGGTCAGTCTTCTCGTGGTCGCCCCAGAGGCGAGGAGAGATCCGGTGGAGGCCAGGCACGATTCTATGCACTCCCCGACAGACGTGATGCAGTTGCCTCCGATGCAGTGATTACAGGTATCATTTCTGTCTGTCACAGAGATGCCTCTGTTCTATTTGATCCAGGGTCCACATATTCTTACGTGTCCTCTTATTTTGCACATCATTTGAGTGCGACTCGTGGTATTCTTGATTTACTTGTTCATGTATCCACCCCCGTGGGTGATACGATTGTTGTGGATCATGTCTATAGATCCCGTGTTATATCTATTGGGGGTCTGGAGACCCAGGCAGATTTGTTATTGTTGGGCATGGTGGACTTTGATGTTATATTGGGTATGGACTGGTTGTCTCCGTATCATGCTATATTGGATTGTCATGCTAAGACAGTTACGTTGGCCATTCCTGGTATTTCTCAGATTGAGTGGCGGGGTTCGACTGATTTCGTCCCTAGCCGTGTTATTTCGTTCTTAAAAGCTCAGAAGATGGTTGAAAAAGGGTGTTTATCGTACTTAGCTTTCGTGAGAGATGTGGGAGCTGAGTCTCCTAGCATTGATTCTGTACCTGTTGTGAGGGATTTCCCAGATGTATTCCCCTCGGACCTGCCGGGCATGCCGCCGGACAGGGATATTGATTTTGGCATTGACTTGGTGCCGGGCACTCAGCCCATATCCATTCCTCCTTATCGAATGGCACCAGCCGAGTTGAAAGAACGCTGAAAGAGCAACTTCAAGAACTTCTGGATAAGGGTTTCATCCGCCCTAGTGTGTCTCCGTGGGGTGCACCGATATTATTTGTTAAAAAGAAAGATGGTTCCATGCGGATGTGTATTGATTATAGGCAATTGAACAAAGTGACAGTGAAGAACAAGTACCCTCTACCGCGCATAGATGATTTGTTTGATCGGTTACAGGGTGCGAGGGTGTTTTCTAAGATCGATCTTCGTTCAGGCTATCATCAGCTGAAGATCAGGGACTCGGATATTATGAAGACTGCATTCAGGACCCGATATGGTCATTATGAGTTTCTTGTGATGTCTTTTGGGCTGACCAACGCCCCAGCAGCATTTATGCATTTGATGAACAGTGTGTTCAGGCCCTATTTAGATTCATTTGTGATTGTGTTCATTGATGACATTCTAGTCTACTCCCGTAGTCAGGAGGAGCATGCTCAGCATCTGAGTATTGTGTTGCAGAGATTGAGAGAGGAGAAGTTATATGCTAAATTCTCCAAGTGCGAGTTTTGGCTCGAGTCCGTAGCATTTCTGGGACATGTGGTGTCTCGTGATGGTATTCAGGTTGATCAGAAAAAGATAGAGGCGGTGCAGAGTTGGCCTAGACCGTCCTCAGCTACAGAGATCAGGAGTTTTCTTGGCTTGGCGGGGTATTATCGCCGGTTTGTTCACAGGGATTTTCATCCATTGCTTCTTCATTGACTAAATTGACCCAGAAGGGTGCACCATTCGTGTGGTCGGATGAGTGCGAGGAGAGCTTTCAGAAGCTCAAGACAGCTTTGACCACAGCTCCAGTGTTAGTATTGCCATCAGCTTCAGGTTCATATACCGTTTATTGTGATGCCTCGAGAGTGGGAATTGGTTGTGTGTTGATGCAGGAGGGTAGGGTCATTGCTTATGCTTCTCGTCAGTTGAAGCCCCACGAGAAAAACTACCCTGTTCACGATTTGGAATTAGCTGCTATTGTTCATGCCTTGAAGATTTGGAGGCATTATCTATATGGTGTATCTTGTGATGTATATACAGACCACCGTAGCCTTCAGCATTTGTTTAAGCAGAAAGATCTAAATTTGAGGCAGCGGAGATGGCTTGAATTGCTTAAAGACTATGATATTACTATCTTGTATCATCCCGGAAAAGCCAATGTAGTGGCTGATGCATTGAGCCGGAAGGCTATTAGTATGGGCAGTTTGGCGTATATTCCAGTTGGGGAGAGACCCCTAGCAGTTGATGTTCAGGCGTTAGCTAATCGGATGGTAAGGCTGGATATTTCTGAGCCCAATCGGGTGATGGCTTATGTAGTAGCTCGTTCTTCTTTATATGATCGTATTCGAGAGCGCCAGTATGATGATCCACACTTACTTGTCCTTAAGGACAGAGTTCAGGCATGATGATGCTAGGGATGTCACTATTGATAGTGATGGTGTGTTGCGGATGCAGGGCCGGATATGCGTGCCCAATGTTGACGGCCTTCGTGAATTGATATTGGAGGAAGCCCATAGCTCGCGGTATTCTATTCATCCAGGAGCCGCGAAGATGTACCAGGATTTGAAGCAGCATTACTGGTGGAGAAAGATGAAGAAAGATATTGTGAGCCATGTGGCTCGGTGTCTAAACTGTCAGCAGGTCAAGTATGAGCATCAGAGACCTGGTGGTGTATTCCAGCGTATCGATATTCCGGAGTGGAAGTGGGAAAGAATAACTATGGACTTTGTTAGTGGACTCCCTCGGACAGCGAGAAAGTTTGATTCAGTTTGGGTGATTGTGGATAGACTGACTAAGTCAGCTCATTTCATCCCAGTGTGTACTACCTATACCTCAGAGCGGTTGGCAGAGATATTCATCCGTGAGATAGTGAGATTGCATGGAGTTCCTATTTCCATTATATCGGACAGAGGTACCCAGTTCACATCTCAGTTCTGGAGGACATTTCAGCGAGAGTTGGGTTCACAGGTGGAGCTGAGCACAGCATTTCATCCACAGACGGATGGGCAGTCTGAGCGTACTATTCAGATATTGGAGGACATGTTGCGTGCTTGTGTCATTGATTTTGGTGGTTCATGGGCTGATTATTTGCCTTTGGCGGAGTTTGCTTATAATAATAGCTATCAGTCCAGCATTCAGATGGCGCCGTATGAAGCTTTATATGGGAGGCGGTGTAGGTCTCCAGTTGGTTGGTTCGAGCCCGGCGAGGCTAGGTTGTTAGGGACAGAGTTAGTCCAAGATGCTTTAGATAAGGTGAAGGTGATTCAGGAGAGACTTCGCACAGCTCAGTCGCGTCAGAAGAGTTATGCGGACCGGAAGGTCCGAGATGTGTCTTATTCAGTAGGTGAGAAGGTGTTGTTGAAAGTTTCGCCTATGAAGGGTGTTATGAGGTTTGGAAAGAAAGGGAAGTTGAGCCCAAGGTTTATTGGACCTTTTGAGGTGCTTAGGAAAGTTGGGGAGGTGGCTTATATGCTTGCTTTGCCACCCGGTTTGTCGGGAGTTCACCCGGTGTTCCATGTATCTATGCTCCGGAAGTATGTCGGAGACCCGTCTCATGTGTTGGACTTCAGCACGATACAGCTAGATGAGGATTTGACTTATGATGTGGAACCAGTAGCCATTTTGGGTCGACAGGTTCGTAAGCTGAGATCTAAGGATATAGCTTCAGTGAAAGTGCGGTGGAGAGGTCGTCCCGTGGAGGAAGCAACTTGGGAGACCGAGCAGGAATTGCGGAGTCGATATCCACACTTATTTGATGCTCCAGGTATGTTTCTTAACCCGCTCGCGGACGAGCGTTTGTTTAAGTTGGGGAGAATGTAACGACCCGGCCCGTCGTTACGGGAATTACCACCCTGTTACCTTGCATTTACATATATTATGCTTTTAAAACAGTATTAGAGTATATCGGGTGAGTTAGGAGTGATTTGGATTGAAAATGAAACAAATAGCATGTTTGAAGGAAGCTTGAATATGAAAAGTCAACCAAGAGTTGACTATTGAGTTAGAGTGCTCGAAATCGGATTCTGATGATTCGGATAGTTCCGGGAGGTGATTTGTGACTTAGGGGAGCGATCGGAATTGAATTTGGAGGCCCGGTGTAGAAATAGGCTTGAATTGGCTAAGGTTGAATTTTGGCGAAATCCGAACGGTAGGTGATATTTTGATCCGGGAGTCGGAATGGAATTCCGACAGGTTGCAATAGCTTCGTTAGGTGATTTTGGATGTGCCTGCAAAATTTCAGGTCATTCGGACGTCGTTTGGTCGGGTTTTTGATTGAATGTGCAATTTGGAATGTTTTAAGGAATTTAGGCTTGAATTCGATGCGAATTATGAGTTTTGATGTTGTTAGACGTGTTTTGAGGATTGGAGCAAGTTCGAATAAGGTATTAAGATGTGTTGGTGTGTTTGGATGAGGTCCCGGGGCCCTCGGGGTGTTTTCGGATGGTTAAACGGAAGAAAATCATGGAAATTGCAGGTTGAAGAGTCTGGTTCTGTCATTTTCGCTCCTGCGGAATTTTGGTCGCAGGAGCGAGTCCGCAGAAGCGGATATGGGAGCGCAGGAGCAGGTGTTTCGCAGAAGCGGACGCCTTTCCGCTGAAGCGGGGTCGCCGGTGCGACCCAATGATCGCAGAAGCGGACGAGGGCAATTGGGGCATGGTCCGCAGAAGCGGACGTTTCTCCGCTTGGGCGATACCGCAGAAGCGGTCAGGGACGCGCAGAGGCGGATTTTTCCGCAGAAGCGGAAGCTTCTTCGCAGAAGCGGGACCGCTTAAGCGGCCCTTGGTTCGCAGAAGCGGAAGTGGCCGGCTAGGCCTGGAACCGCAGAAGCGACCCTTTGGTCGCGGATACGGAAGCATAGAAGCGGAAAATGTTCCGCAGAAGCGAAAATCGCTGTAAGTAAGTGTATCAGAAGTTAGAAAAATTTCAGAAACATTTTAACATTTGGGGGTCTCGGCTTAAGGGCGATTTTGGGCGATTTTGAGGAGGAAATCAAGGGAAATCATCAGGTAATTAACTATGAACTCGTATTATGATTAGTATTGATAATATCATGCAATTATATCATGAAAATGGAAGAATTTGGGGTAATTATGGAGGATTTAGCCCTAGTCTTGGACTTTAGAAAATCAAGGTTTTGAACGGGCAAATGGAGTCCGATTTTGGTAAAATTGATATGCTTAGACTCGTATTGAGACGAGGGTTCCAGAAATGTGAATTTCGTAAATTTTCGGAATGTGGGCCCGGGGCTCGGGTTTTGACAACTTTGGGAATTTTGATGTAAATTGAGTTGTATTGATTGGGTGTCGTCCCATTGGCCTAAATTGTTGTATTTTTACTGTATTTGATCAGATTCTACGCGTGCGGAGCTTGATTCTCGTGGCAAGGGCATTGCGGAATAGTCGTCGCGCTGTATTGAGGTGAGTAATAGATGTGGGTGATGATCAGCGGGTTCGAAACCCCGGTATACCACTTTGTGACGCTGTATAGCGGCGAGACACGCACACTCTTGAGAGTGCGGGGTCGATCATGAACTGGAGACTATATATTAGTCCAACCTGTTGATACTGTATTATTGGCTATTCTAGAGCCGTCGAACCTCCTTCTCGGATGGTTGTATATATATATATTGTGATGATGGCCACTCTTGAGCCGAGGAACCCCCTTCTCGGGCGGTTGATTATACATGTGGGCCGTGAGCCAGTTATTGGATCCCGCGAGGATCGTTATCATTGTCTTATCACATAGACATGCTAGTTTACTACTAGTCCGCAGCTATTTTTGTTATTATGCAAATTCCAATCTCTGGAACTTGATATTACTGTTTTCCAACTGAAAAATGATAAAAAAGTTTTCAAAAACTACTTTTGAGCCTGCGAGGCTGTATCTGCATATTAGCTGACTAGTAGTGGATCGGGCTGCACGCCGCAGCAAGATATATGTTGGATCGGACTGCACGCCGCAGTGATATCTCTATGAGATGTGCTTGGGCTGTAGGAGCCCCTCCGGAGTCTGAACCCCCACAGTGAGCACGGGTACCCAAAATTGGAGTCGTGCTACGCGCCGTAGCGGTCATATCATGCATTGCATTGCATTTAGCTACATCTGCTAGCTGTTATGCTATTTATTGGTATTTGTTGGTACAGGTACAGTGAAGATTGATTCTATGACAGGGTAGCTGATTATAGCTTTGCATAGTGCTTTATTGCGGATTTCTTATCTGCGTTGTCTTACCCTTGTTTATTACCACTGAGTCTGGCAGTACTCATTTTACTCCCTGCACCTTGTGTGCAAATCCAGGTACCTCTCAACAGTGATCCAGTAGTCGTGCGAGGCGACGTTTGTGGATATTCGAGGTAGCTGCAGAGTCCGCAGGACCCGATATTCCTTCCTACTGTCTTTTGATTGTGTATTGACATTTCTTTCCGCACTTGGTATTCTTGTAAACCTTTTATACTCATGTTCAGTAGAGGCTCATGACTCTTGACCCTTGGTCTATGGGAGTTAATGCATTATGGGACTTGGTTCCCCGTTTTCATTATATATATCGCTGTTATTTCTTGAATTAATTTGCTTAAATGGGTTAAAGAGAGCTTCTAGCTCCGTGGTTGATATGGATTGGTCAGGCTGGCTTAGCAATGTGCTGGGCGCCATCACGACCGGATTTGGAGTCGTGACAAAAATGGTACAGAAAACAAAGGAAGGCGGTCAAGATGGGATGAAATTAGACGTAGTAGGTGAAGTCAGGGAGCCCGCCTGGAGAATGGAGTGGCGATTTTATTTTGAAGTTGTAGGTGAAGTCAGGGAGCCCGCCTGAAGAATGGAGTGGCGATTTATTTTGAAGTGTAGTAGAAGTCAGGGAGCCCGCCTGAAGAATGGAGTGGCGATTTATTTCGAAGTTATAGTTGAAGTCAGGGAGCCCGCCTGAAGAATGGAGTGGCGATTTATTTCAAAGTTGTAGTTGAAGTCAGGGAGCCCGCCTGGAGAATGGAGTGGCGATTTTATTTTGAAGTTGTAGGTGAAGTCAGGGAGCCCGCCTGGAGAATGGAGCGGCGACTTTATTTTTAAAGTAGTAGTTGAAGTCAGGGAGCCCGCCTGAAGAATGGAGTGGCGATTTTATTTTGAAGTAGTAGTTGAAGTCAGGGAGCCCGCCTGGAGAATGGAGTGGCGATTTTATTTTGAAGTAGTAGTTGAATTCAGGAAGCCCGCCTGAAGAATGGAGTGGCGATTTATTTCGACGTTATAGTTGAAGTCAGGGAGCCCGCCTGAAGAATGGATTGGCGATTTATTTTGAAGTGTAGTAGAAGTCAGGGAGCCCGCCTGAAGAATGGAGTGGCGATTTATTTCGAAGTTATAGTTGAAGTCAGGGAGCCCGCCTGAAGAATGGAGTGGCGATTTATTTCAAAGTTGTAGTTGAAGTCAGGGAGCCCGCCTGAAGAATGGAGTGGCGATTTAGTTTTGAGTTGTAGTTGAAGTCAGGGAGCCCGCCTGAAGAATGGAGTGGCGATTTTATTTTGGGGTAGTAGTTGAAGTCACGAAGCCCGCCTGGAGAATGGAGTGGCGATTTTTATGTTGAAGTAGTAGTTGAAGTTAGGAAGCCCGCCTGGAGAATGGAGTGGCGATTTAATTTTGAGTTGTAATTGAAGTCAGGGAGCCCGCCTGAAGAATGGAGTGGCGATTTATTTTGAAGTGTGGTAGAAGTCAGGGAGCCCGCCTGAAGAATGGTGTGGCGATTTATTTCGAAGTTATAGTTAAAGTCAGGGAGCCCGCCTGAAGAATGGAGTGGCGATTTATGTCGAAGTTGTAGTCGAAGTCAGGGAGCCCGCCTGAAGAATGGAGTGGCGATTTATTTTTGAAGTTGGTTGAGGAAAGCAATCATGAATCCCCAGCATGAATCCAAGTTCATAATCAAAAGGAAGGCAATCAAGATAGACCAAAATAACAATCGTCAGGAGAGAAGAGGCATGTGAAGAAACATCAGAACTAGCAAGATGGCAATGAACATGACCAGATCAAGCTAGAAAGATAGATAAGAGTTTGTAGCACTGTAACTTAGTCTAGCTTCTTATTTTTCGTTTAGCACGATGTAACAAGGGGATCAGTTAAGCGGTGGCGCCAGCAGTAACAGCAGTAACAGCAAGATCACAACAGTCACGGTAGTCCCAGCTACCAAAACTTCCCGAACTACATTGACCTGATTCCCTTTTAGCCAGGGATATGTAGGAGACCTTTTGAAGCAAGGTTCGGTCAAACTTTTCCAAAAAATGCTTCACACGGAGCGTTTAAACGGGCAAAAGTCGCTCGTATCGGCTCACTTGTCTTTGCACGAAAACTCTTCATGTTTCCGCGCAAAGAGGGGCAGCTGTGAGCACGTAATTTTTACCCCACGCGAGCTACTCCCAAATGAAATCAAAACAAAATGGTTTGTTTTAATGTGGGCATTTTTGTGTATTCTTGTGAGTTTTTGCATTTTTGAGGGCTCATACTTGTTTGTCTAAGTAAATAATTAATCAGAAAAACAGAAAATATATATGTGCATTTGTGTTCTTTGTCAATTGGTTGATTTTATATTGAATTAATGAAGCATTTGTTTTACTACTCAATTTTGTTTTCGAAGTGGCTTTTATTTAAAGTGAATATTGATGAAGCAAGAGGCTAAAAATGCAAGCTCTCCAGGCCCAAATGCTGTGCTCCACCCGGTCCGTTCAATAAGTCTCTAAGACTCGTGAAACGACGTAGCAGGGCATTGAAGCTACGTCGTTCTGGCACTGGCATATCTCGACCGTAGAGCCATCCCTAATCCAACGGTGGAGATTTGATTCATCCTCACCCGTTCCAGGTAACCCGATCCAGGTCCGGACCGACCCAGTCCCGCATAGACACACAAACGGCGTCGTTTGGATAAGTGAGAAGATCCAGGCCGTTGATCCCATTTGATCAAACGGCCAGGATTAAATCCCAGCCCCACTATATATACTAAAAGACCTACCCAGCCCCCCCTAAGCCAGACCCCCCCCTTTTCTCTCCTTCATCGTCTCTCTCACAGAGACGATTAACCCCCGCCGTGCCTCCGCCGCACTCCGCCTGCCGGAAATCGCCTCACGGCGGTTCCGGTAGGCCAATGGCCACCAAATTAACACCATAGATTCCCCTCACTTCCCTCTCCTTGAATCCATCCTTCGTTTTCCTCGAATAATCCCCAAGACCTTCGAATATCGAATCAAAGTTTCGTCAGAAACAAAAACTTATGCCAAACCGCCCCAAACTCACCCCAAGCACTCCTCACACCTCCCTCACACCCCTACTAACCCTGGTTCGGCTCGAATCTTGCCAGAACCGGTCGAGCCCCAAAACGGCCACATGAACCCTAAAAACCCAAAATGGGATCTCCGTTCGAAATTAATAAGAGATTGAGGTCTAATGGACCTTAATCTAGGTGTTCTCGACCGAGAACACCTCGATTAAGGCTCGTTTGGCTTCAATGATTCAAGGACAATTGATTCGAGACCCGTTTGCTATGGATTTTTATCTTTCAAGGTATTATTTCCCTTTTCTAAGCCTCATCTATTCCGTGTTGTGCATTTTCTGTATGATTTTCCGTTTGTTTTGTTTTCTTTTCAATTTTATTAAATTTGCTAGTCTACTCTCCAAGACCTTTTATTTGGTCGATTTCCTTCTGTTCCTTTAGTTAAAATGAATCGTATGCTCAGTTTGATTAAGGTCGTCAAGCAATTAATTCATATTTGTTGGTTCCCTTGGTCTGCCCGTATGCAATTCATTAGTCTATGATTTGTTTGTTTGATTCTGGATTAGGGGTTAATTGGACATAATTGATAGGGTTTAACTAGTGTTAGTTTAATATTCTGCCCGTAAGAGAGATTAGTGGAACCTGCTGTACAGCAGGGTATCCCACTAGTCTCCTGCAATCAGCATTTTTAATGCTATAAGCCATACACGGACATTGAATAGTGGGGAGTTCAGGGAGCCTAATGGGTTGTTCAGAGAATATGATGGGTTGGGGGGTTAGTTTAAGGGGTGGCACCATTAGGAGTGGATTTTAAAAAACTATATAGAGAGGGAGAGGAGACTGGAGAAAGGGATTCGAAATATAGACAGAGACATTCATACACACAGACTCTTAGAGAACACTGGGGATAGACATTCACAACCTAGATATCTACATACACTCATATAAACACGTTGCTATTGACTGCCTACTGGTTGCTCTTGCTTTGGCTTCTAGTTCTTCTGTCATTACTGTCATTTTGAGGCTGTAGTGGTCGTTTGGTTGCGGTTGTTCTGTTGGTGCTGTTGTTCTTGTGCTGTTGTTGTTGTTGCTGTGCTGCTGTGACTGTGACTACCACTGGTTGTTGTTGATTCCGCTGTTGGGTGTCTCACTATTGTTGTTGGTCGTGTCTTGCTGCCGTATATCGTTGGGTTTTATTGCTATTGGCTGCTGGTACACTGCTGTTGTTGCTATTACTGCATAGCTGATACCGTAGCCTTTTCATCTTTGTCAATTTCCAGGTACACGTTTGTAAACTCATGCTTTACGGGAATAAATTGAAGTGATGATTCCCCCTTTTGTGGATCTCTTTGAATTTCACTGTTTTCATTTGCAAACTGATATCAATTTAAGAAATATGTTATGAAGTTCTTGCTTTATAGTATCCTAGTGATTTGAGTTAAGTCTGGATGAATGTGTAATTAGTTTTTTTTTATTTTTTTTTAACAGTGGGTTTGGACTGTAACACTAACGAATTTTCAGAACTTTAGATAATTTTGGTTTTGTTTCATGTTAGTAATAGATTCTTATGTTTAGTAGTATGTAGCTAACAATTAAAGAGTTAGTAGCTTTTTTAACGATTGGTAATATAATAGAGTGAGCATTCATTTGAAGGTTTGGTATACTTCTATTATGATAATGAAAAAAAAACAGAGGTTCAGTTGTTATTAAGGAAGATAATTTACAGCTAAGTTTTTTTTGCAAAATACAATAAGTAATCCATGAATTAGGCCATGAAGAATTTGGTATGCAATAGGTTCAATCATTTAGAACAAAAGTGGTTATGGGCCTCGCCTTTATTTCGAGACCACAACACCCTTACTACTAGATTTTGTTTGACATGTTTAACTTAAGCTTGTCCAGTTATGAAATTGTAAAAGGAGTAATTTGCTATAGAGTTGAATAGTTTCAACTTATTCGAAAAGAAGATTATAAAAAAAAAAAAAAATGTCTGGCGCACGAGGACAAGCAAGACAATGGATTATGTGGAAAAATAATCAATCAAAAAATGTTAGTTTGACGTATCTAGTTCGGAATTTACTAGGTCACTGGAGTAAATAACATCGTTTTAAATAGCAATTTGAGTAAAATTAGTGACTAATGTTAGTGATGAACGTTAGCATGAAGTTCAAAAATGACTTTTGTATTACACATAGTTAACTTCAACGGTTCAATTTATCTAATACTGTCGGTTTAAATTAATTAGAGAATGGTTAGTTTGTTATGATATTTTGTCAAATTCGTATGTTATTTATAATTTTAGTTTTAATATTATTCGCTTGTAGAATAAGGCATAAAACAATTTCCCCTATGCAAGCTCGAGTGCAATTTCTGTTCACATTGATCTAATAACTAATAAGAGGCCCGAACTTATAAACATGCAATAAATTAGGACCTTTTCTCTTTTATTTTAGAGACGAACTTAACAAAAAAAATGTAGTCACTTTAGGATTGTCCTTTTAAAATAAACGAGACGAGCCTCGCCAAAAATACACAATTGTGGGGCCCTCGAATAATTGTCATGAAAACTTAGACTTGGAAGGACCGTCTAGCGAATTTCACGGTCCTTTCCCAAAGTTAAATAGACGATAGACTCTTTAGGCACGATTTGAAATAAAATTACTTTCCTGAATACGGGTGTGCATTTATGTGACCCAAATCTTACTCTCGGCGAAACTGAAATACATTAAAGTCGCAGGCGTACTGGTTGCGGTGCGGCTCGAAATGTGTTTTCGTAACGTCGCAATTCTTCTAAAAATTAAAGCGGGATATATGAGCACACAAATAAAATATATAAAGAAATCATATAGAAACAAAAATTGCAGTTGAGCGACCGTGCTAAAACCACGGAATCCGGGAGTGCCTAACACCTTCTCCCGGGTTAACAGAATTCCTTATCCAGGTTTCTAGTTTCGCAGACTATATTACATAGTCATAAATTTCCTCGGTTCGGGATCAAACCGGTGACTTGGGACACCATTACTTTCCCAAGTGGCGACTCTGAATTTAATAAGATGGATCCCGTCTCGATTGTCCTTTAATTGGAAAAACTACCTTGCGCCCTCGCGGGTGCGAAAAAGGAGGTGTGACATCCATTATTTGCTAATATGTCGTGATACCTAATATGGGTTGTGTTCCCTTATTTGTTAATGATGGTGAGGATAGTGAGGTACAAGATTGAGTGAGGCCGAGGGCCTGGTTGTGAGGATATTTATACCATAGCGCGTGAGTTGTCCACGTAGCATGTGAGCTGACCATGCGGGTCCACGTATTGATACCATAGCATGTGTGTTGTCCACGTAGCACGTGAGTTGGCCGTGCGTATCCATGTATTGATATGATGGCACGTGAGTTGTCCGTGCTTAGCGCTTGGTCTTTGGTAGCCCCTCTGAAGTCTATACACATCTCCAGTGAGCGCAGAGTGTTGAGTGTTGAGTGTTGAGTGTTGAGTGTTGAGTGTTGAGTGTGGAGTGCCGAGTGCGAGTGCAAGTGTTGAGTGATGGAGTGACATTGCTGTGAGGTTGCGTTTACTTTTATTGTTGCTACATTTATCTGTTAACTTTCTTTGTGGCATTTGTTGGTTTTATGGAATTTACATGTTTATTCATGGTTATTGTTAATTGTAAAAATAAATAATTGGACTGTTTTTCTCAGCTCGTCACTACTGCTCAGTTCCTTATTTATTTCTGTTTCTACTGAGGTGGTTGTATTCATACTCTACCCTGCACCTTATGTGCAGATCCACGTAAGTTAGAGCGTGGTGATCATTGAGTTTAGTCCGGCTTTAAATAGAGACTGCAAGGTAGCTGCCAGTGTCCGCAGGACCTTGTTACTCTTTTGGTCATTTCTTCTTTTAGACAGTTATATATCTTAGTTCATAGTTTTAGTCGCTCATGACTTAGCGACACCTTGATGTTTTGGACTAGCTTCCGTGATTATATTAATTATATGTGACGATCCAACCCGTCATCTCATGTGTTACCATCATGTTTTCCCCGTTTATGGCTTCTTCATATTTCATTTTCGTTATGTGATGTGTGAGTGTTGATTTGGAAAAATTTTGATAAGAAATGAGACCCTTAGTCTCTTTAAGGAAAACTTAAGTTGGAAAAGTCAACTAAACATTGACCATTGAATTAGAGGGCTCGGATGTAATTTCTGGTGATTTGGTTACTTTTGGAGAGTGATTGTAACTTAGGAGTGCGATCAAAATTGATTTTGGAGGCCCGGTCTAGAATTCGGCTTAAATTGGCGAAGTTAGTATTTTGTCGAATTCCGGTCGATGGGTAAGAATTTGATCCGAGGGTCGGAATAGAATTCCAAGAGTTTCTGTAGTTCCGTTAAGTGATTTTGGATGTGTGTGCAAATTTTTAGAAGCTTCGCTATTTCCTTCGACTTCGTGTCATCACCTTGTTAATTCAGCGCCATGCCTCCCCATGAAATTGTTCGGCTCGTCTTCACAGTCTTGGTGGCTGACTCCACCCCATTGTGACATTCACACACAACCGCCTTGAAGCATGGACATAGGTCCTTCTTCGTGGTTGTTAAGGGACTCTCCTGCCATTCATCACAACCCTTTAGATGGCTAGGTGACCTACTATCACCCATTGCACAGGAGACATCCTTGACAATATCTCAGTCCAAATAGGATGTCCCCAAAACCATATTCCAAAACATAGACAATGGCAGGAACAATGACTATGAAGTGGTCTGATCAGGATCTTGTTAACACCTAATTTTTGACTATATTAGAATTTTTTTTTCACTTTTCACACTAACTTCCTACTTCACCCACTTCCCCTATTCTCTCCACTACCTCCCACTCTCCTCTACTCATATTGCCCACCCATTCCCCACTCATTGTTAAAGAACAAACCCCTCAATCTGATTTTCACACTAACACACACAAATAGGAGAGCCATCACTTCCTCTAGGAGACAACCACTAAAATGCGGAAAAAAGAAAAACACCAACAAAAATTCCTTAGATTTGCGATTTCCAGCATGCAAAACGCAGCAGCAGTAGTGAGAGATAGGACAGCTGGAGGAGAGAGTTGTATACACTCTGTATATACTAGATATACATTCGATATACTCTAGATATACAGAGAGATACACGGGTATACATTGGGCAGCCAAAACCACCCAAACCACAACTGAAAAACAGCTTTCATACCAGAGAAAAAACCAGCGAAATCTTTCCAAAAAATACCCCAAAATCAGCCATAAACATTCCATTATAGCTCAAGCCTTAACCCCAAAATCCATATTCAATCAGTCCATAAATCATTACCTTTAGCTATCAAAATTCGGCCTCAAAATAAAGCTGAAAAACTGCTCCAAAATAGCTCAAAAAATGTAGCAAAACAGCACCATACAACAATGATTCTGTTTGAGGTTATCGAGTCGAGGTTTCCCCAATCGATGGGTCTGTTGGAGGTTGTCCGATTGTGCAGTCTGATGTAATTTAAAGTTCAAAATAAGCTATAAGCAAAGTTTTTTTCTTTCTATTCTGTTTCTCTCTTTAATAATTTGAACCATTTCATATTGTTTTAATTTCAAGTTTCACATGAATGAGTGTTGTTTGTGAGTATCTTATGTTCGGGCCATCATTTTACTCGGTGTTTGTTGGAAATCTTGAATGAATATTTTGCGTTTTCTTGAATGTTGAATTTTGAAAATATAAAAAAGGATATATGACTAGGTGAAACCATGAAATATGATGGTCTTATGGGTGTGAGTGTGCCGTCAATTTTCATATTGTTTTTGAGTTTGCAATCCTAGGCATGTTGATATTTTGCATCTGCTTATGGGGATTTACAGTTTTCTTTTAAGATGTACTTGGTTGATTTTTGCTTTGAATGAGTACTTGAAAAAAAAAAAAAACTGTTAATTTGAGTTGATTTGATTCGGTTGATAATTCAAATGATATGTTATTTGTTTAAAGGCTCATAAACGAGGCACCATATTTGTGATTGGTTTGATTTTCAACGATCGCTATAAATGAAATTAAAATGTCTAGGTATTGAAATGTTTAGAATGTGGATGAGTTGAAGCAAGTCTACGGCTTGTTTTCATTCGCTGTAGATGCATGGTTAATGTGATTAAGCATTTTAACAATTCAAGAAAAGTTAGTCGGATATAATTGCTAGTTTCGTAGGAAGTTTGAGATTTTATTTTAAATAAATAAATTGAGGCGTGCCGCGCCAAATATTATCTCAAAAATGCATGACCCTCACTTAATTTTATTAGAAATCCTTAGAACTCGAGACGTGCTATTTAGCGAATTTCATTGCATCCCACAAAGCTAATAATACGCTAGTTGCTTTAGGCCCGTTATTTAAATAATATACTTTCTGCACATTCATGCAACCCAAATTCAAATCTCAAAACGTCGAATAAGAATGTGTCGAGCCTCCCGGTGCAATTTATGTGACATGATCCGAAAATACATTTTTAAACAACGTTCACTTTCGTAAAAAATAATTAAAAGCGGTAAATAATTATAAAATTATAATTCACGTTCGAACATGTATAAAAATTAGATTTTAGCCATTTATAATAATTTATGCGACCGTGCAAGAACCACGGAATTCGGGGGTGCCTAACACCTTCCATCGGGTCAACAGAATTCCTTACACAGAATTTCTAGTTCGTAGACTCCAATTAGGAAGTCGACAATATTCAGCGATTAGGGATTTAAATTAAACCGGTGACTTAGGACCAAAAGCCAATCTTATCCCAAGTGGTGACTCTAAATAAATAAATAATCTCATTTCGAATAATGTCTTTTTAAATGGAAAAACTCTCTTATACATTTATCCTCCGGGTAAGGTGCACAAAAAGAAAGTGTGACAGATCTGATACCACGTGTCACGGGCCGACATCTTCTCGGACGATCCAAAATGCCCGTGTGGCGAATGTATTTACCCTGAACTACAGGTCAGCCTTTCTTCTTTCCCAGGTTTTCTAGCACGATCATGTGCCTGTGGTGGAACCTGCCAAGGAGGCTTGCTCCAACTGTGCCGCTCGACCAATGTCTAGGCTTGAAGCATTGACTAACTGTGGGGCTTCTTATCTTTGGATCAGATCCATGCGCGCACCTGAGGTTGGCTAAGGACATGCCAGTCCTTCGCCTAGACTAAGCATCGCTCTCGCGTGCACAACCTAATCCTCAAGCTTGACACTCGCCTCATGCATCCACACCCAGTTTGTGCTTTCCCAGAGTGGGTAAACCTTCAGTCCTTGGCGTTTGGCATGCGCGTCTTTTATAGCATGCCCATATTTGCCTTTAGCATAGGCCAACATAGCCCTCGCTACATACTTCTATCCCGCATAGTGCAGTGTCGCCCCACAACTGCATGTCTAGGCCAAAAGACCATTGCTTGTCTAGATGAACCCAAGCCAAGCTCACAAGTCGACGCATGAGGCCCCTAAGATAAGTGTTTCAAGTGCCCAATCGGCACGGAGGTCTTGATCCAACACTTTGGCTGCCCGCGGGGCCAAACCGTCCCACACGTCAAGCCTCTAGCGCCCGTTTGGTGCCCAACGCTAGCCCTAAGGCGTTGCATCGTCCATAGAGTCCCCAAGCTCATATGAATACCTATGACACTCCTTTGAGATGCCTAGGCAGGCCCCTAAGGTTCCCTCAGAGTGGATCATTTGGCGCGGCTCCGTGGTAGCCCGCACGCGGGAGGCAGGTTGAGCTTCAAGACCTATACCCCCTCCCCCTTTATATATGCTAAAAATAAAAAGTCCCATGGCTCCCCAGTAACCATGCTCTGGTCAGAGGATCGGAGTGACTCTTCCTCGCATCAACGATCTCCAAATGATGCCTCACTTAGTCAGCATATATAAGGGCATACTAGGAACACGGTCTAAGGCCGGAATCCCTAGATTGGCAACTTAAAACAGCACTTTAGGACATGCAACACAACACATCTAGATTGTTGTTGCCTCTTGCAACGTCCCTGCCTGATGCTCCCTCATTACGCACTGCGCAATTGACACTCGTCTTGCGACACTGTAGCATGCAGTACACATGGATGATCTGACCCCAAAATTCGGGGTGTCACATCCCATCTCATATTGTATCGTATTTCCAGAATATGATACAAAAAAAAGAAGAGGGCGAGAATGTGAAGCAGCGTGTGGTTTTAGGATTTGACGAAGAAGAATATATATAAAGGGAAGAAAATAAAGGAGAAACATGTTGTTAACTGAAGCTTTCATACTGTTGGCTTCGACCAATTTCTCAGTCTATTTGAAATTGGAGATGCATAATCACAAGTGTCACGTGTGCGATTGTCAAAGAGGTGACTAATATATACACCTATTTATAATCAGGATAAATATTTCTACTTAATTTAAAAGACACATGTCCTATGTTTACTACTTTAATGCAGATATATAGTTAAAGGAATAGAGGCCAATATATATATATATATATATATATATATATATAATTTATTTAAGAACCTTTTATATATTTCAGACTTAGTCAACCGAGTGTATATATTGTGATAATATTTCAAATTCAAATACTCATAACATTCAAATCATAAATTGTTATATTTGTATGCACGCAATACAGATAATGATTTACTTTTGCTAACTATACTTGAAACATTCAATCTTAGGTTTTGTTGAAGGTTGACGGGATCGAAATAGTTGAAGTCCAGTCAACTCCTTTTGGGTTTTTTTCTATTTTCTTTTGGGACATTATTTAACATTCCTGATTCTTGCTCTTTCGCAATCTAAGTGAAAGTGCGGATTAATTAATAATTATGGACTAAAATAGTTTTTGAGAGATTTTGGACACTAGCATTACATTTAAACAAAAGTATATGTACTTCGAAATATACCATTCCCATTGTATATTAAAGGCATAATATCTCTTAATTATCTCTCTCCCAATAAGATCAATGAACACAAGAAAGATCAAAGTTAAATATTTCAGTATTGTTGATAATTCATCGAGATAAAAAGATAAACTATTTACGCTATTTGTAGCCCTTGGAGCAATTAATGATTTCTCTGTGTACACAAGTATGCCAATAAAAGAAAGGGGAAAAAACTACTAACACTATACAACATTCTAAATTACTTGGTAAAACAAAAAAATTATTTGATCATTGACGTGTAAAAAGTTACAATTGAAGGCATACCACACTTTATGCAAGATTTTTTTTTTTTTTTTTTGGAACACCAGGAAAACCCTATCCAAAAATATAAAACAGTTGAACCCAACTCTCTAATTTCACCTCCGATTAAAATAAATGAGGAATTTACATAGAATACAACTTTTTGAACTTTTATTTATATTTTTTACAGATGCTTTAATAAAATTACTTTTAGTACAACTTATTTCAAAAACATAAAATTTTAACTAAATTATATACAACTCTTTAATCCCTAAAATCTATCCTAGATATTCGCTCTTACTGATAAATATTTCTTTCTGATTCTCACGTATCTACTCCCCCAATTTCTCAAATAAAAGATACTCCATAATTTCTTCCATGCAACACTGAAATGTTAAAACATGTATATGGTGTATTGAAGATATTTATGAGCGTATTAATTAAATAGAATAGTAGCAAAGTATTACATGTTAAGTTACTATATATATTATATTGCTTATAGGTATAAAATATAATGATATCAAATTCAATATATCATATACAAATCATATATACATAAAATAATTATTGCTCTGCCATGCCTTCAGAGCAACCCCTCTTATCAATTTTTTTATTTGTTATTAAATATATATTCAGTTATCAAATTTTATCTATAACTTAACAAAGTAAGAATAAAATAATATTCATGGAATAAAAAAAAATTCAAAAAAACAGTAAAATCTAATAAAATCGAACAAATCCAGTCCATGTACATCTCTACTAGCTGGTTAGCAAATTTAGCTGACCAGATTTTGCAATCTCAATAGGACCGTTGAAGCGTCAATCCCTAATCTCGTTATTTTCGCCTACAACCATAAGATAACAAGAAAAGCATTATTTAGTTGCTAAATTTAATTACTAGCTACATTTTCCATCATCTTTCATACTAATATTAAACTCATGCATAAATGAATTACCTGAGCATAGATTGTATAGAAAACCTTATCGCAAACTGTTGAAAAATGAGCAGTAACAACTTGAGTTCCTTCTTCCTCTAAGATATTGATGATTTCTTGCATTAAGAAATACTTCTTTTCCAAACCACTAATTAAAATCACCTCTAGTGTTGAACCCAATTCTCTAACTTCAACCGCAGGTGTTTCTAAAGTACAATTTGTCATTATTTTCTTTGAATTACTTCTACTTTCACTTGTGCTATGTGCTACCTTGTCCTTCCTCCTCTTTAATACCTCTACTCTTTCTTTTAATTGCTCAATGTAAGAAATAGCTTGATCAACTTGGTCTTGTTGTGACAGCACCTCCTGAAATTGTAGGCATACTCAAAATCGGTTATTTGACATGATCGAGCAACCTACGAACAGTTATCGTCTACATAATATCATTGAATTTATTTATTATTATCGTTAATCAGTGTATCAAGATATCAATCTGAGATCTTATTTTGGTTCCATTTTCAATATGAAAACGAAAAGAAAAAAATATAGCTAGAAAGTCAGGAAAAAATAACAACCTTTCTTTAAGGAAAACAAAAAAAGAAAAGTTGATTAACCGAAAAAGATTATATTCTATGCATTGAGTCTACGAATAATATTGAAACCATATTTAAGGTAAAAAGCTATAGTTGTCTTAAGACATTGAGCTAATGCAACAACTTTTAAACAAGCGAATAGGCATTAAGAGAAACTCAAACAACTACTATTTGACATCTGTTTAGACATTAAGTGAATAGCAGCAATAACTGAATTTGAAAAATGTACATTACTAGCAAGCTTTTAAAAAATCGCTGAAGTTAAAAAAGAAAAGAAAAGGAGTGTCCTTAAAATCTGAGAATTGAAGAACCGTGAGATCCCTAATATCTGTTAGGACCGAAAAATTATGTGTCATGCGGATGCTAGTAAAGCAAACCTTAAATAACGATAAATCATACAACAAAAGAGAAATATATCAAAAGAGACGCAAACATTTAACGTGATTTGATCAATTAACATACGTCCACGGAGGAGATGAGCAATCCACTATAATAAAAGAGGGTTCAAAATATCGAGAGAACAATATCACAAAGAGGCAAACACAAGTGACACATTAACACTTGTCCGATAAAGTTCTATTCCTAAATACGACTCTCAAACCTCATATGGCAACTAAATGAGAAGGAAAGATCCTCAATTTATAGATGTCTAAATATTTTTCTACAAGAAAAAGAACTAGCCAAGTATAAAGGAATTATAATTTTCTTCTGCAGAAAAGAAAAACTCATTATGGTAAATATGGTGTCTTTCAATCAAGAGAAAAGATGCAAAATATGATTAAAAAAGTCAGGACAAACAGGTGACAAAAGCATATACTATAATCATTTATAAATGATGAGAATAGACAAAGATGAGTGAGAGAGAGATATGGTTTGACGTGCGTACCGTAGAGGGTTTGAAATGGTGGGGAGGAATGAGAGAACTAAGCTTAGAACAAAGAAATTTCATATATATTCTTCTGTTCCTTTCCACTGTTTTCCTTTCAGGCTTTCCTGTATTAATAATGATTCTTTCCATTTGAATTAATATTAGTTGGTCACTCTCTTCTTAAGCAAACCACAACGTTTTGATTAAAGTATTTATAAAGAAGCCATAAAGGGTATTTATAAAGGGAAAAGAGGGAAGGAATTATCAAAGTCACTTTTTATGAAACAAAAAGAATATGTGTCAACCTCATTTCCAACGCTTAAATTTTGACTTTCTAGTGTTTTGTGTTTTATGGACCATAAATAAACAGACATGCAAAGATATCAAAATAGTAACTACAAGAAATGACTACCAAAAAGAGAACACAAATGTATGTATGCTCGAGTAACTAATACGGTTTTTGTTTTTATTTTTGTTTTTGTTTGCCTTTTTTTTCCATGCGCCGAGGGTCGATTGGAAACAGCCTCTCTGCCCTCTCGGGTAGAGGTAAGGCCTGTCTACATATTACCCTCCCCAGACCTCACATTGTGGAAATATACTGGGTTGTTGTTGTTGTAATACATAGTTTACTGATTTTAGTATTATGAAAACCAATTTTATGACTTTTGTTAACTATATCATTCATAGCTTGTATTTAGGAGATAATTTCTCTAAGACTTATAGCCTAGGATAGTGCTAATCTCTTGTAATTAGTTTCCTAGTTTGTAGCCTGGGATAGTGCTAATCTCTTGGTAACTTCTTGTAATTAGTTTCCTAGTTTGTAGCCTAGGATAGTGCTAATCTCTTGTATATATTGACTCTCAATAGCAATGAGAAATACAAGGAAAATTCTCCAAATCTTTCATGGTATCAGTTAGCCTAGGGTATTCTCTCTAATTCCGCTGCACCCTACGCTCTCCTTTTCCGCCCATATCTTCTTCTTCTTCTTCCTCTATTTTTTCTCTTTTCTCTTCTCACCGGCAGTTTCTATGGGGGAGTCTAAATCGTCCTTCCATCCGACTCTTGCTGTTTCTAATATCAAGAACAATATTCCCATCACTCTTGAGATGGAAAATGTTCAATATTCTACGTGGGCGGAATTATTCAAGGTTCACGCAAAATCAAACAAGGTTCTTCACCATATCATTCCTCCGGCCAAGGGCAAGGAGCAACCTCCTCCATCTACGGATGCGGAAACGGAATTGTGGGCAACCTTGGATGCCACGGTTCTTTCGTGGATTTATTCTACTATTTCTCGTGATTTGTTGAACACCATTATTAAGCCCGACTCTACGGCTATGGAAGCTTGGGATAGGTTACGTGACATATTCCAAGATAATAAACATTCTCGTGTCGTGGCTTTGGAACAAGAATTCTCCACCACTTCTATGGAGGATTTCCCAAATGTTTCATCTTATTGTCAACGTCTCAAATCCCTTGCGGATCAATTGAAGAATGTTGGGGCTCCGGTGTCCGATAGTAGAATGGTTTTACAATTGGTTGGAGGTCTTACTCGGCCGTACCGAGGTGTGGGTACATTGATTCGCTAAAGTAATCCTCTGCCTCCTTTTTACAAGGCTCGATCCATGCTCACTTTAGAAGAAGCTGGGTTAGCAAAAGAAGCAGCCACTGAGTCTGCTATGGTGGCCTCGAGTGATGGTGGTCCAAGCCATGGAGATAAACAGGGTCACAACAAAGGCAAGAATAATTCTGGTCGGCGCAACAACAACGGTGGCCGGAAAAATTCGGGTACAGGTGGTGGCAAGAACTTCGCCGGCAACAAGGGTGGTGGCCGGGACCAGCAGTCCGGCAGCCACGGTGGACAGCAGCACCAGTCACAGTGGCAGCAACGGCAGCCTGCGGGATCAGCTCCATGGGGCTGGTACAATCACGGCTGGCCCATCCCTCCTTGCCCCTACCCAACGCAAGGATGGGCCAGGCCTCCTGCTCCACAGCAGCCTCGTCGGGTCGGTTTACTTGGGCCCAGACCTCAGCAGGCCTATTTCCAGCAAGCAGGGAGCGTCCAATCCACAGCAAGGGCAATTCGGTTCTTACACACCTACGGATATCGAGGCAGCTATGTACACGATGTCGCTTCAAAAGCCCGACCCATCGTGGTACATGGATACCGGTGCTACCTCTCATATGACGTCTTCTACTGGTAAACTCTCGTCTTATTTTAATTTGAGCAATCATCCAAACAATAATATTGTTGTTGGTAATGGTCATTCAATTCCGATTCTTGGCTATGGTCACACTAAATTGCCCTCCCCGTGTCAATCTTTGTCTCTTAAAAATGTCCTTCATGCTCCTAAACTGATTAAGAATCTAATTTGTGTTAGAAAATTTACTAAAGAAAATTCTGTGTCAGTTGAGTTTGATCCTTTTGGGTTTTCTGTGAAGGAATTTTGGACGGGGAGGCCAATCATGAGATGTGATAGTCATGGCGATCTTTATCCATTTTCACCTTCTTACAACAATCAACCTTCCTCGTTTGCTGCTATTTCACCTCAAATATGGTATGACCGCTTGGGTCGTCCGGGGCACCTATTTTAGATTTGCTTAGGAAAAATAAAGGCATTGATTGTAAAAAACACTCTAGTTCAAGTATTTGTAGCTCTTGTGTTTTTGGGAAACAAATTAAGTTGCCATTTATTTCTTCCTCTTCTAGCACTACTATGCCATTTGATATATTACATAGTGATCTTTGGACATCTCCTATTTTGAGTTCTGCGGGACATCGATATTATGTTTTGTTTCTTGATGATTTTTCAAAGTATTTATGGACTTTTCCGTTGGGTAGAAAATCTGATGTTTATGACATTTTCTTAGCCTTTAAAGCCCATATTTCGACCCAATTTGAACGTAATATAAAAAATGTGCAATGTGATAATGGTCGTGAATTTGATAACAGATCTTTTTGGGATTTTTGTACAAAACATGGCATGTCATTCTGTTTGTCTTGTCCTCATACTTCTTCTCAAAATGGGAAAGCCGAACGCAAAATTCGGTCTATTAACAATGTCACTGGTACTCTCTTAGCTCATGCTTCTCTTCCCCCATCATTTTGGCATCATGCTCTTCAAATGGCAACATATCTTCTTAATGTTCTTCCTAGTAAATTGTTGCATAATAAGTCTCCTATTGAAGTTCTTTATCAAAGAATTCCCTCTTATGATCATCTCTGGGTTTTTGGGTGCTTGTGTTTCCCTCTTATTCCCTCCACCACTATTAATAAATTGCAACCAAGGTCAACTCCGTGTGTGTTTCTTGGGTACCCTACTAACCATCGTTGTTACAAATGTTATGATATGTCTTCTAGGTGTCACACCTCCTTTTTACGCACCCGCGAGGACGCGAGGGAGTTTTTCCAATTAAAGAACAATCGAGACGGGATTAGTTTATTTAATTCAGAGTCGCCACTTGGAAAAAATAATGGTGTTCCAAGTCACCGGTTTAATCCCGAACCGAGGAAATTTATGGCTCTGTAATACAGTCTGCGAAACTAGAAATCTGGATAAGGAATTCTGTTAACCCGGGAGAAGGTGTTAGGCACTCCCGGATTCCGTGGTTTTAGCACGGTCGCTCAATTGCAATTTTTGCTTCTATCTGATTCTTTTATATATTTTAACTATGTGCTTTCAATGTTCCGCTCTTACTTTTAGAAGAATTGCGACGTTACGAAAACACATTTCGAGCCGCACCGTAACCAGTACGCCTGCGACTCTAATATATTTCAGTTTCGCCGAGAGTAAGATTCGGGTCACATAAATGCACACCCGTATTCAGGAAAGTAAATTTATTTCAAGTCGTGCCTAAAGAGTCTACCGTCTTTATTAACTTCGGAAAAGACCGTGAAATTAACTAAACGGTCTTTCCAAGGCTAAGTTTTCACCACAACTGATTAGAGGGCCCCGCGATTGTAGATTTGCGTTTGGCGAGGCTCATCTCATTATTATTAGGGCCGATCCTAAGATGAACTATATTCTCTACTTGATTTATCTCTAACAAAGAAAATGTTAATCGTTTATCATTACCTACTAGTTTGATACTTTCTTTTATTTGGGCCATTCAATAGAGCCCCGACTCAAAATTGAACGCTAGAAGACGATTTCCTCTTTACTATGCTCTTAAACTACTTAAACTTCGATTTTTTTTATTCAAATTAGCTAAGCTAATTTAGTCAACAGAAAACTTTCGTTTTATTTAAGAAAAGAATATTGAACATGTTTCCGATTTTTTATCTAATCTAATTGATAACCAGCTTTCGTGTAAAGGATCTAGATCATAGTAGACATATACGAGCTAAAGTGTACTGATAATCTAATAGCAACGGAGTGATGCATCAATCGTCCTGATTCCCCTTTTTGAACAAACTATAGACAAAACAGGATTTACACGCTTATTGTTACAATTAACTACTTGAACATTGAGCGTGGTACTTATTAATTCATAACTTTCAATCAAACTACCATCATTATGCCTCTATTTACTTCTACACTGGGTGTTAGTTATTACACTTTTAATTTGAACAAATTGACACCTATAACAATATGTATTTCACTGATTCATCTATCTATTGCATAATGTGTTTCCAATAGACCATTTCTACTATAACAGGCTAGGGAAATATGAAGTCAACACAGTTACAACACATACAGCTTATTACATATGCGGGCTCTCCTTAATGAGTACACATGTATTTAACTAAGTTTTGACATAGGTTAAAAGGACATGATAATCAATAAGCTAAGTTTCATTGCTTCCATTCATGTCTACAACTTCAAGCAGTAGTGAAATACCTGGAAATTGTCAAGGCAAGAGAATGGAGATCAGTTAAGCCGGTGAAACACAGTAAACAGCAGATCAACAGCAACCAGTGGCAGTTACTGCCACTATATACACAGCAACAGCAACAACCAAAAGAATAACAGCAACCAGTGGCCAACAACAATCCCAACAGCAGGATTAACAACCAATCGACACACCACAGCAAACAGCACCAGGCAACAACCAGGAGATAGAACAAAACGAAAACCAAGAGGCAATCACAGCAACAAAACCCCGCCAGTGAAGCAAACCAACAGCAGTAGCATGAGAGCTAAGAACTAACAGCAGAGACAACCACAACTAAGGGACCAACAGCAACCACACCACAAACCAGGCCAAACAACAAACTCAACACAGCAGTAGCAATGCAGCAGGAGATCAGTAACACCAACACAGGAACAACAAACAACCAAATGACCAACACTCAGCCACTCCCAACTAAAACACACAAAAAACAGTACCCAAAGGCCAATCGAAACAGTCTCTTGGCCTATACTTCCTAGCTTTCTCTATCTATATTCTTGTGTATTTGTACTCTCAGCCCTTACTGTATGTATTTCAATGTTCTTTTCTCTCCAATTACTCTAGTTCTCTCCAATTCTGACTGTCTCCCAGGTACTCTCTAATCTATCTCTGTGTATCTCTCTGTTTTTTTCTCTCAGACTGCTCCTCCTTTCCCTTTTTTCCCTGTATATCCCCCTGTTTTATATATCAAACTCAACAGCCTGCCCCCTTAATCCCTGTTAACCCTTAGAAAGTATATTCCCCATCCTTATTCCCCTGACAGCCCACTCTATTCTCTGCCCCTGCACTAACCAGTGTTTAACTCCCTTTTTAACATCATTTGAGTATGGGTATATTATAGTATTCAGTTCTTTTTTTAATCAGCCCCCATGTTACCATGTTTTGTTCCCCAGTACTTCCTGACAATCCACCAATGTATTTCACACATTCTTTAATCCCAAAGTGACCATAAGGATTACTACCCTAATTCCCATCCCTTTTTGAACCAGCCTGTTTAGTCAACAATTTAAACAAGGTAGCAAACTAGCTATAGTTCCATTAATTCAAACATTATGCAGGTTTCAGCACACCAACACACTCCTACCAATTCATTTAAACAAAAGGAACTAACAAATGCTTAATCCCAATCTTGAGTGAATACTGGAACACTAAATTTAAAACCAAACTTGCGCAACAAACACTGGTGTGGATTTAATACACCAAACAGCAAGTCCAATTCACTTGAGTAGCTCAGGTTTAACTCAAATCGAATCACATAGCATCCAAACAGAGGACTTATCATGACTCGACATTTCATTTGGGTGGAGAGTGGACTTAGTCAGGTTATGAAGGCAGAATCAAATCGAGATAACAAATAGCGATTCAACAGGACTATGAGCAAGCAAATTAATCAATGAAAGTTCCCTTAAGACACATTTCGAACTGACAGAAAACCAAAAGAAAAAAAAAGGGGGGGACGATTGACCACAAGAACAAATTACAATGAAATTAAAACAAGTAACAGAGAAGAAAAATAGAAAAAGAAAAGAAAAAGGAAGGAAATACCTTGAAATTAAATATTTGAGGCTCGGCCGGCTTGGGCTTTGGGATTTAAGGTTGAAAAGACCCTAATTGAAATGTTTTTCTAGTGAAAAACAAGCCAATTAAGGTCTATTAGACCTTAATCTTCATAAAGTCCGAAGAGGAAACTCCAATTCGAGTTTTAGGGTTCATGCGGTTTAATTGAAATCCGACAAATCCTGGGTTGATTCGAAGGGAACCAACGACGGTATGGTGGTGAGGGGGTTGTGGGGGTGCTGTGGTATGATTTTGAAGTGGTTTGGGACGGATTTTCAAATTCCGATGAATTTCGAACGGATATTCGAAGCGTTCGAGTAATGTTCGAAGCTAACTGATGCCGGATTCATGTAGAGGGGGTGTGGGAGATTGTTTGGTGTTAATTTGGGGTGGTTTGGGGTGGTGCCGCCGGCGGAGACGATTTCCGCCCGGCGGTTTGTGGTGGTGTGAGGCGGCAGTTTTGTTTGCTCTCTGAAGAGAGGCGAAATGAATGTGAGCTAGGGTTTGGGAGGGGGGAATGGAGGGGTGTAACGGGTTTGGGGGGGTGTTTGTTATGTTAAAATGCCAATGTTAATGTGGGCCGTTGGATGATGAGAATCCAACGGCCAGGATCAAAAGATGGGGGGATTAATGTGATCCATCCGATCAACACAGATCAATGGCTTGGATCTCTTTACCAAAGACAAAAACGACGTCGTTTGGGTCTTGCTGGAGGCGGGTTGGACTGGACCAGGTGGGATTCGTTTGGGCCTGGTTTTTGGACCAAACTATGGCCCAGATCTGATCTCATTACTACATGTATATATATATATATATGTACATGTATATATATATATATATATATATGCATACCATTATCCCACACAATTACATATCACCAAAAAATGCAAATCACATAATTTCGATATCAAACACTAAAAATGCAAAACCTAGTATATATATTTTTTGTATTTTACTAATTTGAATAAACCAACACGCACACAAAAATGCAAATTTAAGATAAAAATAACACAAAAATCACAAAATTATGCCCAACACGAAACTATTTTTATTTGGAATTTTCTGGGAGTACTTCTCAGGTAAGGCAAAAATCACGTGCTCACAGCTGCCCCTCTTTGCGCGTAAACACGCAGAGTTTTCGTGCAAAGATAAGTGAGCGGATATAAACGATTTTTTGCCCATTCGAGCACTCCGTATGAAGCATTTTGGAAAAGTTTTTGACCGAACCTTGCTTCAAAGGTCTCCTACATATCCCTGGCTAAAAGGGAATCAGGTCAATGTAGTTCGGGAAGTTCTGGTAGCTGGGACTACCATGACTGTTGCGATCTCGCTGTTACTGCTGTTACTGCTGTTACTGCTGTTACTGCTGTTACCACCGCTTAGCTGACCTCCTTGTTACACCGTTCTAAACAACAAAATAAGAAGCTAGACTAAGTTACAGCATTGCGAAATCTTATCTATCTCTTCATCTTGACTTTCCATGTTCCTTGCTATTCTGTCGGACTTGATGTTCCTTCCTTGCGATCTTCGAATTATTCTGCTTCGAAGTCTGAATCTATCTTTCTGATCCTTGTTGCCTTCCTTCTGATTTTGAATTTGAATTCCTGCTGGGGATTTCTGTTATACTCTACTGCTTCCCTCAACAACTTCGAAAGTAAATTGCCACTCCATTATCCAGGCGGGCTCCCTGACTTCAACTATTACTTCAAAATTAAATCGCCATTCCATTCTCCAGGGCGGGCTCCCCGACTTCAACTACAACTTCAAAATTAAATCGCCACTCCATTCTCCGGGCGGGCTCCCCGACTTCAACTACTACTTCAAAATTAAATCGCCACTCCATTCTCCGGGCGGGCTCCCCGACTTCAACTACAACTTCGAAATTAAATCGCCACTCCATTCTCCGGGCGGGCTCCCCGACTTCAATCGCAACTTCAAAATTAAATCGCCACTCCATTCTCCAGGCGGGCTCCCCGACTTCAACTACTACTTCAAAATTAAATCGCCACTCCATTCTCCGGGCGGGCTCCCTGACTTCAACTACAACTTCAAAATTAAATCGCCACTCCATTCTCCAGGCGGGCTCCCTGACTTCAATCGCAACTTCAAAATTAAATCGCCACTCCATTCTCCAGGCGGGCTCCCTGACTTCAACTACAACTTCAAAATTAAATCGCCACTCCATTCTCCGGGCGGGCTCCCTGACTTCAACTACAGCTTCAAAATTAAATCGCCACTCCATTCTCCAGGGCGGGCTCCCCGACTTCAACTACTACTTCAAAATTAAATCGCCACTCCATTCTCCGGGCGGGCTCCCCGACTTCAACTACTACTTCAAAATTAAATCGCCACTCCATTCTCCGGGCGGGCTCCCCGACTTCAACTACTACTTCAAAATTAAATCGCCACTCCATTCTCCGGGCGGGCTCCCGACTTCAACTACTACTTCAAAATTAAATCGCCACTCCATTCTCCGGGCGGGCTCCCCGACTTCAACTACTACTTCAAAATTAAACCGCCACTCCATTCTCCGGGCGGGCTCCCCGACTTCAACTACTACTTCAAAATTAAACCGCCACTCCATTCTCCAGGGCGGGCTCCCCGACTTCGACTACAACTTCAAAATTAAATCGCCACTCCGTTCTCCGGGCGGGCTTCCCCTGACTTCAACTACTACTCACCGATTTCATCCTATCTTGATTACCTTCCTTCGCCTCTTGTACCCTATCCTTGTTCCTGCATTACCTCTCGGACCACCTTCTCTTCTGAATTATCCTGTCTTGGAATTGCTTTCCCCCGGTCGTATTACTTTTCTTCCGGCTGCTGGGGATATTTTTGGAACTGTTTACCCGCCTGCTGGGGGTGATGCTGCTGAGGAAGTATTCTTTGTTTCCTTCACCCCTCATTCTCTTCCTTCTTCCCCTACCTCTTCTAGGGCTCACGCTTTTGTTTCCTTGATCAAATTATGGGATGTAATACCGCTGGGGGAATCTCGAAGCCATTTTTCTTTTTCCAATAACTGCTGGGGATGATACCAGGCTCAAAGATCACCCCGTCTTGTGTTGCTTTCTACCCTTATCCCCTGGGTAGTCTTGCTTTCCAGAAAATTTTCGCAATAGGAGAAAATTTTCTGCCCCAGTTTGATAAACTTCCGGACGGTATGCTTTTCTGCCAACGAACCCTCTTTTCCTGCTTTTAAATCAAAGAAAAATTGTTAGTTTCAAAATGCGGTGAGTGGTCGTGCCACTCTTGTTGGGGCCATTTTCTTTTCTCTTTCAGCCGCTTGGCCTCTCTCGAACTTTGTGGGCGACGTTGACGCTTGCTGGGGACGATGCTCTTTCCACGAACGACCTCTCATCTTTCCTTTTATCCCAATCTTTGGTTTGATCCGACTCTTTTTAGCCGGTGATCTGTTGCGTGAAATCATCTTTCGGACGTGCCACATGTGTCCATCATACTCCATAATTCTTGCGAACCTTCCACTCAGCCTGTCATCCCAATCTTACTATCGTAACGACTTCTGTCTTATTGCCTCGTTCCACGCCTATTCACTTTCAATATATTGCTTTGGGAGACTTGGTAGTAAGCTTTGAAAAATCAATTTTCGAAAATGAAAGAAAAGAAAAGAATACTGACCGCAAATGACAAAAGAAGAGAAAAACTTTTCTGAACTCAAAAATAGGAAAACTTATCTGAATGTGTGCCTGATCCAATGTTATGCCGCGCCTTTGAGATTAAACTACCCAGTCTATTCACGTCAATCACTTTCGGATACCGCGTCCTGCTAGAGGTAAGCGGATATCCCAACCTTGTCTCATGCAGACATCTTGTAACCATCTCGTCCTGTCACCTCACGGTGCCCTTCAAAGGGTTTTCACTAATGAGATTCTCTCATTTCTCTCTATCTCCCGTCGCCTTAAGGTGCCCGTAAAGGTTTTCACCGTAAGACTCTCTCATTTTACTTCTCTCAACTTCCTTCGCCTTAAGGTGCCCGCGAGGGTTTTCACCGTTAAGACTCTCTCATTTATGCTTTCTTTCCTTGCGGCGGGGTATCACCCCGGAGATTCCCTCTAGAGCGTTATCCCCTTTCGGCTTGTGCATCCTGAATTCAATCGAGGGTCGGGATGTCACTCTTGGCTTTCATTCACATGACTTGGCACTTTTCAAATACTGATCGAGAGGTCTTTCTGGTTCTTAATATGGTTTCTGCGCGTGAGGCTGAAGAAAGAGGTTTAGCCTCGACGGTTAGCTTATTACAACTTTCGGAATCCACACTATCTTTCCAACGAAAACAATGACTTCTGCCCCAGTTTTGTTGCTTGGGGGATTTTTGATTTTTATTTTATTATGACCGAGCCGTGTGGCGCCTACGTATCCTTCTTGAGGAATCAGGTCGAACGTAGTTCACTTTTTCTTGTATTACTTCTTTGTTTCTTTTCTATTCTGTTACACATCTTTCTTGATGATTCCGAAAGAGGGTATATGAAAGAATAGTTAAGGCTCAAATGGGGAAGCAAAGGTTAAAGTGTTTGGGTAGTAGAAAAATTGCCTCTGTCATTTCATTCTCCGAAAAATGCCAAATACACACAAACGAAACCAAACGTTGACAAATGCATTAAAGAATTACACATAATATCTCTTAACTGCATCAGAATTGATAGCCATATCGGTGCATCTTCCCTCGACATCGGTCAGACATAGAGCGCCGTTGGATAATACTCTAGTCACCACAAAAGGTCCCTGCCAATTTGGAGCGAACTTGCCTTTCGCTTCGGCCTGATGGGGTAGAACTCTCTTCAGCACATGCTGTCCCACTTCAAATCTCCCGGGACGTACCTTCTTGTTATATGCTCTCGCCATTCTCTTTTGATACAATTGGCCGTGACATACTGCTGTCAATCTCTTTTCATCGATCAAGCTCAATTGCTCTAATCGGGTTTTGACCCACTCGTCGTCATCAATCTCAGCTTCGGCGACGATTCGGAGGGATGGAATCTCAACTTCTGCGGGTATTACTGCTTCAGTCCCGTATACCAACAAGTAAGGAGTTGCACCTACCGAGGTCCGGACGGTAGTGCGATAACCCAACAGCGCAAATGGTAGCTTTTCATGCCACTGCCTGGACCCTTCTATCATCTTCCTCAATATCTTCTTTATGTTCTTGTTTGCTGCCTCGACCGCACCGTTTGCTTTTGGGCGATACGGTGTGGAATTTCGGTGTGTAATCTTGAACTGTTGACATACCTCTTTCATCAATCCACTGTTAAGATTTGCACCGTTATCCGTAATGATCATCTTTGGAATTCCAAACCTACAAATGATGTGGGAGTGTACGAAGTCCACCACCGCCTTCTTGGTCACTGATTTGAATGTTTTGGCCTCCACCCACTTGGTAAAATAATCAATCGTTACCAGAATGAACCTGTGACCATTGGAAGCCGCGGGCTCAATAGGTCCAATAACATCCATACCCCATGCGACAAACGGCCATGGTGCTGACATTGTATGCAATTCAGTCGGCGGAGAATGAATCAAATCTCCGTGTATCTGACACCGATGGCATCTTCGCACGAAACTTATACAATCCCGCTCCATAGTGAGCCAATAATATCCTGCTCGAAGAATCTTCTTTGCCAATACGTATCCGCTCATGTGTGGTCCGCAAACTCCCGAGTGTATATCTGTCATCACTGTTGTGGCTTGACCTGCATCTATACATCTCAACAATCCCAAATCTGGGGTTCTTTTGTACAGCACCCCTCCACTAAGGAAAAATCCGTTCGCCAACCGCCGAATAGCTCGCTTTTGATCTCCGGTTGCTTGCTATGGGTATACTCCTAACCTGAGGTATTCCTTGACATCATGAAACCACGGCTCACCATCCACCTCTTCCTCTATCACATTACAATAAGCATGTTGATTCCGGACATGGATATGTAACGGATCGACACGAACCTTGTCCGGGTGATGTAGCATTGATGCTAAAGTAGCCAACGCGTCGGCAACCTCATTATGCATCCTTGGGATGTGCATGAATTCTACCGATCGAAAGCGTTTGGTCAAGTCATGCAAACACTGACGATATGGGATAAGCTTTAAATCTCTGGTTTCCCATTCTCCCTGAATCTGATGTACCAGAAGGTCCGAGTCCCCCAAGACCAAGACGTCCTGTACATCCATGTCCACCGCTAATCGCAACCCCAAGATACATGCCTCGTACTCGGCCATGTTATTGGTACAGTGAAAACGCAGTTGAGCAGTAACAGGATAATGATGTCCTGTTTCAGATATGAGCACAGAGCCCCTACTCCGACTCCTTTTGCGTTCGCCGCTCCGTCGAAGAAGAGCTTCCATCCCGGATCCTTGGTTAGTTCTAACCCCTCAATTTGCAATACTTCTTCGTCTGGAAAATACGTCCTCAAAGGTTCGTATTCGTCATCAACAGGATTTTCAGCTAAGTGATCGGCCAGGGCTTGAGCTTTCATAGCCGTCCTTGTCACGTATATGATGTCGAATTCCGTAAGTAATATTTGCCATTTTGCTAACCTCCCTGTAGGCATGGGTTTCTGGAAAATATACTTCAACGGATCCAAACGCGAAATGAGGTAAGTGGTGTAAGAAGACAAGTAGTGTTTCAGCTTTTGGGCTACCCAAGTCAGGGCGCAACATGTCTTTTCTAGATGAGTGTACTTGACCTCGTGGACTGTAAACTTCTTACTGAGGTAGTAAATGGCCCGTTCCTTCCTGCCAGTAAGATCATGCTGCCCCAGTACGCAACCGAACGAATTCTCCAAGACCGTCAGATAAAGAATCAGGGGTCTACCCGGTTCAGGCGGAACTAGTACGGGTGGGTTTGACAGATACCCTTTGATTTGGTCAAACGCTTCCTGACATTCTGTCGTCCATTCTATCGCAGCGTCTTTCTTCAGTAGACGGAATATGGGTTCACAAGTTGCCGTGAGCTGGGCAATAAACCTACTGATGTAATTCAACCTTCCCAACAGACTCATTACCTCTGTTTTATTCTTCGGCGGGGGTAACTCCTGAATGGACTTAATTTTGGAGGGGTCCAACTCAATGCCCCGTCGGCTGACGATGAATCCTAGCAGCTTTCCTGATGGAACTCCGAATGCACATTTGGCCGGATTGAGCTTGATGTCGTACCTTCGAAGTCTTTGAAAGAACTTCCCGAGGTCGGCAACATGGTCTTCTTGACGCCTAGATTTTATGATCACATCATCCACGTACACCTCAATTTCCTTGTGTATCATGTCATGGAATACCGTAGTCATCGCCCTCATATATGTTGCTCCTGCATTCTTCAAACCAAACGGCATCACTCGGTAGCAATAAGTCCCCCGCGGTGTGATAAAAGCCGTCTTTTCTGCGTCCTCTTCATCCATCAAAATCTGATGATATCCCGCATAACAGTCCACAAAGGATCCAATTTCGCGTCCGGCGCAATTATCAATCAGGATATGGATATTGGGAAGTGGGAAATTATCCTTAGGACTTGCCTTGTTGAGATTGCGATAGTCCACGCATACTCTGATCTTTCCGTCTTTCTTTGGCACCGGTACTACGTTAGCCAACCATTCAGGGTATCGAGTGACACGAATGACTTTCGCCTGCAACTGCTTGGTTACCTCTTCCTTAATCTTCACACTCATCTCCGTCTTGAATTTCCGCGGTTTTTGCTTGACGGGAGGATATGCCGGATCAGTGGGTAATCTATGAACCACTAGATCAGTGTTGAGTCCGGGCATGTCGTCGTACGACCATGCGAAAATGTCTTTAAACTCCATGAGTGTTTTGATCAGTTCTTCTCTCAGATTGGGTTCAATATGGACACTTATCCGGGTTTCTTTGACGTCATCCGCATTCCCTAGATTAACGGCCTCGGTATCATTTAAATTCGGTTTGGGTTTTTCCTCGAAGTGACTTAATTCTTCACCGATTTCTTCTACGGCTTCATCATCGCCGTACTCTGGACTCACTCTCGTCACTTCTTATTTCATGCGTTATTATTTCCAAACCCGATTGACTTTCTAGATTGGGTTGATTAATCTTTAAGCACGCCATATCATTAAGATCGGTTGCAAGAAGGCTGTTCAGAAAAGTAAAAAGAAGGAAAAAGATAAACAAAATTAGACACGAAGGAACCAAATTTCATTAATGGGAATTGTACAAAGGGAAAACAAACTGCAAACTTAAATCAGAAATGAACTAAAAACAACGGGATTTTACTCCGGGGACAAACCCCCAACACAACATTTCGAAAGAAAAACAATCCAAGACAAACTACCAAGACTCCTTCCGGACAGGGAGAGGAGTAGCCTTCCAGTTATTCAGTTTTGCCTTTGGTCCCACAAACTGTATCTCGGCGTGACTGGATCCTTCACCGTCCTCGAGCATACATACATCTCTGAATAGGTCCTCGAACTTCCTGAAGAACTCTTCGTCTGGCCTGACCGTAGGACCGGGAATCTTTGTCGCTGGATGTCCTCTTGCTCCGGACCTGACAAAAGATTGGGAAAGGCGTGGAACAGGCTTTGGGAGCACCCATGTCTTCTGCTTACTCTTCTTTGCTCGCCGGATGTCCTCTGAGGTTGGCTGGAATCCCAAGCCGAAGGTTCCCAAGTTCTCGACCACCGATACCGGTTGTATGATTCCTTGCAGAGATGCACCTAGCCCTTTACCGGGTACGAAACCATGTCGCAACATTTCATGCGCCACCATGACATCCGCAGTAATTGTTCTGTCGCCGGGAATGCATTCCCCTTCCGGAACTCGGTGGGCGGACACCACATCGCAGACCTGATATACCCACGGCCCAACATCTTCTTCTGTTTCAACAAAGGGAATGATGGTGCCCGATTGTGGATCGTTCTCTCCATGGACGACGATCTCCTGCTGGTCCCATTCAAACTTGACGAGTTGGTGTAAGCTGGATGGAACTGCTCTTGCGGCATGAATCCATGGTCGCCCTATTAGGAGGTTATATGATACCACCATGTCCAGCACCTGGAATTCCATGGTGAACTCCACTGGCCCAATTGTCAAGACTAGCACTATGTCACCAACCGACGCTTTGCCTCCTCCGTCGAACCCTCGAACACATACGTTGTTCTTGCGTACCCTGCCGATGTCTACTTTCAATTTGCCCAGTGTAGAGAGAGGACAAATGTTAGCACTGGACCCATTATCGACCAAGACTTTGGTAACCACCGCCTCTTCACACTTCACCGTAAGATATAAAGCCCTGTTATGCTCGGTGCCTTCCTCAGGCAACTCGTCATCGGTGAAGGTGATCCGATTTGCTTCGAAGATTCGATTGGTGATCTTCTCCAAATGGCTCACTGAGATTTTATCCGGTACATGTGCCTCATTCAGGACTTTCATCAATGCTTGCCGATGTTCTTCAGAATGTATCAGCAAGGATAGCAATGATATTTGTGCCGGAGTCTTCTTCAACTGCTCTAAGACAGAGTAGTCATGCAACTTCATCTTTTTCAAGAATTCTTCCGCCTCTTCATCAGTGACCGGCTTTTTCAATACTGCCGGAGTGGTCTTCCTCAATTCCGCGGGGGCAAAACATCTCCCCGAGCGGGTCAACCCTTGGGCTTCACAAACTTCCTCTTTCACCTCCTTTCCTCTGTAGGTCGTTGTAATCCGAGCATAATTCCATGGGACAGCCCGGCTATCAGTTACTGGCAACTGATAGCCGGGCTGGATGATGAAAGGATCCATTCGAACGCCTGCTACTGTCAAGATGGGCTTGATTGCTGCCCCTGGTACAACTATCTTGGCCGGCTTCACCGGTACTTCGTTCACACTTTCCTTTCCTGCTTCCGACTCTCCTGGTATGTCCTTCTTGCAACTGGGCGACTCATCAAAGCTTGGCCCTTTTCTCGTTCCTGCCCCGCTAGACTTAATCATCATTACAGTCTGAGAGGCTTTCTCCTTTCCTTCCTCCGCCCGTACCAACTCGATCATATTGGTCTCATGATGAGTTGGAAGCGGGTTTTGGTTGATGTTGGGCTCCGTTGGAGTCTGGACCTCGATCCTGCGGGTGTCAATGAGCTCCTGGATGGCCGTCTTCAGCCTCCAACACTTTTCTGTATCGTGTCCCGGACATCCCGAGCAGTAGGCACAATTTACTGAATGGTCCAGGTTTTTCGGAAGAGGGTTTGGCAGCTTAGCTTCAACCGGATTCAGCAACCCTACTTGCTTTAACCGGTGGAACAGACTAGTGTAAGACTCTCCTAAGGGAGTGAAAGTCTTTGGCCTCGGCGCCCGGTCGCCCCTGAATGCCTGGTTCGGACGGAAACTCGCGCCCGAGGGGTTTCTGTAAGCTCTTGGGGGTGGATGATTGTTCTGGGGGTTTGGTGCACGCCACGGTGCATGAACGGGAGGTGCAGAATAGGACTGTGCATGGTGGACAGTAAAATGGGGATCAGGTGCGGGATAATAATGTTGCGGGTGGCTATATGGGTTGTGAGAGTAGTTTTGGTGGTGAGGTTGGGGTGGGCTATATTGGGGTGCGGGGCCTCTATTTCTGAACCATGCCCCGGACTCGACGGCCGCAACTTCCTCTCTCCTCTTTTCCCCAGTACTCCTCCAGTACCACTTTGGATAGCCTGAGTGGTGGCTTTCAGTGCTGAGTAACTCATGATCTTGTTGGCCTTCAAACCTTCCTCGATCATACCCCCCATTTTTATCACCTCAGTGAATGATTTGCCTACGGACGTTACCAGATGTCCGAAGTAGGTGGGCTCTAATGTCTGCAAGAAGTAGTCCACCATCTCGCTCTCTCTCATCGGTGGATCCACCCTGGCCGCCTGTTCCCTCCATCGGAAACCAAATTCCCTGAAGCTTTCAGCAGGCTTCTTCTCTAATTTTAGCAATGATAGGCGGTCGGGGATTATCTCAAGATTGTATTGGAACTGGCCGATAAAAGCTTGAGCCAGATCATCCCACGTAAACCATCTACTGGGATCCTGTCTAGTGTACCACTCCAACGCCGATCCTCCCGGACTCTGGCCGAAGTAGGCTATCAGAAGCTCGTCCCGTCCTCCGGCCCCTCTCATTTTACTGCAAAACCCTCGGAGGTGGGCTACTGGGTCACCATGCCCCTCGTATAGGTCGAATTTGGGCATTTTGAACCCTGCTGGTAACTGGACGTCCGGAAATGGACATAGATCTTTATAGGCGACGCTGACCTGGTTGCCCAAACCGTGCATGTTCCTGAAGGACTGCTCCAGGCTTTTAACTTTTCTGACAACTTCCTCGTGTTCCGAACTTTGGAAGTGCTTTTCGGTTCTGCCGGATTATCCCAGTGAGGTGTATGTGATTGTGGTTCAGGAGCCTTGAAAGTAGGCTCTGGAGGATAGTAAGAGTTGTCATGGATCTGAACATACGGCTCGCTGGCCGGCCTTTACAGAGGAGCAGGTGGAGGTGCCACAAAAACAGGGGTGGCTGGAGGAGGATTTGGTTTGGCTGGTGGAATGTGGGTGGCATATGGATTTTCCCCCTGAAAGTATGGATAGCTCGGGGCGCTTGTTGAAGGATCGATGGGCGGATGTTCCGGAGCTGAGGCGAGAGTAGGGCGGTTTGGTGACGACTGTTCCCTGGCCCAGGCCAGGTGCATCTCTGTTATCTGTTGTTTTAACCGGTCCACCTCTTCTTTCATGATTTGTAGCTCGGATTTTTCTTCCTCGAGACTCTTGCCAGAACTCGACATGCTTACTGTAACTGGTCCTTTGGATCTAGTACGGTAGTGATGGCTGGCCAGTATATTCTGTCAAACCAACTGCTAAACTTTCTGGAATGCGCAACAAACTTGTTAGTTCACCGAGTTTGACAGATATGTTATAGCACGTTGGATGCAATGCACCTAACCAAATAACCCTTTCTACGTGTACTCTTTAACATGCGTCATTCCGGCCCTTTTTCTTTTCCTTTTTCTTTTTCTTTTTCCTTTTTTTCTTTTTCGACTATCTTTGCAAGCCTTATTGTTATTTAGCCTTGGGATTCTTTTTCTTTCTTTTTAGTGGTGGTCGAATCTTATGTGGATTGCCTACGTATCACGTTCTCGCGTGAATCAGACCGAGCGTAGTTCTGTTAACAAGATTGTGGCAAAATTCGGTAACTTTTATATCAAATAAAACCGTGTAGTTACAAAACACGTCTTACAACAATCAGCAAAACCAAAGAAAATGCTTGACTTGGGAAAGTAAAAATGCCCACTAGCTTGACTCAACATTTCAAAAATACATTTTCAATCAAAAGTCTATTGCTCTAAAATTCCTGGGGCCCGCGAGGCATCATTCGGCCTTGCCGCGGGCCTAGGTGTGAGGTCCTTGTGTAGTCCCCTTAATTCTTCCATGATCCGATGAACATAGCCCATAATTGAAGCAAAAAGGTCGGTGCGGGGCATTTGTTCACAAGCTAGGCACTTCATGGTGACGTAGTGCCCGATTTCCCCGATTCGGTCCTTGATCATGTCCCTTTCTCCGAGTAGCCGCTCTATCTGCTGGTTTTTCGCCCCCAATCGTTGAGCGTTGTTGGTGACTTGGTCTAAGAGCCTGTCTATTTGTTCTTGCAGTCGAGCCATCAGATTGTGGCAACGGTCGAGGTCCGCTCTGGCATCTTGGGCTTGCTTGAAAACCCGTTCTCTGAGGACAACATTTGCTTCCCTTAAACTGGTGACGATATCAGTGTAATCCTCTTCCACCCGTTGTAGGTGAAGTGCATGTTGATGTGCCTCCTTTCTCCAGCTAGCTCGGATCCTCGCTGTTTGGGCCTTAGACTCTTCCAATTCTCTTTGGACATCGGCAACCTGGCTTTTCAAACCCTTTATCAATTTTTCGTCTGCCCGACTCCTCAACTGTCTGTCAGCATCCCTTTTCATTTGCTGGATTTGAGCTCTCAAGAAGTCATTTTCTTGTGCCAACTTCTTTTTATCTCCTTCGTTGGCGGCAGCTTGCACATCTATTTCAAATTGGAGTTCTTGGGTCCGTTGTTCTATCCTGCTGATCTTTGTTCTATAGGCTTCTTCTCTAGCCAACCAGTCCCATTGTTCTCGTGACGCTCCAGCAAACTCCCTGAGGTGAGGCCTTTTTGCGGGCCTTTGATGCTCCGGATCTCTACTATACCATGCAGGGTATTCCGACGATACTTCGCCCCGGGCTCGATCTCGCACCCGAGTGTCTATTTTTAATGTCTGACACTCACTCCAAATCTTTCGGACCAATGCTTCAGGGAACTGTCCTCCTGGTCCAATTTTGACTACATGTGGGCTGAGGTCTTCTTCTTTTGGGATTATTTGGCATCGTCCCAATTGTCTCAATACTCGACCTGGTGCGTAGGGCTGGATGTTGTTAAGGCCCATTAGCAATAAATATGATTCTGCGGCTGATGCATATATGACTTCTTCCACGGGTAGCCAACCAAACGTCCATTCTATTCCGCTGGCTGTAGTCGAACGCAAAAGTCGTATCCATCCGCTGATCCCCTCTGGCAACTCATGTCCCTCGACCCTCGCAGGAAATTCTTCTATACAAGTTTTCTTCGGTGAACTATACCTCATAAATTGCGGATGACGACATAAGTGATCGATCATCCACATTTGGAGCAATACATTGCAAGCTTCAAAGAAAGTTCCTCCGGCTTTGCAGATGGTGAGTGCACGAGAGATATCCGATATTATCATGGGAGCCAAAGTACTGTTGTTCTGTTTCATCAAAGTGCTGACGACCCCTGCCACTTGTATGTTGATATTCCCGTCTTTTCTAGGAAATATCAATGAGCCTAGGAAAGCTATCATGAAGGCGATGCGTCTATGCTCCTCCCATTTTAACCGGTTGTCTCCGCTGCAGACTTTGCTTTTGTGTTTGGTGAAGCCCCCATAATGACCATATTTGTCATATAGAAATGCCAAAGTGCAGAACCCTTCTGATAAGTCTGGGTTGTGTACAGTTCTGCGGATCTTTACCGTATCCAAAAACCGATGTACCGTCACTACCCTTGGTGCAATAAGGTATTGATCCCTCATAGGGACTTTTGGTCTTCCGACATATCCGGCTAATTCTTCCAGTGTTGGTGTGAGTTCAAAGTCTGAAAAGTGGAACACATTGTGTGCCGGATCCCAGAATGAGATCAAAGCTCGTATGATGTCTCCTCTCGGGGGAATATTTAGCAGCCCCACTAGATCTCCTAAGTACAGCTTAACGGCATCTTGTCCTTGCTCACCCAAGTCGCTCCACCACCTGTGCAAACTTAAGGGGACCTTGTTTATGATAGCTTCGGTTGGATTCTGACTCGTGCTCATTCTGCACATTTATTTAAGGTAATTCTTAGATGAAAGCGAAATTTTTATTTGCCCCAAAACTATCTCTTCTGAAAAAACGAAACGGGCCCCAGGAATTGACTGGTCAAAAAAGTGGTCGTTAAGGCAAAATTAAATATCTTGGCGTTCCGCCATTAAAACTTATTTTTGAAATATATGGGAGTTGGACCCGTTTAAAGGTTGCCTACGTATCTCACACTCGGTGAGAATCAAACTCGCGTAGTTCGGTCCGTCAAAACAACTATCTTTCCTTTATTGATTGTCAAAAACACATTTTGTCAAAAACCCATTTTGTCGGCAAAGTCAATCTTCTGCCGTCTTTTATTGGCAAACTAAATTCGTGGACTTGTTGGTGAAACGTATTTTTGTATTTTTATGAAAGATATTTACTTCCCCATACTATTTCCTTTTGTGTTTTTTTCTTTATCTTCGGTATTTAAAGGAACCCGGTCAGCATGCCAGTCTAAATAAATGCTCACAACAAATATGATATGGCAAGATGGTCTTTCCTTTCGGGTTACCTGTCCTAGACGGACCCAACCACTGTGTTGAGTCCCCTAAGTCAGAGATGATGCAAATAAACGTCCTGAATCTAGGCTCAATATCCTGATGCTTTTCAATGGTACTAGACCGTGTACCCGAGCAGACAACTCGGATTTGAGGAGGGAGCTACGTGCCGGGGACCCGCGGGATCGTCCGGCTTTGTAACTTATCCTGCCTCTTTTCTTATTTTGGTATTGACACTAACAGAAAGGGGAGTCTCAACCAGTAAGCACATCCCCGGGGGTAAGAAGAGACGGGTTTTCGGCACAGTTTTATATACAGTTCACGCAATATCAAAGCGGTAAATATATAGCAGTTTGTATATACAGTACAACTAATATCAAAGCGGTAGACATGTAGCACGTTAATTAAACATGTAATAAAATCAGATATAGACAAGATAACAATTTAAATGAGCTCGAGTTCTTAGACCCCGAACCGAAGTTCGAGGTAACGAACGTCCCCAGCAGAGTCGCCAGAGCTGTCACACCTCCTTTTTACGCACCCGCGAGGACGCGAGGGAGTTTTTCCAATTAAAGAACAATCGAGACGGGATTAGTTTATTTAATTCAGAGTCGCCACTTGGAAAAAATAATGGTGTTCCAAGTCACCGGTTTAATCCCGAACCGAGGAAATTTATGGCTCTGTAATACAGTCTGCGAAACTAGAAATCTGGATAAGGAATTCTGTTAACCCGGGAGAAGGTGTTAGGCACTCCCGGATTCCGTGGTTTTAGCACGGTCGCTCAATTGCAATTTTTGTTTCTATCCGATTCTTTTATATATTTTAACTATGTGCTTTTAATGCTCCGCTCTTATTTTTAGAAGAATTGCGACGTTACGAAAACACATTTCGAGCCGCACCGTAACCAGTACGCCTGCGACTCTAATGTATTTCGGTTTCGCCGAGAGTAAGATTCGGGTCACATAAATGCACACCCGTATTCGGGAAAGTAATTTTATTTTTCAAGCCGCGCCTAAAGAGTCTACCGTCTTTATTAACTGCGGAAAAGACCGTGAAATTAACTAAACGGTCTTTCCAAGGCTAAGTTTTCACCACAACTGATTAGAGGGCCCCGCGATTGTAGATTTGCGTTTGGCGAGGCTCATCTCATTATTATTAGGGCCGATCCTAAGATGAACTATATTCTCTACTTGATTTATCTCTAACAAAGAAAATGTTAATCGTTTATCATTACCTACTAGTTTGATACTTTCTTTTATTTGGGCCATTCAATAGAGCCCCGACTCAAAATTGAACGCTAGAAGACGATTTCCTCTTTACTATGCTCTTAAACTACTTAAACTTCGATTTTTTTTATTCAAATTAGCTAAGCTAATTTAGTCAACAGAAAACTTTCGTTTTATTTAAGAAAAGAATATTGAACATGTTTCCGATTTTTTATCTAATCTAATTGATAACCAGCTTTCGTGTAAAGGATCTAGATCATAGTAGACATATACGAGCTAAAGTGTACTGATAATCTAATAGCAACGGAGTGATGCATCAATCGTCCTGATTCCCCTTTTTGAACAAACTATAGACAAAACAGGATTTACACGCTTATTGTTACAATTAACTACTTGAACATTGAGCGTGGTACTTATTAATTCATAACTTTCAATCAAACTACCATCATTATGCCTCTATTTACTTCTACACTGGGTGTTAGTTATTACACTTTTAATTTGAACAAATTGACACCTATAACAATATGTATTTCACTGATTCATCTATCTATTGCATAATGTGTTTCCAATAGACCATTTCTACTATAACAGGCTAGGGAAATATGAAGTCAACACAGTTACAACACATACAGCTTATTACATATGCGGGCTCTCCTTAATGAGTACACATGTATTTAACTAAGTTTTGACATAGGTTAAAAGGACATGATAATCAATAAGCTAAGTTTCATTGCTTCCATTCATGTCTACAACTTCAAGCAGTAGTGAAATACCTGGAAATTGTCAAGGCAAGAGAATGGAGATCAGTTAAGCCGGTGAAACACAGTAAACAGCAGATCAACAGCAACCAGTGGCAGTTACTGCCACTATATACACAGCAACAGCAACAACCAAAAGAATAACAGCAACCAGTGGCCAACAACAATCCCAACAGCAGGATTAACAACCAATCGACACACCACAGCAAACAGCACCAGGCAACAACCAGGAGATAGAACAAAACGAAAACCAAGAGGCAATCACAGCAACAAAACCCCGCCAGTGAAGCAAACCAACAGCAGTAGCATGAGAGCTAAGAACTAACAGCAGAGACAACCACAACTAAGGGACCAACAGCAACCACACCACAAACCAGGCCAAACAACAAACTCAACACAGCAGTAGCAATGCAGCAGGAGATCAGTAACACCAACACAGGAACAACAAACAACCAAATGACCAACACTCAGCCACTCCCAACTAAAACACACAAAAAACAGTACCCAAAGGCCAATCGAAACAGTCTCTTGGCCTATACTTCCTAGCTTTCTCTATCTATATTCTTGTGTATTTGTACTCTCAGCCCTTACTGTATGTATTTCAATGTTCTTTTCTCTCCAATTACTCTAGTTCTCTCCAATTCTGACTGTCTCCCAGGTACTCTCTAATCTATCTCTGTGTATCTCTCTGTTTTTTTCTCTCAGACTGCTCCTCCTTTCCCTTTTTTCCCTGTATATCCCCCTGTTTTATATATCAAACTCAACAGCCTGCCCCCTTAATCCCTGTTAACCCTTAGAAAGTATATTCCCCATCCTTATTCCCCTGACAGCCCACTCTATTCTCTGCCCCTGCACTAACCAGTGTTTAACTCCCTTTTTTAACATCATTTGAGTATGGGTATATTATAGTATTCAGTTCTTTTTTTAATCAGCCCCCATGTTACCATGTTTTGTTCCCCAGTACTTCCTGACAATCCACCAATGTATTTCACACATTCTTTAATCCCAAAGTGACCATAAGGATTACTACCCTAATTCCCATCCCTTTTGAACCAGCCTGTTTAGTCAACAATTTAAACAAGGTAGCAAACTAGCTATAGTTCCATTAATTCAAACATTATGCAGGTTTCAGCACACCAACACACTCCTACCAATTCATTTAAACAAAAGGAACTAACAAATGCTTAATCCCAATCTTGAGTGAATACTGGAACACTAAATTTAAAACCAAACTTGCGCAACAAACACTGGTGTGGATTTAATACACCAAACAGCAAATCCAATTCACTTGAGTAGCTCAGGTTTAACTCAAATCGAATCACATAGCATCCAAACAGAGGACTTATCATGACTCGACATTTCATTTGGGTGGAGAGTGGACTTAGTCAGGTTATGAAGGCAGAATCAAATCGAGATAACAAATAACGATTCAACAGGACTATGAGCAAGCAAATTAATCAATGAAAGTTCCCTTAAGACACATTTCGAACTGACAGAAAACCAAAAGAGAAAAAAGGGGGGGGGGGGGGACGATTGACCACAAGAACAAATTACAATGAAATTAAAACAAGTAACAGAGAAGAAAAATAGAAAAAGAAAAGAAAAAGGAAGGAAATACCTTGAAATTAAATATTTGAGGCTCGGCCGGCTTGGGCTTTGGGATTTAAGGTTGAAAAGACCCTAATTGAAATGTTTTTCTAGTGAAAAACAAGCCAATTAAGGTCTATTAGACCTTAATCTTCATAAAGTCCGAAGAGGAAACTCCAATTCGAGTTTTAGGGTTCATGCGGTTTAATTGAAATCCGACAAATCCTGGGTTGATTCGAAGGGAACCAACGACGGTATGGTGGTGAGGGGGTTGTGGGGGTGCTGTGGTATGATTTTGAAGTGGTTTGGGACGGATTTTCAAATTCCGATGAATTTCGAACGGATATTCGAAGCGTTCGAGTAATGTTCGAAGCTAACTGACGCCGGATTCATGTAGAGGGGGTGTGGGAGATTGTTTGGTGTTAATTTGGGGTGGTTTGGGGTGGTGCCGCCGGCGGAGACGATTTCCGGCCGGCGGTTTGTGGTGGTGTGAGGCGGCAATTTTGTTTGCTCTCTGAAGAGAGGCGAAATGAATGTGAGCTAGGGTTTGGGAGGGGGGAATGGAGGGGTGTAACGGGTTTGGGGGGGTGTTTGTTATGTTAAAATGCCAATGTTAATGTGGGCCGTTGGATGATGAGAATCCAACGGCCAGGATCAAAAGATGGGGGGATTAATGTGATCCATCCGATCAACACAGATCAATGGCTTGGGTCTCTTTACCAAAGACAAAAAACGACGTCGTTTGGGTCTTGCTAGAGGCGGGTTGGACTGGACCAGGTGGGATTCGTTTGGGCCTGGTTTTTGGACCAAACTATGGCCCAGATCTGATCTCATTACTACATGTATATATATATATATGTACATGTATATATATATATATATATATATATATATATATGCATACCATTATCCCACACAATTACATATCACCAAAAAATGCAAATCACATAATTTCGATATCAAACACTAAAAATGCAAAACCTAGTATATATATTTTTTGTATTTTACTAATTTGAATAAACCAACACGCACACAAAAATGCAAATTTAAGATAAAAATAACACAAAAATCACAAAATTATGCCCAACACGAAACTATTTTTATTTGGAATTTTCTGGGAGTACTTCTCAGGTAAGGCAAAAATCACGTGCTCACACTAGGAAAATCATTATTTGTCGTCACGTTTTGTTTAATGAACATACATTTCCTTTTGCTAGTGTGCACACTCCAACTTCTCATACATATGACTTTCTTGATGATGGATTATCATCATATGTTATCCACCATATGCAGCAATCTACTACTCCTACTGGGCCCATTCCACACACGGCCCAGTAGCAAAGCCCCACCTCTTCTCCTTCTCCACGCCATAACCAACCACCACCTGCCACCCAAACTTGCGTCCGGCAGCGTGGTCTTGCACCACCAACTGCCAGCCCCGCCGGGTTACCAGCGGACGCCGGAACGGGGGGTGCCTCGGTGGCTGGGGCAGGTGTGGCAGACCAGCCCGTGTCCCCTTCATCTCCATCTCCTTCTCTCTCTGGGCCTCTTCCTACCCAATGCCCAGTCTCTTCCTCCCCTTCAGCCCAAACACAGCAGGCCCCATTCCCCGCAAATTCTCCGCCCATTCCTTCTTCCCAGCCTAGAGTTGTCACACGTAGTCAACATGAGATTTTTAAACCCAATCCGAAATATGCAAACTTGCATACTACGGTTGACCGGTCTCCTTTACCTCGAAATCCCATTGATGCACTTCGTGATCCAAATTGGAAAATGGCCATGGATGATGAATTTGATGCTCTTATTAAAAATAAGACGTGGGAGTTGGTGCCCCATCCACCTAATGTGAATGTTATTCGTTCTATGTGGATTTTTTCTCATAAAGTCAAGGCTAATGGTGATTTTGATAGGCATAAAGCCCGTCTTGTAGGTGATGGTAAAACTCAACAGGTTGGCATCGATTGTGGCGAGACATTTAGTCCGGTTGTCAAACCGGCTACGATCCGTATTGTTCTTAGTCTTTCCTTGTCAAAGGCATGGTCTATTCATCAGTTGGATGTTAAAAATGCTTTCTTACATGGTCAGCTGCAGGAAATTGTCTATATGCATCAACATGTTGGATACAGAGATCGTACTTATCCGGATTATGTTTGTCTCTTGCGTAAGTCTCTTTATGGACTTAAGCAGGCGCCCCGGGCTTGGTACAAGCGATTTTCTGATTATATGTTGTCTCTTGGATTTACTAACAGTAGGATGGATAATTCTTTATTTATCTATCGTCATGGGTCCGACATGGCTTATCTTTTATTGTATGTTGATGATATTATTTTGACAGCTTCTTCTGATGCTCTCCGAAGTTCTATCATGGCTCGTCTTAACTCCGAGTTTGATATGAAGGACCTTGGTCCTCTGAATTATTTTTTGGGCATTGTTGTGACTAGACATAAGGGTGGTTTGTTTCTCTCACGGCGTAAATATGCCGAGGAAATAATTGACCGTGCAGGGATGTCATCGTGTAAACCATCTCAGACTTCGGTTGACACGAAGCCGAAGGTTGGCGCTACTACTAGTGCACATTTTGACGATCCGACTCTGTATAGGAGCCTTGCGGGGGATCTACAATATCTTACATTCACCAGGCCAGATATTTCATATGTCGTTCAGCAAGTTTGTCTTCATATGCATGACCCGAGGGTTGATCATATGTCTGCTCTCAAACAGATTATTCGGTATGTACAGGGTACTCTTGATTTTGGACTACATTTATATCCATCCTCTATTTCTTCTCTGGTTTCATATACTGATGCAGATTGGGGTGGGTGCCCTGATACAAGACGTTCAACGTCTGGTTATTGTGTTTTCTTCAGTGATAATCTGATATCTTGGTCATCTAAACGCCAACCCACATTGTCCAAGTCTAGTGCGGAGGCCGAATATCGTGGGGTGGCGAATGTTGTCTCCGAGTCATGCTGGATTCGGAATCTTCTCTTAGAGTTACATTGTCCGATTAAAAAGGCTACTCTTGTTTATTATGACAATGTTAGTGCTATTTATTTGTCAGGAAATCCAGTTCAACATCAACTAACAAAACACATAGAAATGGATATTCATTTTGTTCGAGAGAAGGTTGCACGTGGGGAAGTTCGAGTACTACATGTGCCTTCACGATATCAGATCACGGATATCTTCACTAAAGGTCTTCCGCGGGTTTTATTTGAGGAATTTCGGGACAGTCTTAGCGTCCGTCGCCCTCCCACTACGACTGTGGGGGTGTGTTAACTATATCATTCATAGCTTGTATTTAGGAGATAATTTCTCTAATAATTATCTTCCTAGTTTGTAGCCTAGGATAGTGTTAATCTCTTGTAATTAGTTTTCTAGTTTGTAGACTAGGATAGTGTTAATCTCTTGGTAATTTCTTGTAATTAGTTTCCTAGTTTGTAGCCTAGGATAGTGCTAATCTCTTGTATATATTGACTCTCAATAGCATTGAGAAATACAAGGAAAATTCTCCAAATCTTTCAACTTTATTATTACAAATAGTAATTTGCTGGTAAAAAAATAGTTTTTAGAAACTTTACATTTATGTTCGACTCACCTTATTTTATAGTCTTTTTTGAATTATATATACATGTAATTGATCCCTCGTATTCCATCTCCACCTCCTTCCTCGTACGTGTAAAATAATTTCTACCGTAGCGCTTTTAAAGTTCCAAATGCTGAAAAATTAAAAGGTTTTGGCTTCTCACTGTACTTAAGTTTTAGTTTTGCTCTCCGGAACACTACCGCACACTCTTTAGGTTTGGCTCACAGACTAAATATGTAGGATTTGTTAGGGTGATTTGGTAAGTAAGAATTAATATGTGGTGAGTGCTTAGTTTAAAAACTTTTTGGTCTTTAGTTACTCTTGTACTAGTCAGAAATCTGACCATTCGACCATCGCGGTATCGACCCTGTCTCTAAAGCAGTCCCCAGAACAACGACTAAGTGAGCCTAATCTCGTTCCATCTGTATTAACGACAGAGTATGCATTACGATCGACCCCCTCCCGTAAGGGGAGCTTCGACCCCTCGACATGGTCGACCTTGGAATTGGTCGAGGGGTGAAAGGTTCCCGATTATAAATAAGGAAAGGGAGTTATTTTGGAAGGCAGACTTCTCCAATGGGTCAAGACTGAATCTTCAATTTCTCTCCCCCTTCCAAAAAGAAAGAACACTCATTCTCTCCAAAAACGGCCCTAGAAGCTTAGAGATAGATAGGTTCCCGAAATCTTTCCAAAGAAAGGTGGCCCCGATCTGGAAGAAGAAAAGAAAACTGATATTCCTTGAACCTCTCCAAGGAGAGGCTGGGTCAATCTTCATATTCAATAAAACTTTCCGAGTACTGTTTCTATTAAAGTTAATGTCTAGTTGCTTCTATTCCTGATTCGGTATTAATTATGGTTGGCTACGATTTACCTCTTTTCATATATTTGATTGATTTGCCTAAACACTATTCATTAACATTCTAAGTCAAACAATTTGACGCCGTCTGTTGGGATTTTCTAGAGAAAACTTTTAGTTCTTCCCAAATCAATGGAAAAACATCAAGAGTAGAGCTCGAGTCAAACTAGGGTTGACGGAAACACGCCAAATAGAGAAGATGGAGAAACCGCCCATTATCGGAACTACCACTCATATTCCCCACCACGTCAGGCCAGAAACAGGAGCAAGAGCGCCGCAAGCGAGAAGTCGAAAATCAACCTGGGATAATCGGAATGCCATAATCAAGCACACAAATGTAATGTGAATGCAACATATGACCTCGCTCGAACTGGGACTCAAGCTATGTGCCTTCATCGTGAAAACGGTATAGTTCGACCTCGCTCGAACATAGACTCAGGCTAAGTGCCTTCGCCATCAAAATAGTACAGTTCGAACTCACTCGAACTGGGACTCAGGCTATGTGCCTTCACCGTCAAAATAGTACAGTTCGACCTCGCTCGAACTGGGACTCAGGCTGTGTGCCTTCACCGTCAAAATACTACAGTTCGACCTCGCTCGAACTGGGACTCAAGCTTTGTGCCTTCACCGTCAAAATACTACAGTTCAACCTCGCTCGAACTGGGACTCAGGCTATGTGCCTTCACTGTCAACATAGTACAGTTCGACCTTGCTCGAACTGGGACTCAAGCTAAGTGCCTTCGCTATCAAAGTAGTACAGTTCGACCTCACTCGAACTGGGACACAGGCTATATGCCTTCACCATCAATTAGTACAGTTCGACCTTGCTCGAACTGGGACTCAGGCTAGGTGCCTTTGCCATCAAAGTAGTACAGTTCGACCTCGCTCGAATATAGACTCTGGCAATGTGCCTTCACCATAAAAATACTACAGTTCAACCTGGCTCGAACTTGGACTCAGGCTAAGTGCCTTTGCCATCAAATTAGTACAGTTCGACCTCGCTTGAACTGGAACTCAGGCTATGTGCCTTCACTGTCAAAATAGTGCTATTCAACCTTGCTCATACTGGTACTCAGGCTAAGTGCCTTCGCCATCAAAGTAGTACACATTGACCTCGCTCGAATTGGGACTCAAGCTTTGTGCCTTCACCATCAAAATAGTACAGTTGAACCTCGCTCAAACTAGGACTCAATCTATGTTTATTCACCGTCAAAATAGTACACTTCGACCTCGCTCAAACTAGCACTCAGGCTAAGTACCTTCGCCATCAAAGTAGTGTAGTTTAACCTTGCTCGAACTGGGACTCAAGCTATGTGCCTTCATCGTCAAAATAGTACAGTTCGACCTCGCTAGAACTAGGGCTCATGCTATGTGCCTTCACCATTAATATAGTACAATTCGACCTCGCTCGAACTGGGATTTAGGCTATGTGCCTTCTCCATCAAAGTAGTACAGTTTGACCTCACTCGAACTGGGACTCAGGCTATGTGCCTTCCATCAAAGTAGTACAGTTGGACCTTGCTCGAATTGGGACTCGGGCTAAGTGCCTTCACCATCCAAATAGTATAGTTCGACCTCGCTCGAACTGGGACTCAGGCTATGTGACTTCATCGTCAAAACAATATAGTTCAACCTCGCTCGAACATAGACTCAGGCTAAGTGCCTTCGCCATCAAAGTAGTACAATTCGACCTCGCTCGAGCTGGGACTTAGGCTATGTGCCTTCACCATCAAAATAGTACAGTTCGACCTTGCTCGAACAGGAACTCAGGCTATGTGCCTTCACCTTTATAATATTATAGTTCGACCTCGCTAGAACTGGACTCTGGCTAAGTGCCATCAAAGTAGTACAGTTTGACCTCGCTCGAACTAGGACTCAGGCTATGTGCCTTCACCTTCAAAATAGTATAGTTTGACCTCGTAACTGGACTCATGCTAGGTGTCTTTGCCATCAAAGTAGTATAGATCGATCTCGCTCGAACTGAAACTCAGGCTATGTGCCTTCACCGTAGTATAATTCGACCTCGCTCGAACTGGGACTCAGACTAAGTGCCTTTGCCATTAAAGTAGTACAGTCCGACCTTGCTCGAACTGGGACTCGGGCTATGTGCCTTCATCGTCAAAATAGTATCATTTGACCTTGCTCGAACATAGACTCGGGCTTGGTGCCTTTGTCGTCAAAATAGTACCGTTCAACCTCGCTCGAATGGGGACTGAGGTTAAGCGCCTTTGCCATCAGAACCTCGCTTGAGGCAAAGACAACCGTCTACCGCCCGTGGTCGATTTACAAATTTATAAGGAGCACGCCCACGCAACGCAGATAACGAGAGAAAAAGAAAGAGTCCTTTATTAATAGGGACAGAAATGCAGGCCAACGCCACTTACACCCAGTCAAGGCCGGCTAAAGAGTCAAATAAAAAGAAAAGAGAAACAACAAACAAATAAACGCCCATCGCTGTAACCAAAGTAAAAACCAACACAATAGAATCGCTTCTTCACTCGGCGCCGGCATCACTGTCGCCATCTCCACATCCATCAGGGCCATCATCACCACCATCACGGGCCCTATCATCGGCCTCAGGCATCCCCATATCATAGCCATAGCTGGCTTTTTCTTTGTGGGCCTTCTAACGCGTCCCCTCTATGGCCTCCTCAGACACAACCTTCCTCCAACAAGTTCTTGAAAATATCGAGATGGGCTTCAACATAGACCCAAAGATCATGAATATAAGGGAGAATGCCAGCACGAGCTGGTCCGACCAAAGCCCTCATGCGCTTGTTCTCGTCCTCCAAAACAACAACCCGGTCCGACAAACCTTAGGCCTCCTGGTCAATATCACAAATCCGCTCTTCAAGCCTCGCCTCCCTCAGGGTCGCAACCTTACCCTCCGACTCTCATTGAGACTACTGAACATGAACCTCTGCCTTAAAGGATGCCGCCCTTATTAATGCGTCCCTCTCTGCACGCTCCAGTTCGGCAACCTGACCCTCCAAGGCAGTCAGCTTTGCCCCCCACTCGGCCTCAATTTCCATAATCTTGGTCCGGCTTTGTTCCACCTCCAGCGTCAGCCCTGCACCTTACCCTCAAAATACTCTTCTTCGATAGCAACACCTCTCGCCACTTGAAGCTCCTCGTCCTTGAGACGAATCTGCTCCTGCAACTCACTCATGTTATGCATCACATGCAGTAGCTCGTGGTCCTTCTGCTCCAACTCATCGACCAACTCCCAGTTGCGAGGATCGTTTCTCAACCATTCGTGCAGCTCACACCTATAACAGTAACGATGGTACTTCTCCAACATCTGTAAAAAGATCCTCGACTGAATGTTTGACCGGTGGATATTCTCCTCTTCCAGTATGTACGACTGCAAAACCCAAAGACTAGTTAGGAAAATGACCATCCCATACCACAGGATCGATGAGTAAAAAGTCGTATAACATACCCCGTAAGCCCATCACGGCAACTTCTTCCATCACTGTGACGTTTGTAACCTCCCTCAAAGACTCATTCTCAGCCTTGGAACATAGCAGGCCAAACTGCTCCACCAACTCACCCCCCGAGCCAACAGGTTCATATCTGTGGGAACATCAACGATGCGAGCCGGCCCATCCGTATGGATCACCGGACGGGTGATGCCCCCTTCAAATATTCGAATGTCATCGGGATCCAGGTCAGACTCAGACTTATACTCATCTACCATTATGCTTTTCCCCCTCTCCGTCACTAATAGTGCAGCACGACCTATTGAAGACGACGGCATCTCGACCAAGGTCACTGCAGTGGTCTCTAAGGGCTGATAATTCGCTACATCGATAGCAGGAACTTTTGTTTGATGCACAGCAGCAGCGGAGTCCTCCGGGCTTCGAATCACAGGAATAGCATCGACAATGTATTCTGTCTCTGTAGTAAACCCTATGATAGTGCCCCTTTCCTGGTCCGCTGGAGGAGAGTCCAGGTTAATCACCATTGGGGATCCTTCTCAAACCACACTCTTCACCTATTTGGCGGCCTGTCCTCCTCCCTAGTCAACAGTAACTCAACTTGCGGACGAAAAATACTAGACGGGCCTTTATCCCGAGGCACGGCCCATGTCGGGTCAGTAAAAGCCACCGACTCCACAGATGCCGCCCTTGACTAGGGAAAAACTATAGCTAGAACACTAATTCGGGCGGCCGTACAAGGACGACATAATTCCAACTAAGGAGCCATGTTTTTACGAACCCTCCCTAATCACAACAAGCAAAGGTCAGGAAATGATAGATGAACAAAAAGGTCGGAGAGAAAGAAGATGGTCTCACCTGTGAGGGGCGTGCGGCCATGCCTTAGGTGGAATGATGCCCGCGTACGTATCCCTACAGACATGACCAATCTATGCATGTGAGATGCACGTGATGGAGATAAGTCCAAATGATCAAGCAGCAATATCTCCTGATCTGGTCAAAAAGGTTGCATATTAGATAAGGGGAGAAAGTCTCCTTATATGAAGAGAACACAATCTAGGATGAAGATAGTGTTAGAGTTTGAGATCATCATGAACTCTTCTACAATAGAAGAGCAGCAATTGAGTCCCAATCAAACTCTGACTACTAACATATAAAATGTCAGTGTTGTTCTCTTTTACAACTATTAAACATACGCAGAAGTTAAACTAAATTGATAGCAAAATAGCAAGGAATTTTGCAAGCAATTTTTGTGTGATTTAAGTGTGCACTCCTAAAGCTACTTGAACGAGATAGAAGAACCGATTCCATTATTTCTATCTTTTATTATATTTAAATTGTAGTAGGTGATTTAAATTTGTACCTTTTAGCTTTCATAGAAGCAATTGTATTAGATACCTAGAGTGTTCAGGTTATAGCTAACTTAAAGTTATAGCAACAGTTGAGGTTGTGCGCCACAGTGGGATCAAAGTTAATTATCACGTTTACAAAAAGAGTTTATGTAAATATTATTTTGGCTCAATGATTTTAGTGGAAGTTTGGAAAAATCCTACTAAGTGGTAGGTCGTGGTTTCTTCACCTTTTGAGGCGGGTGTTTTCCATGTAAAAATATTTGTGTTCTTTATTTTTTGTATTTATTATTCCGCAAATAGTAGTAGTTGGAACACCTAGAAGAATCAGGTTCTTTTATAGTTCAGATAAGCAAAAAATAGGTACCACAAAAAATTACTCCTCTCCCCTCTTGTGTGGTATTGACGCTTAAAACATCAATTGGTATCAGAGCGGGTTATCCTTGAAGAGGTTAACACCTTAGGAAAAGATCAAGATGATTGCACCACCTGGAAACTAGGAACGGCAATCCATTGCTAGCCCTCCACTTTTTAATGGTCAGTATTATTCTTGGTGGAAGAACAGGATGAGAGATCATATCATAGAAGAGGACTATGAACTTTGGGACATAGTCACTGATGGTTCCCTGGAAACTACAAATAAAAATAATGAAGGAGTGGACGTGCCAAAGACAAGAGTTGACTGCATTGCTGAAGATTTGAAGAAATGAGAAGAATGCTAATGCCAAGAAATGGCTTGTGTGTGGACTAGGTCCAGATGATTACAAAAGGATTCAAAGTTGTACTACTGCAAAGGAAATATGTGACACTTTTCAAGTGGCTTAGGAAGGAACTCCTCAAGCACAGAGATCAAGAGGAACACTTCTATATTCTCAATATGAGAATTTCAATATGAAGGAGAATATATCTAGAAGATGTACACAAGGTTCATAACACTAACAAATGAACTTAAATCTCTAATAAGAATTATCCTTGTAGAAGACAAGGTTAGAAAATCTTGACAAGAGTCTTACTAGTGACTAATCAAAGAACATTGTTACCCTCAAACTGGATGAACTGATTGGAAACCTCACTTCCTATCAATTGAGAAGGCGAACCATGAAAATGGATACACCCAAGAAGGAAAGAAGTCTGGCTCTCAGAATAGCTGAAGGTTCAGGTCTGGAGGATGATGAAATGGCCATGATCATAAGATATTTAAAAAAGTATCTGATGAGAGGAATGGTTTCTTCAAGAGGTACAACCTTAAATAAACCAAAGGTTCCTGAGAAACAGACCGATAAGGGTTGCTACAGATGTGGTAAGACTGATCACATGATCAAAATCTATCCTCAATGGAAATTGAGTGGAAGAAAGAAAGGGTTGAATGAAGGAAGAGGAAGAAGGAACTGGTTCAACCAAAAAGGAACAAAGGATCAACAAAGGCTATGGTTGCTGCTTGGGGAGAAACATCATATGAAGACTCAAAAGATAAAGCTGGAGATGAACAAACATTTATGGCCATCGGAGAATTAGATGATGAACAAGAGGTAAGTGTCCTTCTTCTCATAGACAAGATTAAATTCATATCTAAAGAAAGGTTGCATGAACTATTGCTAGACTTCACTGATGAGTCTTAGATAATTAACAATGAGAAAGAAGATCTGTTTAGGGAATGTGTCATCCTAAAAGCCAAGTGCAAAAATCTAGAATCTAGGGCTAATGAGAGTAATAGTAAAAATGCTGAGTTGAAGAACCAGGTTACTGAACTTGACACAATGTCTTAGAACTTAGGTCTGAGAACTTAAAACTAAAACTAGGAACAAGAAAGAAGAAAGATAATCACACTCTCATCACCCTAGAATAAAACTTAGGAAAAATAAAGGATGTGCATATAAAATTCTTAAAAAAGATATAAGGAAGGTAAAACATGAACTAGATAGATCTTGCAAATGGAACATGGCTTCTGATGCACTTTCCTGGCTACAAGAAAATCACAGTAGCAACAAAAAAGGACTTGGCTATGGGACTCAAGCATCTAAGTGGTAGCCTAAAATAAAGTACCTCACTATTCTTGAGAACAAAATCTCCACACGCTATGGTAAGATTGGCCATTACAAAAATAAATATAATGCAAAAGAAAAGGCCAGTCAAAAGAACAAAGCTTTTGTTCAAGAGAAAATAGGATGTCTGGTTGGGCTAAAAGGAATTTGATTTATCTTTTGCCTATAGAAAGGGACCCAAACTAGTTTGGGTTCCTAAGACTACTCCTTGATTTCTTTTTGCAGACCCAAGTGAAGAGAAGTAGCCAAGTATGGTACATGGATAGTGGCTACTCAAAAATGGAAAGAAATGTGAGATTATTGGGGTTGGAAAGGTAGGTTTGTGATTAACCTTACCACTAACAAGATTGTTTTGCAGGGAAAAAGAGTTAACACTATTTACATTGTAGATTTGTCTACTCTTTCAGAAAATGAACTCAGCTGCCTCAGTGTGTTGGATAATGATCCCCTCCTGCGACACAAAAGACTTGGTCATGCTAGTCTGAATCAGCTAAAACGATTAGTCTCTAATGACTTGGTGATAGGGCTACCTAACATCAATTTCAAGGAATACAAAGTTTGTGAGGCTTGTGCAAGGGGGAAGCAGGTAAGATCGTCCTTTAAAAATAAGAAAATAGTAAGCACAACCAAGACGCGAACTAGTCCCTATGGATCTCTGTGGTCCAATAAGAACCTTGAGTAGAGGTAGAAAAAAATATGTAATGGTGCTTGTAGATGATTAGATTTACCTGTGTACTATTTTTAACATCTAAAGATGAAGTATTTGACATGTTTGCTACTTTTGTTAGAAAAACTAAGAAACAACTAGGTAATCAACTTGCTTTCATTAGGTCTGATCATGGAACTGAATTTGAAAATGCTAAGTTTGTTGAATTCTGTGATGAGCATGGTATAGATTATAACTTCTCTGTCCCTAGGACACCTCAACAAAATGGGATAGTTGAAAGAAAGAACAGGACTCTTGAAGACACGGCTATGACTATGCTTCTTTCTAGTAAACTACCACACAGCTTCTGGGCAGAAGCTGTAAACATTTCATGTTACATTATTAATAGATGCATTATTAGATCTCTTGTTGAGAAGACTCCTTATGAGTTACTTAAAGGGAGAAAACCAAATATATCCTATCTTAAGGCATTTGGATGCAAGTGCTTTGTGCATAATAATGGAAAAGACTCCCTAGGTAAGTTTGATCCTAGAAGTGATAAGAGAGTATTCTTGGGATATTCTTCATAAATAAAAGCATATAAAGTGTTCAATAAAAGAACTTTGTGTGTATAATAAAGTGTGTATGTAGTGTTTGATGAAACTAACATTCTTTCTGAGAGACAAAAACATGGAGATGAATCCATTGGACTGGTAAAGGTTTTGATTGAATTCTCAGCACAAGTTGAAGTTCCACCAAAAGAAGGAATATGTGATGGAACATGTTCTTCCATGAAGGGCAACCTGACAAGGGGAGTTGAATAAAGAGGAATTGAAACTAATCCCCTAAAAGAATCTGTTCAAGACCCTATTCCTCAGCAACAGAACATGGGAGAAACATCTAGCATAAAGCAGTTGGTTGTAAAATCTCACAAGTATCAAATTTTTCATCCTATTGAGAACATAATCATTGATCCAACATATGGAGTCAAAACTAGATCAGAATTAAAGAATCTATATGATTTTGATGTCTTCCTATCTCTTATTGAACCTAAAATGTTGTTGAGGCTTTGCAGGATACAGATTGGGTGAATGAAATGGAAGATGAACTCAATCAGCTCGAGAGAAGTCAAGTCTAGTATCTAGTTCCAAAACCCAAGAACAGATTAATTATTGGCACAAAATGGGTTTCCAGGAACAAACTTGATGAAGATGGAACAGTTACAAGAAACAAGGCAAGACTGGTGGTCCAAGGTTACAGCTAAGAGGAGGGCATAGATTATGATAAAACTTTTGCTCCAGTTGCAAGAATAAAGGCAATAATACTTCTCATAGACTTTGCAGCACACATGAAATTCACTCTTCATCACGTGGATATCAAAAGTGACTTCCTGAATGGCTACCTAAAGAAGAAGTTCTTGTGAAACAACCTCCAAGTTTGAGAGCAAGGAATGTACTGAGCATGTATACAAATTAGATAAGGCTCTCTAAGTACTCAAGCAGGCTCCTAGATCATGGTATGAATGATTGTCCAAATTTTTGCTTGAACATGGCCACTAAAGAGGTAAAATTGATAGTACCCTATTCTTAAAAGAAAAAGGTAAGGATCTCCTTGTGGTAAAACTATATGTTGATGACACAATCTTTAGGGCCACCACTGAAAAACTAAGTAAGGATTTTGCAAAATTAATGAGGAGTGAGTTTGAAATGAGTATGATGGGTGAGCTTAACTTTTTCTTAGGCTTACAGATCAAACAAAGCCCTAATGGAACCATGATCTATCAGTAGAAGTATGCAAAAGAGCTAATCAAAAAGTTTAAAATGGATGAATAAAAGGAATAGACACCCCCATTGCAACTGCCACTAAATTGACATTGATGAACCTGGTTCATCAGTTGATTAGAAGTTGCATAGGGGTATGATTAGTTTACTATTGTATCTTACTGTGAGCAGAACTGACATTGTTTTCAGTATAGGGCTTTGTGCTCACTTTCTGGCTAATCCAAAAGAATCTCACTTGACTATTGTCAAGAGGATACTAAGATATTTTAAAGTCACCACCGATCGGTATCTTTGGTATCTCAAATGTAGTAATTTCAGTCTAGTAGGATATGATGATGTTGATTATGAAGTTTCCTTATGGATAGGAAAAGCACCTCAGGTATGGCTCACTTTCTTAGTTCATATCTTGTATCATAGGCATCTAAAAAGCAAAATTTTGTGGTCTTATCCACTACTGAGGCTGAGTATGTTGTTGCTGCCTCTTGTTGTGCTTAATTGCTATGGATCAAACATCAGCTAGTAGGTTTTGGCATTAAAGTTAGTTGTATTCCTATATTCTATGATAGCTCTAGTGCTATAAGTACGACAAAAAACCATGTTCATCATAAGAGGACTAAGCACATAAATGTGATAAAGAACCATGTTCATCATAAGAGGACTAATCACATAAATGTTAGACACCACTTCTTGAGAGATAACAATGAGAAAGGATTGATCTCCATAGAATTTTGTACTTCTGATAAAAAAATTGCTGACATCTTCACTAAAGCACTAAATAGAGAAAACTTTGAGAGTAATATGTTGGAATTAGGGATTATAAAGATCACTTAATAGGTCCAACTCAGAATGCATAATTGAAAAACAAAACTAAAAAAATTGAAAAATGAAATAAAAAAGTTTTGTTTGGCTAGGAATGATGAACTTGTGTAAATTTCTAGATTAATTCTTACTCAACTTCATACTTTAATTAGTATACTCCTATGGCATGTGTTTATATGACTCACTAATCTCTTATAAAAAATTCTATTATGTCATTTGAGGCATGTTCAAGAAAGTTCTAAATGAAGAACATGGTTCATCAGAATGGGATCATATAAAAGCTAAGGTATGTTTTCTATATTCTGTACAATTAGAAAAATTAATATTTCAATCATGAGCAGAAGTCCTATAATTGTTCAATTCCTAGAAAATTCTATCTGTTAACATTGAACCACTTCCGTTTGCCTAGAACTCTAAACCGTAAATTTTGCCTAAAATCTGGGAAGCCAAATAAATCATTCAAAATCTAGAATTTAATGGTGATTAAACCTCTAATTGACCACTGCACCAGGCTTCCATTACCTTAAATACATGTCATTTCCCCTGCCATCATCATAATTCCAAACCATCAAAAACTCTTTTTCACTTTTACCTGCCCTCTTCTTTAATATTCCCAAATTCTCTCAAGAAATCAACGATCATGTCTAACCCAAAAGACAATTCTGGAACTCTTCCACCACCATCTCCCTCAAATTTATCCTCAACAACTCCACCCAGTGCATCTCCAAATCCTAGACTACAAAGGATGAAAATGCTTACTCAAAAGACTATATCATCTAGGGCTTTGAGGAAGGCTTTAAATGAAAGGTTAAAATCAAGCCAAGTGAAAACAAGCCAAGCTCAAAACTCTGACTCCAACTCTGATTCTGAATCCTATCAATCCGCTACTAAGGGGGAAGGACATGGGTCTTCTGAATATGAAAATACTCAAGAATCTCCTTCTAAGGTAAGTTCATCTATGACTGAAAACCTAGAGACTAAGTTTGTTCTGGTTTGACACATTAGGGATCTTGAATTGCCTGAGATACGAAGTAGTGAAGGTAAAAAGAATTTTGAAAAAAAAAAGGGTGCATGTGGTGAAGAGAGGGGAATTGGGAAAGGAGTAGTGCCTGCTATTTATGGGATTGAACATGAAAGGGTAGAAGAGAGTGGCATGAAGTCAGGGGGAAGTCGTTCTTGGGAAGATGCTGAAGGGTTGGTTCATCTGAGCAAACAGAGAGATGAACGATTTCATCTACTTAAGATACCCTAGCAGACCTGCTGAAAAGGGTTGGGGAAAGCTATGACCCAAAGAAACGCAAAACTCCCACAACAAAAAACCCCCAATGTTCCTAAGCCTTCCAAGAAAAGAAAGGCTCCATCCCTAACACCTACTGCCTCTTCTTTGCAAAAGGGTAGAGCCACAAGAAGTAGAGTGAAACAAAGTGAAGCTGATCTATAAAGGGCTTTAGCTGAAAGTAAGAAAAAGAGAATGGATAAAGGAAAGGAAAAGATTGTAGAATCCTCAGAGGCTGTTTGAGGAAGAGGATATGGAACTGGTCCATCAAGAAGGGGGTATATCAGTAGAGGTTCCTACCCCCAAGCCCAAAGACTTCCTCCAAGAAGTTTTCTTCTGTGTCTGAGGCTGTTGAAACTATACTAGCCAAGAGGACAAGATCTGCAGTGAAAAACGAACATCAAAAAAATGTTGAAGATGATGACTGAAGTGGCGAAGAAGAAGAAAATAATTCTGAGAAGGAACGGGACAAGCTTGCCATGTTTGGCAAAAGAAAGATTTTAAAGGGTAGAGTGTTGAAAGATCGGGTAGAACCAGGAATGATGAGATTGATGGATGCTTTAGCTGCTTAGGGATGGAAGGACATTGTCCTTCGGATGGATGGTAGGCTAGCCAGAAATGAGCTAATTAAATTTATGGCAAATATTGTGGTTACGGAAGGCATTGTTAGTAGCCTGGTGAAAGGAGTCCAAGTGTAGTTTGATGCAAAGAAACTGGGAGAAATCCTCGACATACCCTCTGAAGGGTTTGCTGACTATACAAGGCAAAGGTGGCCATGCCTAGACTCCATCCCTACTGCTCTTGCAATCACCAGGAGATTCTATGATTCAAAAGATGTGAATGAGGCCAGGGCTATGCAGAAAACTTAAATGAGGCCTGAGCACGAAGTCTTGTTTGAATTTATCAACAAGTGTTTATTGCCTAGATAGGAGAGAAGACACACGGCTAATTACATGGATCTAGTAGTTATGGAGTGCCTGGAGAGAGGAAAGCAAATCAACTGGCCTGCCTTCATTATCAAGCTGCTCGACATGGTCATAAATGGCTCCAAGTCTCATGCTACTCCATATGGCTTTATTCTAACCACAGTTGTGGATAGGCTCAATGTGCCTCTGAAGAAATGGGAAATGGCCTCGAGAAAGGAACCCTTTTGGTATCAATACTCTACTTGCTTGTGACTATCCAATCAATGTCATCCCAAATGAACCTGGTTCATCCTAGAAGACACCTATCAACGGCAAAGTTAGGGCTCTAGTTCAGCAATGTGCAACCAAAGAAGCTGAAATAGCTAGGCTCAAGGCTCGTGTGGTTGAAGTGGAATCTGAGAGGGATGGTCTCAAAACTGGGCTTGCCAAAGAAAAGGAGAATTTGATGAAATTCTTTAGAATTTGTTGAATCTTCTCCAAACTCAAACCCAACCCTCTAGTTCCTCCAAGCCTTAGGATTCCTTGTTTTTGTCTCCTGAACTTGTCTAGTACCTCAATGACCGAGATTAAGGATTTTCTATATTTTTTATTTTGCTCATGGTTTGGATATTTTGATTTTGATTTTGCTCATGGTTTGGATATTTTTCTTTCTTTTTGTGGATTGTAGGTGGCAACATATCTCTGTCAATGATAACTATTATCCTGCTCTTGTTCAATGACTAATCTGTCCGTGATAGTTTAAATATGTTTGCTTGATTACTGATAATTGCACCATGATTGCACTTTCAGTTTCTCTAGTGTCCATGAGTACTTATTAAAATCTGAGAATCACATTTTGTATATAATTTTTCGATGATGCCAAAAGGGGAAGAGACATTGTGCTTTACACATTCTGAAATAAGTGGTATTTATAACCTAATTAACCTGGTATTTGATGATACGTGAAGTTTCTAAAGTTTAGTATTGATGGTTAAGCTGAGTTTCTACCGGTTTCAAATCAGTATAAAGCAAAGAGTTTTTTATCATCAAAAAGGGGCAATTTATTGGCCCAAGAACATGTGAAGTTTTGAAGAATGACAAAAGAACTCGGTCATGGACCATGTCCATCTTGTGAAGCACAGTCATGATCAATCTATCCATGTGAGATGTATGTGATGGAGATAAGTCCTACTGATCAAGCAGCAATATCTCCTGATTTGATTGAAAAGGTTGCATATTAGATAAGAGGAGAAAGTCTCCTTATATGAAAAGAACACAATCTAGGATGAAGATAGTGTTAGAGTTTTAAATCATCATGAACGCTTCTACGATAGAAGAGCCACAATTGAGTCCCAATCAAACTCTTATTACTAACCAATAAAATGTCAGTGTTGTTCTCTTTTAGAGGTATTGCACATACGCAAAAGTTAAACTAAATTGATAGCAAAAGAGTAAGGCAATTTTGCAAGCAATTTATGTGTGATTTAAGTGTGCACTCTTTGAAACTACTTGAATGAGATTGAAGAACCGGTTATGTTGTGTCTATATTTTATTCTAGTTCAATTATAGTAGGTGGTTTAAAGTTGTACCTTTCAGCTTTCATAGAAGCAATTGTATTAGGTACCTAAAGTGTTCAGATTATATCTAACTTGAAGTCATCACAACAGTTGAGGTTGTGTGCCACAACGGGATTAGAGTTAATCCTTAAGTTTACAAAAAGTTTTTATAAATGTTATTTTGGCTCAGTAATTTTAGTGAAAGTTTGGAAAAATCCTACTGAGTAGTAGGTCATGGTTTTTTTTCCTTTTAAGCCATGTGTTTTCCACGTAAAAATCTTTGTGTTCTTTATTTTTTGTATATATCATTCCGTAAATAGTAGTAGTTAGAACACCTAGAAGAACCTGGTTCTTTCATAGTTTAGATAAGCAAAAATTGGGTACCACACAAATCACCTCCCCCTCCCCTATTGTGTTGTATTGTCGCTTAAAATATCAAGAACGCGTGAGTAGGATCCCACACGCTAGTATTGTGGGGTTTATCATGTATACCATGACATTTACACGTTCTTATATGGGTTATGCACTAGGAGTGACTAGACGATATCAAAGAAAGCCTGGTGAGGAATATTGGAGGATGGTGAAAACCATTCTCAAGTACTTAAAAGGGACTAAGGACCAATTTCTCATTTATGGAGATTTTGAGTTGAAAATTGAAGGTTATAGTGACATAAGTTTCTCTTCAGATAGTGATGATAGAAAATCTATTTATGTTTATGTATTCACCTTAAATAGTGGTGCAGAGAGTTGAAAAAGTTTCAAACAAACTATAGTAGTTGATTCAATGACAGAAGCATAATATATAGTAGCTAGTGAAGCTGCTAAGGAAGTTATATGGATGAAAAAGTTTTTAACTGAACTTGATGTGATTCTTTCAATTGAAGGTGCAGTTCCGTTGTTGTATGACAATACTGGACCCATTGTTCAAGCGAAACAAACAAGACCACACCAAAAATCCAAACATGTTCTGCAATGGTAACATTTGATAAGAGAAATTATCGAACGTGGAGATTTTGAGATTCAAAAGGTTGATGGAGAGGAAAATGGTGCAGACCTATTCACTAAAGCTCTTGTACAACGGATTTTGACAAGCACAAGTGGAAAATAAGAATGAAGTACAAGAGCGATTGGCTCTAGTGCAAGTGAGAGTGTTCGGGATATAGTTGATATGCCCTAGATCCAATCTCATATTTTTGAAAATATTTTTGTGAACCTCATTTGATATAAAAATATATGGCATTTGATAATCACAATTATCATTAATTATTTGATTAATTTAATAAGGTTCTTGATTAATTTTTAAGACTTGTCATCGTGATGGAGATTATAATTATGAGAGTGAAGTCTCTCTTACAATTTAAGCTAAATTTATTCTTGATAGTAGAATTATTAATTTGGATATTATTGATCTGATTAGATGAATATTTATGTAATCGTCTTTATGAGATGGAGATTAGTTGATATCATGAACTAAATACACATATGGAGATATCATCATTGAACTGACTCATTGGATAATTCCTAATTGTTAGAATTACCATAAACTGTCAATAGGATATTCTCCTGAAGAATGTGATGTAAGAGTCTCATTTAACCTGAGATCGTCATAGCAATTGACAAGTTATTTATTGTGTTTGATATTAGACACATATGACCCTTGGAAAATAGTTAAAATGATATTGGGTATGATTAAATACTTGTAGAGTTAGTGATTGATCAAAATATAATCTATCAACTCTTGATAATGAGTTTAAGCTCCATGTTATCATGAAATTTAAACGACCAAAGTAAGACCATGGTTAGAGCAATTCAATGAAAGAAGAAGAGAATTTTTTGGGTCATTTAATGGTCAATTATATTTGACATGAATACATAGTTGGTTACCTATTAGGATTTGACAGTTAAACCATATCATAGGGTGACTCAGAGCTATAAGGTCAGAAGGAATTACTATATTATTCTTCTACTGGTTATTGAGAGTAAATTGTATACTTCATATTATCCAATTGTTAAGAAGTGTTGCTAGACGCCATTCTTAATTAGTATATTGATGTGATCAATTTACTACCAGCTTAGTATTGAACCTATGAGGTTGCACACTAATGAGTGTTCTGATCCTGGCTAAAGGACTAATTACTTTATTATTCGATAATTAAATTAAAGAATTTAATTAGTCAAATAAATTTAGTTATTAGTCCAAATAAGATATTATTATATTATTTGCTAGCACAGAAAATATAATTAATATTATAAACAAATTGAATTGTTTAGAATATACTATTAGATTTATATATATATATATATATATATATATATATATATATATATATATATATATATATATATATATATATATATATATATATATATATATATATATATATATATCTATATATTTATATAAGAAATGTTTAATAAAATAGTAATAATAATAATAAAAGGTTCGATGAAACTTTATAAAGTGAATTCCAATTGGAAGTTGGATTCACGTAAAAGTCCATTGTTAAGGACGTCGGCTACGTCTTTCCATATATTATGAATTTTGTCGATTATTCATAGAAAAGATTTCATAAAGTATATTTTGGAATAAAGTTTACCCCGAGTGAATCATTATCTCAATTAAATAGAAAAATAGTTTATTCGTGACCCTATATAAAGGGTGAATGAGAAAATTTACCGGTTGAAATTCTGAAAAGAAAATTATTTTGTTGAAAGTGAGAGTGCAATACAAAGCCAAAAGAGAAAATACAGTTACAATAAAAGTATTTTTAATTCTTTTACGCTTGAGTTAGAGATTTTTAAGAAAAATTATAGCACAAGTTTTTCATTCAATTTGTTTGCGAAATTCATTAATCAAAGAGTTGATAGCAAGGATCGGTCTTAGTGTCGACATGCATAAATTTTCGCACTACCGAAAAAATTTTAAAATGAAATTCGTTTCACCAAGTACGTCATAAATTTAATTTTTGATATGTAAATAAATTTTAAATATAAAAAGATCTTCCTAAAATTATTATTATCTTTAATTGTATATTACAAACATCTATATGCAAATCTTCAGCCACGTCGTTGTACTCACTATTCACGCAAAGGCACTCATGTTTTGATTTGAGCTCTCCTACTTGTCTTACGTTGGAAAAAATCAAGACAGTTTTTGTATCTTTCGGACATTTGAAATATGTTGCATTTTTACACTACAGCCAAGCCTGCTTCTTTTTTATGCATAATCAAATACCCACATGTTTTATTGATTTCGGCTATATATTCCATAATAATAACTTTAAAGAAACATCATGGGGTCCATTACTATATGAGAGACACATTTCCAACTGAGCGGACATAAAGGAGTTCATACGAGTACAATAATTATAGCCCTAATTTCTAATATACGTTAGAAATTTATTTAAATAAATACAAATAATTAATTTCGGACCCAACAAATTACTAGTTACGTAGAATCTTGAATTCAAAAATTTTGAATCTGCCTTAAAATTGCAATTAAGTTTCATTCATAGGCGGACCTATGTTATCCAGTGAGGGATCACCTGCACCAAAAATATTTGGTAAAACTTTCATGAATATATGTATATGTTTTTAAAAAATACTGATATATTAACAATGATAACTTATATACAAAGCAGATTTTGGTTGAAAGCAAAAAATGCACCCAGCCTTCGAATTCTGTGTTCGCCTCCAAATTTCCATTCTGAGTATTTTGTGGCTTTAAGATAGTTAGACTTGCCGTTTCTAGTAAACCTAGTTGAACTACGTATGTTATTATACGCATTTTTATTGAGTTTGAATTCGCGTGGGCCCAAACTTTAGATCTGAGAGATCCTTTTTTTAAGTAAACCAAATTTCAAAAAGAGAAAATTAAGGCCAAACTCCCAAAATTAAGGAGAAAATTATTTTCTACCTAAAATGTGCTACATATGCTAGAAAATTAAACAAAACAAAAACTTTAGAAACAATCATGTATTGACCAGCATCTAGATTTGAATTCTGAATGTCATTCAAAAACACAGTCAACGTCGTACAACTCTCCATTTTGACTTCATTCAAATGGCGGCATGCATTCTCACTGAGAACTTGATTCTATTTGTTTCGATCACAACAACATTTGGATTCTTTATTTCTTCCGTGAAGTTTGGAATAATTTGAACTTATCATCATTTAATTTGTCAAGGGAGAGCATTGGTTCATTGGATTCATAATTTTATTTGTTAGCTTTATTAACCCTTTCCAAAACTAGACTTGCTATTATTCCTTGGTAGCTTTTTCAACCCTCCCGAAATTAGATTGAACAAAGAAATATCTTATCAATACTCTTAACTCTTTAGTCTTTAGGGAAGTAACTTATTTTCTCTTCTGAACAAAATTAATTAGGTCCAATTAGTTTGGCAGAAAAAATAAATAAAGAAATGAGCAAATAGCCTCTATTTTGGTGCAACAGAAATCGGTGTAGCATAATATATTGGAGTTTGGTGCATCTGTGTATGAATTTCCAGCATATTATGCTGGACCGGTATACTTTGCTAGCTCCAATATAATATACTTGAGACTGAAGCACCGGTGCTTCAAACTCCAATATATTATACTGGACTGTATATTATACTGGAACTCCAATATATTGTATTGGAGTATTTTTCTGAATTTTGAAAAGTATTTTCGTTCAAAATTATCTTTACATGAAAAGTAACTAAATTTCTATTATTTTTAAAACTGAGATATTTTTAAACCAGTGCATATAAATCTGATTATTTTTGAATTTCCTCCGCTTTAAACAACTCAAAACTTGTTTAAGAAAGGAGGCCAGGTCAACATTAAAATTTGATAGGACGATTGCGGGCAGAAACAAGAAGTAGCAGAAATTGTGAGGATTGGGGTTGATAGACTAAGTAGTATAGGCCCGAAATAAAGGCCCATCATTCGACGAATCTGGCCCATGACTTCTTACTTTGGCGTAGGGCCGAGAAAGAGCAAAAATTAATTATTTAGAGAAAACTACCCTCTATAACCCCTTAAAATTTTAATAGCTCATGTTTTGACCCACTTTCAAAAAATGGCCATTCGGCCCAAACATATTGCATATACTAGCCGAACAGAATGAGTATGATAACACAAATGCTTGTATCTCAGTGGGTAGAGCGCCTATTTCCTAAGTAGGTGGTCGCATGTTCGACCCCTACCTAGCGCAATGGAGAAATCTTTTTTTGCAATGTATAAATATTGTATCCTAAGTTCGATAGTGTATCATTGGTGTACATTGAGCCTATCTCAACTGCATTTGTATTTTGTATATTTTTTGTATAGTGACAATCTATTTTGTATATTTTTTGTATGGTTACATCTATTTTGTATATATTTTGTATAGTTACATCGTTTTTATATATTTGCTGTATAGTGACAATCTATTTTGTATAATACCAATTTATATTGTAGATATTTCAACTTTTTGTATACCTAGAACCATTTGAAACATTTAAGAGTCTTTCAAATTATCTCTATAATTTCTATTGGGGGGAAGTCAAAGGACCTGCCTACGCTCGTTGAGACCTAATTCGATCTTCATAGAGTTCTCAAGATATTTTCTTACGAATTTTTGTTATAACATCTATAACCTAAATCCCTAATCCCTATTATATTTGCTCCTCATATATGGTACTGTGTCTTGCTACATCTCCTCGTGCATTGTGGCAGGCATTCTGTTTAACAATAGTTAATTAGTACAATGATAAGACATAAATACACAGCGATAATTAATTAATCCTTTATTATGTGTGGTTCGTGTACGGACTTATTCTAATAAGATAATCTAATAACAAATATGCTCTATCAGTATATTTAATATATTCTAGCAAGTTATAGCAGGTAAATTGATGTATTTTTTATGTTATTAATTCCATAATAGTAATAATCTTTTAAAGTTAATTTTTTTTCTTACACGGGTAGCGTGTTAAGTCTTCTAATTTACGAGTATGCGTAAATGTGTAACTGGTCAAATAAGGTCAGAGCAAGGGCGGTGGTTCTTGAAATTGGTTAATTTTGACAAATTTGTTACTACTGTTATAGGATAGTGAGCTGCATACTTTGGGGCTAGCTACCCCAATTATTTTTGGGCTATAAAATGTGTAAGGTAATTTTGGGCTACTGAATGTTATAATTTTGGCCCAAAGGGCTATAAATGATATTTGCTCAATTATTTATAGCCTTTCGGTGAAATTTAATGATAACTGGTAGCCATAAAACAAAGGTATATAATCCATAACCCAAAAAAAAATTATAAGGGCTAGCAAATGAAACCAAGAAAACCAGCGGAGACTTTGGCTCCTCAATGCAACCTTTTTTTACACTTAATATTAGTAGTCAGAATATTTAAAATCCTACCAAATCACCCAAAAATCCTTCAAACTTAGTGAAATCCATGTCACATTCACCCTTTCAGCCCAAAATATTTCATTAAACCCAACCGTCTTCTCCATAACCTCCAATATCTCCTTTTTATCTTTTACAAAAAAATTAAAATTCCAGTGATCCGATCTAGGAAAATATGACATTTAATAAGTAAATATACCCATGATATAAGAAGAGGAAGAAGGTAAAGTATACGTTTTACACGTACTATATCCTTAAGGTAAATGAGATCTGAACTCAAACACAATTACCTCAAAAAACAAATTGATTATTCATCACCCCATGTAACCCTAATGCTTGCTAAGATTCAAGAACAACAATTAGTCATGAAAACGTACAAAATTACTCTGAAGAAAATGCAAGGTGAAATTGAGTCCAAAGTGTACAACATATCTTCTCTCCAAAATAAGCTACAAGAAACCATTCAAAACAACAAATCATTAGAGAGAAAGCTTAACGCTAGTGGATCATTTTCCACTCTTGATAATGTCAAGTTTTTTGACGTAAACCCTAAAGATTCTTGATATATATACAAAATAGATAGTCATTATACAAAAATATATAAAATAGACTATTACTATACAAAAAATATATAAAATAGATAGCCACTATATAAAAATATACAAAATAGACTGTTACTATATAAAAATATATATAAAATAGACCGTTACTATACAAAATAGACTGTTATTATATAAATAAATATATGAAATAGAGTGTCACTATACAAAATAGACTGTAACTACACAAAAAATATATAAAATAAGCTGCTACTATACAAAAATATACAAAATAGGCTGTTACTATATAAAAAATATACAAAATAGACTCTCACTATAAAAAATAGACTCTTACTATACAAAAATATACAAAATAGAGTGTCAATATACTAAATAGACTGTTACTATACAAAATATATAAAATAGACTGTTACTATACAAAAATTATATAATATAAACTGTCACTATACAAAAATATATAAAATAAAGTGTTACTATACAAAATAGACTGTTACTATATAAAAAATATGCAAAATAGAATCTCACTATACAAAATAGACTGTCATTCAATTCTTAGCTAATATTATTAGATCCAGAAGTACAAAATACAATTTAAAAAGGCAAAAAAGGGTTGCTCCATGGCGCCAAGTAGGGGTCGAACCTACGACCTTCAACTTAAGAAATAGATGTCGTATCCACTGAGTTACATGCGCTTATGTTGGCATACTCATACTTTTTGGCTACTATATGCAATATGTTTGGGCCGATGGACCATTTTTGTAAGTTGTACGAAATATGGGCTATTCAAATTTTGAGGGGTTATAGAGGGTAGTTTTCTAGCCGGGAAAAGCCATTTTAAGAGAGTATATAATTGAAACTTTTACCTAGCTATACTATATTAGAAATTTATTTATCTACGTTATCCATATTTTGTTGTATTCAATAAGTATTTAGTTCTTTCTTACAATTTGTATACATTTCTCCTTAAAAGACTTTCACGCCATTAATAATGCCTACAATTAAGAGATCCAATTATGCCATTTCCTCTGTTTTCCCCACTCCTCTCTCTCTCTCTCTCTTTTTATATCAAAATCCCTTAATCTATGCCCAAAATCTTCATCTTCTCTCTTTCCACCATTACCGATAACTTATATTCTTAAAAATAATTGTATGATCTATGATAACTATATCATATATGTATTTAAATTGTATCAGATACATCAATTCTTAAAATATAATTATATTATACTTGTATCTAACTTGTATCTGATATATGAATACCCAAAATAGTACCTGATACAGTATTAATAAATTAATATACGATTATCATACTTGCGATACGAACTTTGAAATTCACATGAACTCTTAACTGATCGTAACAATATATAATGAATATACTTTTATCATACATTTGTAATACGAATAATTCCTGCAACAATTATGATACATATACAATTATAATACAATCGCGATACAGTTTTGAAAATTTGTGGTACAATTATGGTCTTCATCTTCTCCAAGTTTTAATCACAACCTACACTAAATGTTTAATATAATCATATTGTAATTGTATTAGTATTGTATCGAGTATTATTTTGGGTATTGATGTATCATATACAAGTCACATACAATAATTATTTTAGAAATAAAGAAAACAAGATTTAAAATATACCCACAACTTTGAGTTTAGAGTAATATTCCAAGTTTCGTCTCCACTATATAAGAAATAGGCACACAAAATTCTTGATTCAATGGAAAGGCAAGCCTGAAGCAGATGCGACTTGGGTAAAGGGTGCTGCATTGTGGCAATATGAACACCACATAGAGGACTACATGAAGTCAGCCTCGACTAAGACGTCGAATTCAACTAGTGGGGGTACATTGATAGCCCCTAATGTTGAGACGTGACAAATGTCAGGCAGAACCAATGTCAAAGGATTTTACATTGCCCCTTGGCATGGTTCGTGCGGCGTTGGCAAGCAATGTGCAGAGCTGGGAGTGTGCCTAAGTTAGTGTATGGACTTGGGCAAGTCAGCTAGACAAGGTGTCTAGAGTGATGGCAAGACAGTCTTGATTGTGGGCGACGACTATGGAAAATGAAGACGCATGGCACTTGGCTAAGGCATACGTGCGGATTAGTGGGACGACAAAGGTTGTGAAAAGATATTGTCATGAGCTAATGGACAATTCATGGTCCAAATACAAGGCAAGGCAAGTTGAAGACAAAGTGTGGCAAAGTTGTGGAACAAATGTGCAAGTCATCTGACTGTAAAGAAATGTGTTATGCATGTGTTGTAGAAGTTTAGCCATATGCAGTGCACATGTTGTAGCTAGCCAAAGTGTTGAAAATGGGTTCATTTTGTGGGAAGATGGATTCAAAATGTGGTTATTGTCATAGAGGTGATTTATGCCACTCGAGTTCTGCCCGAGGTTCACCACTACGCCGCAGTCAAGCCCAGCCCTGACTTCAGCCTTCCAACACTTAGAATAATTTTAGGTACGTTTTGGACTTAGAATAATTTAGGCAACAAGTAAGTAAAGTCACACACCAATTTACAGGAATTTCTTTCCAACTCGAATTAATATGTGAATACTAGTATACAAAGAAGCCAACTCTATGACCAAGAACAAAGAACTCCCTAGTTCCCTGGCCTAAAATGAATTTCCCACCCTTAGGAATTAAAGTTAGACATTTTTGGCTAACACTTGCCATAAAACTAAGTTTTCTGCCCCTTTAGGAGAGTCTTATTGATGTGCCGGAGAATTTCAGCACATCTTAATACTAATTGCTTAGGTTCTAGCTTGTTTTAATGCAATTATAACTAATACTTATGTAGATTTGTTACTCTTATAGCGCAAGAGGAAAGGAAGACCAAGGATCAGAAAATGTGAGCAAAAAGAGAAGAAAAGAGCAAAATAGTGCACAAGTGCAACTCCTGCGGACCATTCTGCGATCGCAGATCATACATGCGGGCCACAGAATTGATCTCAAATCGCAGAGTTCTATAGAGTCTAGAGCTAAAATTCATGTCAAGAATGCGGCGCAATTTGCGATCGCAGAATCAATATGCGGACCGCAGATGTGCCACAGAATGAACAAGAAGAAAACTCAGGGTCAGGATGCGATGCAAATCTGCGGTCGCATAACTCAAATACGGACCGCAGAATGGAACTGCGATGAAGAACTAACCACTATGGTTTTGGATCTGCGGAGAAGCTGCTCAGAATGCAGATCGCAGACCTGTTCTGTGACAGATCTGCAGTCACAGACATGACCTGGAAGGGTAAATTTGTCCATTTCTGTCCCGAAATTGGTCCCTCTATAAATAGTTTTAAGAGACTTTTGTGGGCTCATCTTATCGACTTTTTACACTACATTCCAAGACACAAATATTCTATCTTTTTGGAAGCTTTTGGGTGGAAGATTCTCTCCCTTTGTAAGCATTTATGACATTAATTACTCTTTATCTTTTGTATTTTAGTATATGCAGCTAACTCTAAATACTAAGGTTGTGGATCCTAAATGGGTGTTATGTTAATAGGTGATTGACATTGAATATATGTATAATGGTTGGTTGATATCTATTTACTTGTTATTCTTCATTTATTGTTGATGGTTGCAAATATTAACACAAGCCATTAAATTCTTGCTTTACTTGGAAAAGTGGGTTAGAATTTGGTAGAAGTAAATACCAAATATTCAAGGCCGTACACCTCATTTAATAAAATCGCTTAGGGATAAGTGGGTTTTATTTGGCATATATTGATGGTTACAAATTGCAATTCTTTTACATTTAGGAAAATTTAGAAGAGGAAATACTACTCAATTATTGGGAAATATTGGTTAGTTGCTTAGTCATCAATTGCATATCAAGAATCGACCATTAGAAATATATCATATTAACACCGATAGCATTACACTTCATTAAAGGGGACACAACCTTGGTTTAATTAATCTAATTAATTATCATATCAAAAATTCAAATACTTATCATTCCAAATCAACTGTTTTCCATACTCTCGATACCATCACTCTATACACATGTTACTGTTAACCAAGTAGAATTACAATCTCAGTCGGGCAACACACTAAGTTAAGTAACCTTTTCACACCTATTCCCTGTGGGATTCGACCCCAACCTTGTTGGGTTATTATATTTGAGATCAACCGCCTTACACAAATTATTAAAGTGTAATTTGAGCGTATCAAATTTTGGTGTCGTTGCCGAGAAATACGGTTTTGAAATTACTTATTAGTGTGTGCTTTACTGTGTATCTAATTCTATTCTATCACACTTTGCTTGTTTTACTTGGTGTTGATAGGAAAAGATGTCTGAATCTAGCGATGACGTTGAGGTGGATCTGGGAGACAATCCCTTCGTAGACATCGAAGAGTACATTGATGATACCAATCTTATTGTACCTCTTGAGGTTGGTGCTGCGACATTTAAAGTGGAACATGGGTTGATCCTTATGCTCAAAGCAGAGGGGTTCTTTATAAATTCCACCGATGATGATCCAACACAGCACCTTAGGAACTTTTTGTGCGTGTGTGCAATGCAAAAGCAGAATAATGCCTCTAAAGATGCCCTGAGATTGAGATGCTTTAAGTACTCTCTTGCTGGGGATGCAAGGAAATGGTTCTAGAATCTACCACCTAACTCTATTCATTCTTGGCCCGAACTTGTCCGGGCGTTTCTATCCAAGTGGTTTCCGCAAAGTAAACAGTCTGAGTTGCTGGATAAAATCTTCTTCTTCAAGCAAATACCAGGGGAGCAGTTGCATGAGGCATGGGACCCTTTCAAATTATATTTGGTGAGGTCTCCAAACCATGGTTTTCCGGACTCTATTCTATTGGAAAAATTCTACATGGGTTTGGATCCTATGAACCAAGCTATAGCGAAGATTGCAGCTGATGGATCATTCATGGACAAAACAATCGCAAGGGTGACACAAATACTTGGCAAAATGGCAAAACACAATCAAGCGTGGCATTCCGAGGACACCTCAGGTGGAGTGGCATATGTTTCTCCTTCCTTGACCAATTTGATCAAGGAAAGTCAAGAGAGGGACCAAATAATTGCAGGATTGGCTACGAATGTGAATGTGTTGACAAACATATTCACTGAGAATCAAACAAAGAAAGTGAATGTAGTCGAGGATGTGCAACCCTTCTCCAACGAAGAGTTTGAAGAAGACAACTATATCAACAACCCTCAAAGTGGGTATAAAAACAACAATATCAAGGTCAAGGACAACAAGGTCAATGGAGGCCAAACCCGCAAGGGCAAGGCAACCAACAATGGAGACATGACCAAGGCGGCCCAAACCAAGGAAATTGGAACAACAACAACAATTTTGCCAACCGTAGTTCAAACCCTTATGTTCCTCCAAAGGGTCAATATTCGAACCAAGGGTCTTCTAGTGAATCTAAGTTGGAATCTATGCTCGAGCGGGTGTTGCAAAATCAAGAAAAATCTAACACTTCCATGAGGAACTTGACTGAGGTTGTAGTGTCTCATACCGCCTCCATTAAAAAATGGAGATGTAAATGAGAGACCTCTCCAAAGAGCAAAATCCAAAGCAAAAAGGTGCACTCCCTAGTGACACGGTTGCAAATCCAAGAGGCAGTGGGAGTGGTCAAACTTCTCACATCATAGCGATCACTACTAGGAGTAGGAAGGTGCTAAACGGAGAGGGTGAACAAATGGTTGAAGAAGAAAAGCTTGAGAAAAAGGCAGAGGTTGGAGAGCAAATTGTTATTGAGGTTGAGAAGATTTCGGAAGAAGCAGTAGTGCAAAAAGAACAACAGGACGAGGCGAAGGAAGAGGGGAAAGAGACATCAAAAGCTCTTCCACCTATTCCTAGACCTCCTCCTCTATTTCCTCGAAGTCTAGCACGCAATATTGATGATAGCAAACTTGAAAAGTTCTATGACATCCTTAAGAAACTAACAGTGAACATTCCGTTTGTGGAAGAATTTCAAGAGATGCCAGGGTTTGCTAAATATTTGATCACAAAGAATAAAACCGCAAAGCATGAGGTGGTAAACATGACTCACCGGGTTAATTCTATTATTGCCACAACTCCGGTCCAAAAGAAGGAAGATCCTGGAGCTTTTACCATACCATGCACTATCGGGGCACGTGATTTTGCAAGAGCCGTTTGTGACAATGGGGCTAGCATCAACTTGATGCCACTTGCCATTTATAAGCAAGCGGGATTAGGTATGTCAAGGCCAACAAGCATGAGGTTACAAATGGTCGATTGCTCCATTAAGCGACCGGTAGGAATTGTTGATGATATGCTTGTAAAAGTTGGGAAATTCCATTTGCCTGCCAACTTCATAATTCTTGATTGTGTGGTTGATAAAGAAATCCCTATCATTTTGGGAAGACCATTCCTAGCCACAAAGAGCACTCATGATTCGGAGCGGAACGAGATTAAATTTAGGGTGAATGATGAAGAGGTTACATTTCAAGCAAGCAAGGGTATAAAGTTGCCCCATGAATATGCGAGCTTTTCTGTGATAGAGGTTGTTGATAAGGTGGAAGATGCCGTAGAATTGAAAATGGAAGAGCAATGCCTTGGTGAGGCATTGGTGGCTATCTTGGTAAATTTTGATGGTGAAGACATGGAGGGGTACATGGAGTCAGTAAATACATTGAGGGTCTTGGGTCTTACACTTATACTCCGGCAAAACTTTCTCTTAACTTGGAGAATTGAGCTATACCTCCCGCAAAGCCATCAATTATTGAGCCACCACAATTAGAGCTCAAACCACTTCCTCCACACCTAATGTATAAATTTCTTGGCTCCAATGATACATTGCTCGTAATTGTTTCTTCTTTGTTTAATGATGCGCAGGTGGAGAAATTATTGGATGTCTTGAAGGAGCATAGGCAAGCCATTGGGTGGACAATTGCGGTTATCCGAGGAATTCCCACGGGCATTTGTGAACACAAGATACAATTGAAGAATGACACAAAACCAAGTGCAGAGCATCAACGAAGATTGAATCCGTCAATGCAAGAGGTAGTGAAGAAGGAAATCATCAAGTGGTTAGATGTCGGGGTTGTGTAACCTATTGCCGATAGTTCTTGGGTAAGTCCGGTGTAATGTGTACCTAAGAAGGGATGCGTAACCGTAATTGAAAATGACAAAAATGAGCTCATCCCAACAAGAACGGTGATCGGTTGGAGGGTATGCATAGATTACCGAAAGCTAAATAGTGCAACATGCAAAGACCATTTCCCGATGCCTTTTATTGATCAAATGCTTGATCGGCTAGCGGGGAAGTCATTCTATTTTTTCCTTGATGGGTATTCCGGCTACAACCAAATAAACATCGCATTGGAGGACCAAGAGAAAACAGCGTTCACTTGTGCCTATGGAGCCTTTGCCTTTAGCCGGATTCCATTTGGGTTGTGCAATGCTTCGGCTACATTTTAAAGATGCATGATGTCCATTTTCTCCGACATGGTAGAGGATTATCTAGAGGTCTTCATGGATGACTTCTCGATTGTGGGTGATTCCTTTGAGCATTGTCTTAACAATATTAGACAAGTGCTTAAGAAATGCGAGGAGACAAATCTTGTGCTAAATTTGGAGAAATGTCACTTCATGGTAGATGAAGGTATCGTGTTGGGGCATAAGATTTTGAAGCATGGCATTGAGGTTGACTGGGCGAAGATCAAGAATATTTCAAAACTTCCTCCACCTACTTCGGTGAAAGGTGTTCGAAGTTTCTTGGGGAATGCCGGATTTTATAGGCGATTCATCAAGGACTTCTTCAAGATTGCAAACCCCATGTTCAAGCTTCTTGAAAAGGATGAAAAATTTGTGTTTGATGAAAATTGCCTCAAGGCATTTGATGAATTAAAGTTGAAGCTCACCACGGCACCTATTATTGTCACACCCGATTGGACTCTTCCTTTCGAGCTCATATATGACGCTAGTGGTGTAGCTATTGGAGCAATGCTTGGGCAGCGTCATAACAAAGTTCTTCATCCGGTCTACAACACAAGTAAAATACTCAATAGGCTACACTGTCACAGAGCAAGAGCTTCTTGCCGTTGTCTATGCCTTCGAGAAGTTTCGAGCTTATTTATTAGGAAGGAAGGTTATGGTATTCATGGATCATGCGGCTCTCCGGTACCTCATGGCAAAGAAGGATGAAAAGCCTCGGTTAATTCGATGGGTTCTATTATTGCAAGAATTTGACTTTGAAGTCAAGGACCAAAAGGGAACTCAAAACCAAGTGGCGGGTCATTTATCAAGCTTAATGGAAGCAGGGAGACCAAAGGAAGAGCTTGAAATAAATGATGCCTTCCCGGATGAGCACATTTTGGCACTCTCAAACACTTTTGCTCCATGGTATGCCGACATTTTTAATAACTTGATGAGCGATCTTATTCCGTGAGGATTGGAGTCTTATCAAAAGAAGAAGTTCTTGAGAGATTGTCGGCAATATTATTGGGAGGAGCCCTATTGTTCCGTGTGTGTGCCGACAATATCATCCGAAGTTGCATCCCAAAAGAAGAGGTCATGCCAATTCTCAAAGCATGCCATGACTCACCGGTTGGGGGACATCATGGAGGAAATCGGACAGCGGCTAAGGTTCTCGAATGTGGTTATTATTGGACTTCCATCTATCATGATTCCAATCAAATGGTCAAGGCTTGTGATCAATGTCAACGACAAGGTTCTATTTCCAAGAGGCATGAAATGTTGATGCACTTTGTAATGGAGATAGAGATCTTCGATGTGTGGGGGATCGACTTCATGGGTCCTTTTGTGATTTCTTATGGAATGAAATATATCTTGGTGGCGGTGGACTACATGTCCAAATAGGTTGAAGTCATTGCCTTGCCAAACAATGAGGCGAGGAGTGTGACCGCATTTTTGAAGAAGAACATATTCACTCGGTTTGGCACCCCTAGAGCCATTCTTAGTGATGGTGGATCGCACTTTTGCGATAAAGCTTTTGCGGGGTTACTTGAAAAGTATGGTGTCAAACACAAGGTGGCTACACCTTATCATCCGCAATCAAGTGGTCAAGTTGAGGTTTCCAATGGGGAGATAAAAAATATTCTAGCAAAAACTGTGAACGCAAATAGGACCGCCTTCTCAAGAAAGCTAGATGATGCATTGTGGGCGTACTGTACGGCCTACAAAACTCCTATTGGTACTTCTCATTACCGGCTCATCTTTGGTAAAGCATGTCATCTACCTGTTAAGTTAGAACATAAAGCCATGTGGGCATTAAAGAAGTTGAATCTAGGATGGGCTGAGGCTATGAACTTAAGGTTAACACAAATAAATGAACTGGAGGAATTCTGGTTCCATGATTATGAGAGTGTGGTTGTGTACAAAGAGCGGATGAAGTTTGTCCACGAAAAAAATATCTTGAAGAGAGAGTTCAAGGCCGGTGATTTGGTCTTGCTCTTTAATTCAAGGCTCAAATTGTTTCTAGGCAAGCTTAAATCAAAATGGTCCGGCCCCTTGAAAGTGGTAAATGTCTCCCCATATGGAGCGGTTGAACTAGAATCAATAGACGGGTCCGAGACATTCAAAGTAAATGGCCAACACATCAAGCATTATTTGGGCATTGATGGTTAAAAGCATTTGGTAGATCAGCTAGCTCTCAAAGATGGACCTCTCTCAACCACTGAGTGAAATTGAAAGGACATCAATCTCGTTGTGTCACGACGTTAAATCAAGCACTTCATGGGAGGCAATCATGGGTGGTAAACCCCTTTTTCTTTTTGATTTTTTTTATTTTTGTTTATATTTACAATGTGTGTGGAGTGCAGGGAGTTCAAAAGATCTCAACACTTGGTGGAAAATGCATGAAAAAGTGAAGGAAAAGCATAGTGTGAAAAATGTGGTAGAAATGCGATCACAGAATTGATCTGCGGTCCGCAGATCTGCGCAGATTGTAACAGAGAATTTCAAAAAAATGGTAGTAGGAATGTGGTGAAAATGTTCATTCTGCGGTCCGCATGTTGATTCTGCGACCACAGAATTGACCGCATTTTGTGCTTCCTAATTTCCTTCATGTACAACACCTTAAAGCACATATGCGATTGCATAATGTGTTATGCGATCGCGTAATGTGTTATGCGATGCTTTGTCCACCGCAGATCGCACCGTAGTATGGAACTGGGCGAAAATGGTTGGACCGCTTCTGTGGTCTGAGCTTCGCCTCTGCCGCTGAGGTCTGTTTTTGCGGATCCATATTTGCAGATTTTGAGCCGCTTCTACGGTTTCTCCTGGCCTGGACAAGGGCCATTTCTGCAATGGATTGACCGCATCTGCGGTCTCGCTTCTGCGATTCCAGAACCGCAGATCCAATTATGATAGAAGCAGCAACCTTTAGCTATTCTTCAACTTTTCTACTTCGCTCGGACCTCGCTCGTTTGACGCTCGAGCATATCGAGCCCCGCCCAAACATACCGACAAGTCTGAAACTATGAGGCGGAACTATTAAACTTCAAGCTCTAAATTTTCTTCTAACTGGCCAAAACATCCTTAAACTACTCGGATTGACACTAAATTTTACGGGCAAGTCTTAACTGATATTTTGGACCTGTACCAAGCTTCGAAACCAAAATTCGAGCCCGGTATCTAGGAAATCAATGATTTCTTAGTTTCTTTAATTCTTTAAAACGTCAATTTCACAATTTCCAATAAAACTTCATTACTCAGGCTAGGGACCTCGAAATTTGATTCCGGGCATACGCCCAGGTCCCATATTTTCCCACAGACCTTCCGAGAATGAATTCGGGTCCGTTTTCCCAAAAACTTGAATGAAGTCAAACTTGGTTTTTTAAGAGAATCTTAAAGAAAGAATTGGACATATTTTTACTCAAAACTCTTCCAACTCCTGAACCAACCATCCCCACAAGTTATAAGTAAGTTAAAGGAAGAGTAGGAAGTCTTATTTAAGGGAACAGGGTTCTAACAGGCAAAACGACCGGTCGGGTAGTTATATTCTACACCTCTTAAACAGATGTTCGTCAACAGCCATAGAAAAGTACTTGGACTGCTGAAAAAGTAGGGATATCTGCTCTGTATGTCCTCCTCGGACTCCCAAGTCGCCTCCTCAATCGATTGGCCCCTATACTGGACCCCAACTGCAACAATCCTCTTGGACCTCAACTGGCGATCTTGTCTATCAGGGATGGCGACTGGCTCATCCTCATAGCCCAAACTCTTATCTAACTGAATAGTACTGAAGTCCAACATGTGGGATTGGTCAAAATGATACTTCCGAAGCATCGAAACATGAAAAATTGGGTGAACTCCCGATAAACTAGGGGGTAAAGCAAGCTCATGGGCAACCTCCCCAACTCGTCTCAACACCGCAAAGGGGCCGATAAACTTTGGGCTCAACTTACCCTTCTTCCCAGACCTCATAATGCACTTCATGGCGAGTCTTTCAAGAGAACCTTCTTGCCAACAAAAAATGATACATCACGCGCCTTCTGATTCGCGTAGCTCTTCTGTCTGGACTGAGCTGTGCGAAGTCTCTCTTGAATCAACTTTACCTTATCCAAGTCATTCTGTACCAAATCTGTGCCAAGTAACTTAGCCTTACCGGGCTCAAACCACCAGATAAGAGAACGAAAACGTCGACCATATAAAGCCTCGTATGGGGACATCTCTATGTTGGACTGATAGTTGTTATTGTATGCAAACTCCGCTAAAGGCAAGAACTGATCCCGCTACCCTTCAAAGTCAATCACGTATGCTCTTAGCATATCTTCTAAAACCTGAACTGTCTGCTCTGACTGCCCGTCGATCTGAGGATGGAATGCTGTGCTAAGATCTACACGAGTCCCCAACTCACTCTGAACGACTCTCCAGAAATAGGAAGTGAACTAAGGGCCTCGGTCTGATATGATGGAAACTGGCACCCCACGCAATCGGACTATCCCCCGAATATAAATCTGAGCATACTTCTCCGCTATGTAAGTAGTCGCCATTGGAATGAAATGGGATGACTTGGTCAACCTATCAAAAATGACCCATACTAAATCAAACTTCCGCAAAGTCCGCGACAACCCCACTACGAAGTCTATAGTGATGTGATCGCACTTCCACTCTGGAATAGGCATCTGCTGAAATAGGCCAACCAGCCTTTGATATACTTGACCTTTTGGCAATTCAAACACTTGGTCACATACTTCACTATGTCTTTCTTTATCCCCCCCCCCCAATCAGAAATGCTACTTCAAGTCATATACACCTCCCTAACTCCCGGATGGATAGAATACCGCGAACTATGGGCCTCCTCTAGAATCCTCCTCCTCAGACCAACAATATTAGGAACACATAGACAACCATGGAGTTGCAAAACACCATTCTCGCCAATAGAAACTTCCTCGGCACCTCCCTGAAGTACCGTGTCTCTGAGTACCGCTAAATGTGGATCATTGAACTACCTCGCCTTTATTTGCCCCAATAGCAAAGACTGAGCAACTACACATGCTAGAACTTGGCTGGGTTCTTAAATGTCCAATCTCACAAGCCTATTAGCTAAGGACTGGATGTCCAAAGCTAGGGTTCTCTCCTCTGCTGGAATGAATGCCAAGCTGCTCACATTCTCCACCTTTCTGCTCAAGGCATCCGCGACCACATTTGCCTTACTCGAATAATAAAGAATGATAATGTCATAATCCTTCAGTAGCTCAAGCCACCTGTGTTGCCTTAAATTAAGATCCATCTGCTTGAAAAAATGTTGTAAGTTGCGGTGATCAGTATAAAACTTACAAGGAACCCTATACAAATAGTGCCTTCATATCTTAAGAGCATGAACAATTGATGCCAACTCTAGATCGTGCACAAGGTAATTCTTCTCATGAATCTTCAGTTGACGCAAAGCATATGCAATAACTCGCCCCTCCTGCATCAACAAACATCCCAAACCAACGTGTGAAGCATCACAATATAGCATATACATCCCTGCACCGGAATGCAATACGAGAACTGGTGCCGTAGTCAAAGTTGTCTTGAGCTTTTGAAAGCTCTCCTCACAATCATCGGACTAATGGAATGGAGCACCATTATGGGTCTATTTATTCAAGGGGGATGCAATAGATGAAAATCCCTGCACAAATCACCGATAATAGCCTGCTAACCCCAGGAAACTCCTGATCTCGGTCACTGAAGTAGGACGTGTCCAACTCTGAACTGCCTCAATCTTCTTGGGATCTACCTTAATGCCCTCTCCTGACACAACATGCCCCAAGAATTCCACAGACTCTAGCCAAAACTCACACTTGGAGAACTTAGCAAATAGCTTCTGCTCTCGGAAAGTCTGAAGCACTACTCTTAAATGATGCTCATGCTCTGCTATGCTGCATGAGTATATCAAGATGTCATTAATGAAGACGATAACAAAAGAATCAATATAAGGCTTGACCACCCCGTTCATCAAGTCCATAAATGTCGTTGGGGAATTAGTCAAGCCGAAGGACATCACTAGAAACTCATAGTGGTCATATCTAGTCCTGAATACAGTCTTTAGAAACCCGAGTCCCGAATCTTTAGCTAATGATACAGTGACCTTAGGTCAATATTAGAGAATAACCTAGCCCCTGTAGTTGGTCAAACAAATCATCAATACGAGTCAACAGATACTAGTTCTTGATGGTGACCTTGTTTAAATGGTGGTAATCAATGCACATCTGCATAGTCCCATACGTCTTCTTCACAAATAGCACTAGTACGCCCCAAGGTGATACATTGGTCCTGACAAACCCCTTTGCTAACAACTCCTCTAGCTGCTCCTCAGGAGCCATACGGTACGGTGAAATAAATATAGGCTGAGTGCCTGGGGCCAAATCAATATAGAAATCAATATCATGATCAGGAGGCATGCCAGGAAGATCAGAAGGAAAAACATCAGCGAACTCACGGACTACCGGCACTGAGTCAACCGTTGGAGACTCTGCAGTGGTGTCTCAAACATAATCTAAGTAAGTCAAACACCATTTCCCAACCATATGTTGAGCCTTCAGGAAGGAAATAACCCTACTAGGCATATCAACTATGGAACCCTTCACACTCCAATCTCGGAAATCCTGGCATCGCTAGCGAAACAATTTTTGCATGGCAATCAAGGACGGCATGATACGGAGATAACCAATTCATGCCCAATATGATCTCAAAATCGATCATATCCAGCAATAGAAGATCTGCTCTAGTCTCAAAACCATAGAAAGTGACCATACAGGACCGGTAGATCCGATCCACAACCACAGAATCACTTACAGGACTGGACACATAAAAAGGAATACCCAAAGGTTCAGGAGAAATATCCAGGAAGCGAGCGAACAGAGATGATACATATGAATAAGTAGACCCTTGATCAAATAATACTGAAGCATCCATACCACCAACGGAAATGTTACATGTGATGACGACATCTGAGGCTAATGCATCTTGAAGAGCATAGAACCTGGCTGGAGCACCGGCTGACTGGTCTCCTCCTGACTAAAAAATAGATGGTTGACCCCTTCCTACCTAGACTCCACCTCTAGGACGGCCCCTACTAGCCTGTCTTCCACCTCTAGGTGGTTGGGCAGCTAGTGCTGAAGTCATGGGCTGCTGACCCTACTGCACTGCCTTGCCCCAAAGTCTGGGGCAATGTCTCCTTATATGACTAGGATCTCCGCACTCAAAGAAACTGTGATGGGCGGTGACTCGCTGCCCTGAGGGCTAACACTGATAACCCGTAGACCCACTAGAAGAAGCTTGGATAGCCGGTAGACGATATGAACTCTCTGGTATGGCACTAAAATAAAAAGTAGAAGAATTCGGAGGACATGAATACCCACTGGAGGAACCCTAAATAGCTTGTGGGAGGTAGGAACTTTCTAGCATGGCACTGAAATAGGAGCGCGTTGGGGCAACCCGAGTAGGTGGTGGTGCTGAAATAGGGGGCCTGCTGGGCTGACCCCTACCAAACTGACCTCTACCCCTAGGTGGGGAAACCTTGAACTCTTTGGAGAGTCAAGACCTCTTATCCTGATGCATCTGCTCTCTACCCCTCAGACTCCTGCGTACAATCACAATCACTAGCTTGTGCTCTGTAGCCATCTCTACCTCTCAGGCCATACCAGACCGGATAGTGGGGTGTAACCCTAAAACAAACTTTCGTACCTACTCTGCCTCTGTATGAAGTATCATGAGTACATGGCGGGACAACTCAAAGAACCTCGCCTCATAATTAGTAACGGACATCTGACCCTGCTCTTAGAGGATGGAATGTATCGATCCAGAATTAACAGTATGAACTGACCCCAAGTGAGGGAAGGAGAACATGCTGGCCTGCCGAGTGAATAGGACTGCCACCATCTACGGGCCCTGCCCTCAAGATGAAAAGTAGTGAAGTCAACTCCATATGAATCTGATATCCTCATGTTGTGCAGTCTGCCCATGCACCTGTCTATAAAGTCCTGAGCATCTTCATGACTCTCACCCCCGAATATTGTAGGGTGAAGCCTAGTCCATCTGTCCAATAACTTCTGGGAATCACCGTCCACAACTGGCCTGGGCTGCGGTACCACTACAGCAACTAGCTGAGCCCCATCTACGGGTAGTGCACCCGGAGTCTGATATACTGTAGCTGCATGACCTGGAGTCTGCGTAGTAGGGGTCTAGGCACCCCCTTCTACTTGTGAAGTAGCTGGGTCTGCTGGAAATAAACCAACCTGAGTCATAGCCTCCATGAACCGTAGCATGCGGCCCATGACCTACTGAAATCTCGGTGCTGTCATGAAATCCACCGGGGTAGGCTCAGGTGCGGGCACCGCCCTTCTCCTCAATAATAGGATCCCCCACAGGATTTGTTGGTGATGCTACTGGAATTGCTCTAGGATGCTCTCGTCCTCTACCATATGACGTTGCCCTCATTCGGCCTCTACCTCGGGCTCTAATAACGGGAGGAGCAGCTCTTCGTGGGTTCGAAACGTCGTCGGCACAAGCCCTCACCATCTGTGAGAGAGTAGAAGAGGAATATTTAGTACACTAACCACTGCACAATAGGAAATGAATACAGAGTAGTCTTCCTAATACCCTATAGCCTCTCGAAGATAAATACAGACGTCTCCATACCGATCTACTAGACTCTATTAGGTTTGCCCATAAATTGTGAGACCTACATGAACCTGGTGCTTTGATATAATATTGTCATGACCCATGTCCACAATAGGTCATGAGGGCGCCTGGCCCCATCATCAGGCAAGACAACACAAAAACATTTTTTTAAAATTCTTTTGTTGCTTTTAGTCATAAATGAGTGAAATAAATACTAAATTTGGAAGTAAGCGAGAAGAGCGAAATATCTTAATAGCATAGTTATACAACCAAAAAATAAATGTCTACTAAAATGTGTGCCAAAACCTGGTGTCACAAGTGTGGGCATCTAGTAGAGTATACGAAAGACATCTCTATCCTACTGTCTGAAATAGGGAAAAGACAAAAAAAGTAAAGGAAGACTCCATCTGGCTGCTAAGCGGCATAGGAAGGAAGTAGCTCACCGTGGAAGTCTCTGTCGTAAGATCAAGGGCACGCACTGGATTGGCAACCAGATGTATCAGCTTTTGACCATGTATAATTAAGTATAAAAGTGTAGTATGAGTACATAAACAATATATACCTAGTAAGTATCCCGTCTAATATAAAAGAAGTAGAGACGAGAGGTCGACTTGATACCTTCTAGGGTCAAGATAATGTAAGATAAATGTGCTATGCTAAGCATGAAAGTCACCAATATTTAACAGGTTATGATGAAAAGCAATAATCAGGTTCTTGACCTTATTTCAGTTTCCATATACCTTCTTCAATTACTAAGTAAGTAGGCATGTCAAGTCTAGGCATATATATATATATATATATATATATATATATATATATATATATATATATATATATATATATATATATATATATATATATATATATATATATATATATGTATGTATGTATGTATATCATACGCAATCATGTCGAGGTCGAAGGCCCACTCAAACAGAAAATAAAATGTGCACTATCGAGGGTCAAACGACACGAACCATAATTGTATCTATTCACACCAAGGTGATCGGCCTGATCCATAAATATCAAGAAACATCAAGAATGCGCACAAAGGCTCATATATATAAAAGGGAACTCTTACCAAGGTTCAACAAGTTCATATGTTCACTTCTTATTTCCTTTAGGTCTCTAGTATATCATAAATGATCATATTGGCAATTTAAATAAGAGATATCTCCAAATTATTCTTGATGTGGTCCTAAACTACCCAAGCAATTAATATCATAGTAGCTACGCACGGACTCTCGTCACTTAGTACGTACTTAGCCCTCGCATTTAGTAGTAAATACTCAGTTATTACACCTATGGGGGCAATTCCATCTTACAAGGTTAGAATGGAGACTCACCTCGCTCCAAAGCGTACTTCCAATATCAAAAACAAGCGCAAGTCCTCAATCCAGAGCCGAACAATCACAAATAGTCAATATAGGCCTACAAGATCGAATTATAACTATTTAAGTAATTTTCCAACCTTTTTTACAAGTTTTCTAAATTCTGATTTCGGGCCCACGTGCCCGTATTTCGATATTTTTTGAAGAAAGTTGTTCTCTATTACCTAAGGATCAATAATATATAAATTCTAGTTTATTTCATAGCAAATTTCGTGGTTAAATCTTGATTTTACTTAAACCCTAGATCTCGCTATATTTCACCTAATTTTTAGTGTTTAATCAACTTAATATACATGTATTTTAACTAATAATAAGTGGAATTAACTTACCTTGAAGTGCTATGTGGAAATCCTTTCTTTGGAAGCCCCAAAATCGCCTAAGTGTGGTGTAGAAATGAAATAAATGGCCTTTGAGTTCGAATTAAATGAACTCACTACCCAATGATTTCCGCTTCTGTGGTTTGGAGACTGTTTTTATGGTCCCGCACCTGCGAAACGAGGACCGCTTCTGCGGAACTGGGCAAAAATGGCTGAATCGCTTATGCGGTCAGAGCTTCGCTTCTGCGGTTGAGGTCCACTTCTACGGAGCCACATCTGTACATTTTCAGCCGGTTTTACGGTTTCTCTTGGCATGGACAAGAGCCGCTTTTTGCGACCTCAGAACCACATATGTGGTTATGACAGAAGCAGCAACCTTCAGCTATTCTTCTACTTGTTTACTTCGCTCGAACCTCGCTCGTTTGACGCTCGGGGCCACCGAGCCCCGCTCGAATATATAGTCAAGTCTGAAATTACGAGGCGGACCTACTCGAACCCTCGGAACACCCAACAATGCTAAATCTTGGAATCACCCCCTAAAACCAAATGAATCAAACTATTGAACTTCAAGTTCTAAATTTTCTTCTAATGGGCCAAAATGCCTTTAAACTACTCAGATTGACACTAAATTTTATGCGCAAGTCTTAACTGATATTTTGGACCTATACCAAGCTTCGGAAACAAAATTCGAGCTCGGTATCTAGGAAAACAATGATTTCTTAGTTTCTTAAATTCTTTAAAACTTCAATTTAACAATTTCCAATAAAAATTTATTATTCGGGCTAGGGACCTCGGAATTCGATTTTGGGCATAAACTCCGGTCCCATATTTTCCCACGGACCTTCCGAGATCGTCAAATCATGAATTCGGGTCCGTTTTTCCAAAAAGTTGACCAAAGTCAAACTTGATCTTTTAAGAGAATCTTAAAGAGACAATTGAACATATTTTTACTCAAAACGTTTCCAACTCCCTAACCAATCCGTCCTCGCAGGTTATAAATTATCTAAAGCAAGTGCGCGAAGTCTTATTTAAGGGAATGGGGATCTAACAGGCAAAACGACATGTCGGGTCGTTACATTGCCTTGCCATTGTTATGCCAACCCGCACGTCCATGTGAAATGCCTCTTGCCTCCGTCAAGGTGAGTTTGTCAACCCCGCATAGTCCATCATGCCGAGCTGCCCATCATGATGTTGTCCCATTTTTCAGGTTGAGTGCCAAAGCCATCATGAAAATCCTTGTCACAATCTACATCTACCAAGGAACTTTGTCAAGGGGCTAACAGACCAACCCCACCCGAAGAATGAGGGTGGGGGTTACAAAATGAGTGGGCAAAGCTGTGGAACAAGTGTGCAAGTAATGTGACTGTGAAGAAGTGTGATGTGATATGCGGTAGAAGTTTAGCTATGTGTAGTGCACATGTTGCAGTTGGCCAAACTGCTGAAGATGGGTTCATTTCCGTTGAATTATATATATATATATATATATATATATATATATATATATATAATATGTCGACTTCGCGCCAAAAATATTAGGCTCATATAAAACCGGTACCATAATATTGCCTCCAGCCCTTGGGTACAATGGGTCTAGAATTAATTATATATGTTTCGTCATGCATGTATTGGTTCGAGAAAAGAAAAACATGTTATGGTTGTGCTTGATGAGGAGGAAAAATAATCTAAATTTCAGAGCAACTTCACAAAACAAAGATGACATTTATAATTGACACCCAAATAAGATGGTTATTTACGTGATACTCAAGAAAAAAGAATAAGAGGCGTTCATTTAAAACTGCAGGGAAAAATTTAAAGCAAGGTATTGTAAGTTACACTCATGCAATATTTATCCCAAATGAGACTTCGGTTTAACTAACAAAGTTGTAACGATGTGGCCTGATATAAACATAATTACATGACATTATGATGCATTCCTTTGAGTGTACTCAAAGCTGCAAAGTTCATCTCGTCTTCATGCTTTTACCTTTTTACTGCCATAAACAGTATTTTGCAAAGGCGTGCGTATCTATTCGATCATCAAAGTTATGGTTCCACCTTCAAATTTTAGCCAAAAAGAACGACTCAAAATGATGAAACACAAGCAAAGGACAGACAAAATGTCCTGTGTACAGCAGCCTTTGTTACTTCACCCCCTTGCTTCGCGAAAATACTACTCCAGTAATAATATTTTGTCACATTCCATATATATAACCAGGTTTTAAGTAGTCTTGTGCTCCTTCCCGTTCATAGTGACCAATTTGCTTTTTCATTTTGGCTCAAAATAAGTATCCAGTTATGTAATCAAGAAAGAATTTAATTTATTTTTAAAAAATAACTCATATGTACATATCGCTAAAAAGTTTTCTTACACCTCACATTAAATGTTTAATTAGGGGTAGTTTAGTCATAGTAGATATTTTTGCAAAGAATTTAATATTTTCTTAATGGGTGTGCTAAAAGCAAATTGATCACTTGTGAACCGGAGGGAGTATTACTTATCATCTCTATGTTACAGCTTGTTTGGATGGTTGGTCCTCATTATATCGTATTGTATTATTATCCCAAAACGGGGTTTGTTTTGATTGTTTCATTAAAATTGGTTGTATTGTATTGTTAAATTCATTGTTCCGGAAGAATAAAATTCCCTTTTTTGGAAACAACCGATTTGGTGTGGTGGGATCGTTTCCTATTTTTCTTTCCAATTATGTCTTAACTTATTACTCCATAATTCTATTTTACCCTTTACCTTTTTTTCTATTTTAACTCCAAATCTTCAACTTCTAACCTACTTTGTTTTTTCCAGTACTTCTGATGATAACGTTAAAGGTATTTTGCCGCCTTCTATTTTACTTTTTCTCTTAATTTGCTTTTAATAACTCAAATCTAATTAGTTGTGCATATTTGTTTTGCCTTCTTCTGTTCTGCTTTCTTAAGGTATTTTGACTTCTTCTATTTTATTTTTTTAAAATTATTATATGCATAATTTTTTGATAAATTCAATATTTAAATAATTAAGAGTATTTTAGTAAACTTATTTGGTACAGTACAGTACGATACAGTCAAACCAAACAACAAAATATTATTTAACTATGACAAACAATATAATCTATTCAAACATTGTATTCATAAAACGATACGGTACAATACGATACAGTATAATATAGTATATTATAAAACGACGGGACTGTGATCCAAAAAGACTGTTAATTAATATTTCACTAACCGAAAGAGAAAGGATAAATGCCAAACGAAACAAAAATAGTAATACAGTAGATGACTTCTTATTTTGTAAAACGTTAAATATAAGTAGATTCGTTTATCAAAATGACTAATATTTGAGATCGAAGATAGTACTTGTAAAAAAAAAAAATCAACATCACTTTTTATTAGATAAAAGAAACGCACATTTAGGAGAAAACGCAATCATTAAATGCCTTCAATACGAAACCTCGTCATAAATAATGGCCTACAAAATATGCTGTATGGCTGTTGAAAACATACAAGCGAAAATTAAAATAAATACTGGAGTAGTAAAGAGCCACTATGCAATCAATTAGCTAACTAATTCGCCGTGGCCCAAGTCATATCATTCTCAAAAATCCAATGGCAGACTTCAATAAGACCAGGACCTGACCCTAATGCCACGAAAGCACCGTGACCTGGACTCCATGCTGACGTGTCTATATGACATATGGCAACACCATGATTTATCTTAGCCTTTGTCTCTACGTTAAGAATGTCTGCTTCGTAGACCCTAACTTTTGGAACAGAGTGGCAGTAATACAGTAGGTAAGGGTACAGGCTCTGATGGCATGACACTGATTGTGTCACTTTTCCACCGTTGATTCCCTTGACTTTTCCGATCAAGACTTTCTCTTTTGACCCGAAGACATTATCGGTAGTCCGTACCACCACATTGTGGCCTAAAACTGATACGGCAAAGTCGATCATGTCCTCGACGGAGCCAACACATCGCTTTGTCTCGCCTTGGCTCGGTGCACGCTCGCACTCTGAGAGAACGTTCACAATCACGCGCTCCATGGTAGAGTTCTGTTGCGCGTGGAAAATTGTCTTGAGGTCGGATAATTCCTTGGTAGAGAACGGTAATTTAGATGAAATTGATCGGGGCAAAAATGACCTTCCGGGCATTTTGTCACGAATGTCAGGCATTTTCATTACGGTCCCTTCTTTCAACATGGATTCTCGAAAGAATTTGCCCTCTTCTACCCATTTATTTACCGATTTGCCACTGGTCTTCAAAGAACCAACCGTGGGAGCGTTTTTTTTGGTGTATCCCGCAAAATTGACACCCTTTGGAGAATACTCTTTGAACGAGTTGTTGAAACCATAAATCTTGAAACCAACAGAAGGATCTTTAGCTCCTTTACCATATTCTTTGAAAGTGTCTTTTCCTTCATTAAATGATTTTCCATAATTTACGAAATTTGCCCTACCAGAACTGGAACCTTTTGCGTAAGACGTAAACGTGTCAGTACCTGCATTGGCCGAATCCCTATAACTTGTGAAAGTGTCTACTCCACTGTTTCCACCAGCCCCATAATTCTTGAAATTATTGTTAGGGTTGTTGGAATTTGTAGAGTAAGCCTTGAACGAATCATTTGCGGCATTGCCCGATTCCCCATATCCATTGAACGATGATCCAATAACATTGGACGTGTCACCATATGTAGTAAACTCAGCAGGCACACCATTTCCATTTTTTGCGTAGCTAATAAATGCTTCCTTTCCTGAATTAGTATCACCAACATAGCTCGTAAATGAAAGTTTATGATTATTGCCGTCTGAATCATAAGAAGCGAAGCGGAGATCCGGGACATTGACACGTGGCATGTAGTTTTGGAAAGTTCCTCCTCCGCCAGTAGCTCCGGCGGCGTAGGAGGTGAAATTGCCGGATGCTACATTACCGTCAGCCGCGTAACTATTGAAGTCCTCGCGATGGCCGGTGGAGCTCCGGCTGTATTTAGTGAAATCGCCGCTGGCGAAGTTGACGCCATCTGAATAGTTCTTGAAATTGTCACCTCCACCTAACCTAGAGGATCCATAGTTGGCAAATTTTTTGTTATTGTAGACAGCAAAATTGGCATCTTTACTAGGGCTTGGGGCAAGATATGCGTTTGAGTCAAAAAAACAGAATAACTTGGCAGAGGAGCAGAAGGAGGGAAGATGACTAGAGAGAGATTTTTGGGTGGCAAGACTGGTGAAAAATGCAGCGTCCACGGCGGAGAGCGGTGACGCTTTTGAGAAAAGGAAAGAGGGTATAGGGAGTTTGTTGGAGATTTGTTTGTTCCAATATCGAACAAGTGAAGCTTTAACTGTAAATGGATTTTCTTTAGGTAATAATGAATCTTTTCTTTGTTCATTTGTTTGAACCAATGAAGCCTACAAGCAAAAATGAATAAGGACTGTAAGAGACAAATGAGAAAGTTAAATATAAAAGATTTAGGGACAAATTAGAAAGTATATTTGCTACATTAATTTCAAATGAGAATATAAAAAACAAATGTATGTACAAAGCTAGGTAGTTACACTTACAGTGGAGGAAGAAGAAGACAAGAAGAAGAAGAAGAACAAGAGAAGAGAAATCTTGAGCTTGACACTTCTGTCCATTTCACCTTTGGCCTCTTCTACGTTTTGAGTCGTAAGGTTGTGGAGATAACGACATAAATAGAAGATCCAATGGACAATTTCCCGTACTTTTTCCTATTTTACTGAGGTTTTTTTTTTTTTTACCGCTGTTGATTTTAAATCTAATTCTTTTACTTTCGGTGTAGAATATTAATTTGCGTAAATTATTTAGCAATGAGACAAAGATTCTCATTGTCCAATTCACATATTCTTTTAACGAAAGAAAAGAAAGCAGTTCTGACTCAGATCTAAATATAGGAAGTCAGTAAACTAAACCAAAATGAGATTAGCTAAATGAGCAGCTTTTTCTCTTTTTCTTTTTCTTTTTCTTTTTTAACAAAAAAGCAGCTCCCTTTTGGTTCAGATATAATCCCAGCCAAAGAGATATCGACCTCGCCTCTCCTCATGCGTCATGTAAGTTATGCATTATTTTCATCTCTTTTTTCTTCTGTTTTATTTTACTGCGAACTATGGTGTAGTTCGTAATATAAACCTAGATACGTGAATTTGGACGGGATTGAAAAGATACCCTTTCAAATTTTGTTTTTTATGTTTTGGTAAAAACAATTATGACCATTCATGAGTAGAATAACCAACTCGCAATGAGCGTAGAACAAACAACAACAACAACCCAGTAAAATTTCACAAGTGTGGTCTGGGGAGGATAGTGTATACGTAGACCTTACTCCTACCCCAAGGGATGGAGAGACTGTTTCCGAAAAACCCTCGGCTAATCAATGAGTGTAGAACAAGTATTATATTATTATGTTGTTTATATCCTAAATACTTTTTGTGTTTATGCATATAATTTAAACCACGAGAATTAAGTCTATTTGAACTGGAGAGTTCATCCTAAATCCACCATTACTCTAAAATAGCAGCCCAAATGCATGAACCATTCCGTGTTACGTAGAATTCAGGAAATAACCGCACCTTAATGCGGTATAATATAAGCAGTCTATCTTAAATTATAGCTCAAAACCTTATCATACTGCGCTAATTTTATCGTTATTCTAAAGTTTCAATTCCATGATAATCATAGTACCTAAATGCAAAAAATACCATCTTGGGAAGAAGAAATGGGACTCTTTTGAAACTCAAGTATTGTACTCCAACATCTGCTTTACCCAATACTATTCAGAACTGACAAAGTGTGAACCTGAGAGAGGTTAATTGAAGGGTTGCCCCCAGCATGCTTTCGATATTTGCATCCAAGATTTATCTAAGGATAACTAAAATTAGGAGCAACTAGACAAGTTGGAGGATTGCTGGACCACGTTATCAAAGCATTAGTGTCATGCGCAGAAAACAAGACAAAGAGCAGGCATATAACAGTGCACTACTACTGACTACTGTATAAGATTCCGATAGGACACCAACATCTAAGCTTTAAACAAACAGATGCTGTACTGTAATTCAACTTAGTGAAATTAGTAATTAAAATTAAAATATATTACCTGATATAACAAAGTTAAAATAAAATAGTGTGAAATTTTCCGCATAGTGTATAAAAGATCTAGCAGTAATTTTAATAAGCTTGTGTACAAGGAAAAATCTCAGACATGCTTCGTTTTTGACCAATTGTGAAATCCTTTTTTTAATGGTGTCAGTGACACCACATTGTTATCGAATCTTTGTGGTTTCGTCGTTTGATGCAGCTATTTTTGTGCTAATAGTACCTATTGCATCTAACCATATGCCATATCCACTATGGTGGAGCATTTGTTTTTTCCTAATAGAACTGTGGGCGCGGCAGTAAATCGGATTTTTTTTAATCAGGGAACATTGCTTAAGAGCAATCATCGCCAAATTATTTTGTCGTTTAAGTCAAAAGTAAAAGGAAAAATTATTATTTTTAAATATTCTACTCCAGCAAGTTTGTGTCAAATATAGAGTTAAATGAAAAAAGTATGCTCTCTCTCATAAATTACTTGAATTTGTAGGGTCAAATACATATACAACCCATTCAATTTGACATTATTTTTCATTTTGGCACTCTATATCTGTCTTGTTCTATTTTGGTTTTTCAACTCTATTTTATTTGTTTCATTTTAGTCCTCCGACTCTATTTATTATGTTCCACTTTTACACAAAATCTAAAACCAGTGCAAAAAATATAGCGAGTGTATATGCACAAATTTGAGGTATAATAAGTATCCAATTAAATATTGGCACTTGGTTTTTTCATCCATATCAAATGGGTCGCTACTAAATACCCGAACCCGACCATATCTTTTGTGGGTTTATTTCATCTGAACGGGCCAGTATGAAATCGACGGATGAAAGGTTTAGAACTTAGAGAATGAAGATGGGGCCATAGTGGATGAAAAAATACGGCCTGGGTCGGATATTTTAGTATTGACCCATTTGACATGGATGAAAAAATAAGGTGGCAACATTTAATTGGATATTTATTACACCTCATATTTGTGTATACACACGCGCTATTTTTTTTGCATTGGCTTCAACTTTTATGTTATAGTGAAACATAAGAAATAGAGTTAGAAGGCCAAAAAAGAACATATAAAATAAAATTGAAGTGCCAAAATAGAACATGGCAAAAATAAAGTACCAAAATAAAAAATAAAGTAAAGTTAAATGGCTATAGATGTATTTAGCTAGTTTTTAGTTGGCCGAATGGTGGTTTTTAAATCATGGATCCACGATGACATCTAATTACTTCACTAATTCTATAATCGTTAATGCCCATTGTCTTGATTATAGTTTTTACTTTAATCTGCAAAGATTGTCAGTTAATGCCCACTTGCTCTTTTCATTTACATTACACAAATATACGATCACAAAGTTTATATATGTGTTTGCTCAGAAGATGTAAAGTATCTTAGAACTAATCAATCAGTATAAATGATGGGATAATCGGAATTAATGATAATATAAATCGAAGATCGATCATCGGATCGATGTGGATGAATGATTAGTGTATGAAGATGGAAAAATGTAATATAGAATGTAGAACAAATAGCAGTAGTAATGTTAGTAATAGAGAGAAGAACAATGTAGAAATAGAGAGAGATGTCTTATTACCAAAAATCAGATCCCCTTACAAATGAGGGAGGCCCTCCCTTATATAGTGAAAAGGTCCTCTCGCCCAACTATTATATTGACGCCCGGACATTATAAGCGTAATTAAAGTATAGGCCGGGGGACTGGGGACGCCCTCCTAGATAGATCCGCCAATTTGATGTCTCGTAGGCGGGGCCGCGTCCTTCTTGTCATACGGCCATACACGAGGACGTTCGCGGATGTTGCCGTCCCCATTAGGGGGCGGCCTCCTCATTTGTTTAATCGGGGCCGACCACGTGTGCGCGTGGTCGTGTCGTATCACTTATCTGATTTACCCTCATACAATATGCATATAACGCACACACTATAATATTATCACCAAGAAAATTTCTTAATAACTGGAATTGTTTTGCTTTGCTTTTGAAGTATTTTCTTCTGTAGTACTTTTTCTTTTAACAAGGTTTAGACTTGTAACATGTTTGACGACGTATGAAATGAGAAAAATAATGAAGATTGTTTTTGGGCCAAGACAATGTAAGGAACTTAAAGAAAAGTGGTAAATAAGTTTCTATTATAGTATATTTACGTAAATATTTTTCTTATATATATTATAATAGGAACTTGTTTATCTATTTTTTCTCAGTTTTGTAGTTTTTAAAAAGTGTCTAGATTTTTTTTACAAATTATATACATTCCCTATTAAAAGACTTCTAACCAATTATTAATACCTTCAATTAAGGGATTCAATTATATTTTTTTTCCTTTTTTGTCCCATCTCTCCCGTCTCTTCTACCTGATCTGAAAGCAAATTCTTCTTCAAATATTGTTTTAGCAAATTTTTCTTCCAATTTTTCAGAAACCTAATACAAGATTTTTGCTATTGGTAGAAGAATCCACAAGAGAAAATGCAAATGGACGAATGCAGTTTGGAAGCAAATATGAAGCCGTAATCGCTTTGAAATGAAAATAAATAAATCCATACCAAAGAAATGCTTATTTTTTGTACGATGACATTTTCCAAAAAGGTAAACCTTATACATTCACATACAATTATCATATATTTATTATACAATTTAAAAATAATTCCGATACAATTCTGGTATAAATTTTATATAATTACGAACTTCTTCCTTTTCAAGTTCCAACATGAAATTGCACCTAAACAAACAAAAAAATAATTTTTATTTTCAGATTAAAAATCAAGGATGAAGAACAAATCATACACAAAAACATACAAACCAATAAAAATGTGATACAATTTTGATACAAATATTGTATTAAAATTATATTAATATTCTATCATTTATTATTTCATGTAGTGATTCATCAGATACAACTATAATACAATTCTGATATAGTCCTCAAAGAAGTTTAATGCAATTGTGAGACAATTATCATACAATCCTAATTCAATTCTTAACGTCTTCTTCTTCTTTCAATCTGAAATTTTGCGTAAAATTAATTCTAAACTTAATCAAATTCCCTCATAATTGGGATATAAATTCAGAAGTATATCCTCAATCGTGTGGAAGAAAACCCAATCCAAACAAATTATAGATTCATAAAATCTGAATAATAATACAATGTGATGCAATCAGTATACAATAGTGATATAATTGTAAAACGTCTTCTGCTTCGAAATTCAATTTGAAAACTTTAACTATATATAACTATGAACTTAACAAATCTCCCTTAAAATTAAAATATAAACTCCAAGGTATATTTTCAGTCATTTATAAGAACACTCAATTCAAACAACTCACTAATTCGTAAAATTTGAATATTAAATTTAAAGCTTCAAAACTTTTTATGGTTATCAATAAAGCACCGTTCATGTTGAAATTTTAGAGATAAGATAGATATATTGTATGAAGTGGCAGAGGTTTGGGTTGATTTATATGAAAGAGAAAGGAATATTTTGAAATCTTTTTTAAAATATGATGAAAACGTGATTGTATGGGTTTTCTATAATTGATAGCATAAGAGTGAGAGGGGGAAGGGGGGGGGGGTACTATATCAACTGCATGCTAAATTTAAGGGATGCTCTTTATTAAGGTTTTGTCTATAAGTAGTAAATATAGATAGAGAATGTAATTTTTAAGGAACCTAAAGAAAAGTGGTAAATAAGTTTTTATTATAGTATAGCTACGTAAATATCCCTTGAGGAATCTAGTAGTAAAATGTGGCCCTCTTCAGATATTAGCCTATTTAGTGAAAAACCAAATATTTTTTATCTAAATTAACTTAATATAGTAAAAATAACACGGTCTAGCCAGTTCTCGGACAGGTCATATTAAAAAATAGTCAATATTTACCAAGTCAATGAAAAATAGCCATATATATATTTTGTTGCAACAAAGACCGATCCAGCATAATATACATGAGTTCGGTGTACCTGTATATAAACTTCCAGCATATTATGCTGGAACTCCAATACACGGAAAGTTCCAGCATAATATACTGGAAATTCGAGCACTTGTGTATGAACTTCCAGCATATATATTATACTAGATCGGTATACTTTGCTGGAACTCCAGTATATTATGCTGGAATTTTAGTGTACTTATACTGGAATTCCATCATATTATGTTGGAGTTCCAACATACCTATCCTAAAACTCTAGTATAATATGCTAGAGTTCAAGTATACTTATACTGGAACTCGAGCATAATATACTGGTATATTTTCGGAATTTTGAACAGTGATATCGCCCAGATTTATGCATGAAAAGTGACAAACTTTCGATTAATTTTAAAATTTGGCTAGTTTTTGAATGATCACTTGTAAATATGATTATTTTTTAATATATGCATGTTAGTAATCACTCACAAGCAAATACCAAAAGAAGATTTAGGCCACTCTTGTTGTTTTGTCCTAAGAATTATGAACGACTATTTAAGTTAGTTTTCTATTTTAGTTGCGGATGTTGATGATGTTACCCTCACCAAATTTATAGGAGCAGGTGATGTTGTCAAAGTCGATCTCGAGCAAATTGAGCTTTGTGCTTGAAATGATTATGGACTGTTCGTGAGCTTCCAATTAATCTATTGTCTAAGACAATGACGAAAGTAGTTAAAGACTTTTTGTACATCTCAAACGTGTTAAGTAACATAATTGATGGAGAGTTACCTACCCATCACATCATAACCTTAGCAAAATATCCACAGAAACTGCAAGAATTTATTAATTTTTACCTACCAATCACATTTTTAGTCTCTTTAAACACAGCAAATATTTATGACCATATTAGTATTGGAATATACTATTAACCATGCGGTTTAGACATAATATTATATTTTATTATTTATGGAATAATTATTTAATTAATTTATTCAATTCAATAAAGTACTATTTTAAATAGATCATTTGTTACATGTGTGATATTTTAGTTATGTAGTATACAATTTAGTTTATGGAGTCTTAGCCCATGCACTGAAGATTAAACTGTTGGTTCTCATAATTAATGAACTATGTTCACAATTAAAAATATTACAACAACAACAACAACAACAACCCAGTATAATCCCACTTAGTGGGTTCTGGGAAGGGTAGTGTGTACGCAGACCTTACCCCTACCCTAGGTAGAGAGGTTGTTTCCAAATAGACCCCCGGCATCCTTCCCTCCAAGAACTTCCCACCTTGCTCTTGGGGAGACTCGAACTCACAACCTCTCGGTTGGAAGTGTGGGTTGCTTACCATCAGAGCAACCCCTCTTGTCAAAAATATTGTTGGACAAAATATCTTGATGATTGTAGCACAAGATTATCGTATGTTTTGTCTTGACTATGGGAGTAGTTTTACTCCAACTTCTTGTGATAGTATACTTAGTGTATATTGAACGGACCAAATAGAGAAAAGATATTTTTGTACGGAATATATAAAATATTTTCTCTAATTGATTAAATGAGCTTATACTCCTAGCCTTGATATAATTATTAAGATCAATGTAATTAGTTTATTGTTTTGATTTATCAAAAGGTACGACTCTATTTAGAGTTAGTGTATGCCTAATAGATTGGACAATAACGAATAATATTTGTAAATAATAATTTGTTGATAGAATCCATGACTCGATTTTGGGTTTGATGATATCCCTTTATGTAAGCTTATAAGTTTTCATGTGAAAATCCGGCCGGTGAATTTTGTATCCGTCACATGAAATAATTTAAGCGAAATTATAAAGGATTTAATTAGTTAATTGAATTAAATTTTTAGTGATTTAATTTGATTAACTGGTATTTAAAATCTTAACATGAGATGTTAAAATAAGTGTTAATGAATTTTTGAAATTCATGTTGAGGAGTTCAATTGTAAATTTTAGTAGAATAAATTACAATTAATTATAGTAAGAATTAATTCATGTTAATTTCGAATTAATACTATAATTAGTAGCATCTTATTATTTCTGTGGTCACTGTTATACCTAGTAAAAATCTGGACAGACCTGGGTAAAAAGTAACTTGGGAGAAAAGTTATCCTTTTGAGTTAGAGTAGGATTCTACTTGCAGAATCCTACACGTTTTTAGCCCCTATTGTGGCTTAATTTTGAGTCTATTAAAGGAAGATCAGTTTCACCTAATAACTTACATTTTAGTTGTATTGTTCTTGCCCACACAAAAATAAAATCGTCCAATATTTTACTTGGCAAATAGCAGAAGACTTTGCAGAATTTGTGTAACTACTTTAAGAGGCTAGTACTTCTGATCTTAATATTATTATGTTGTCTAGTTTACCTATATTTTATACCTGATTTGTATGCTTGCTTCGGTTACGCATGTTCTAACAATTAATGCTTGCAAATATTAAGCTTCAATATTTGAAACAATTAAAATATTTTATGGATAAATGGGGCCAAAAGAAAAAAAAAACAGAGAAACAGATGGAGGAATTTTAATACTATAGTATAGATATTTTTGTTGTGTGGGTGTTAGCTAAGCATCATGAAAATTTTGATCTTTCCCGTCACTCTCACAAGCTCAACTACACATTTATTGTTGTGCTCTTTCTTTCCCTACTTCTGTTATGAAATCAGAAATCAGTTACAATCTCAATAAACCACAACAATGGTAAAAGCTTTTACCTCCAATACTAGTCTTCCGCCATGTAATTCCTCTGAGCCACCTCCAATTCCATGTCATCCTCAATTCCACCTGAAACCCAACACCCGCCGTCACCTTATCACCTCACTCTCCATCCTAATATCTCCATTTTTCGCTTCTCCAAAGCTTAATTATGACCCACTTAGCCCATTTTCTTTACCAGTGTCAAATGCCCGTGGGCTTTTTCAAATGCCACCTGTTCGCCTCACCAACCGGTAATTCTTGAATTTTTCATTCGTTTTTTTTTTAAACTCGATTTTTTTTTCGAATTTTGTGATGAGCTTTGCTTAATTTGTTGAGGTGATTTTGCAGGTATTTTTTGGTGAGAGCAGGGGAGTCGGAATATGAGAGTTTGGGGATAATTAACACAAACCCAGTTGCCAAAACATCTGTGGATAATGGACTTTCCGAGAAAGGGAAGAAACAGACAGTGAGGGCGGCGTTCGATTTGAGGGAAATGAAGGCTTGTGAAGGAAGTTGTTGGATTTGGCCATCCATTACTCAGAGAGCATATCAGGCTGCTGAGATTATTGCTGCTGTTAATGGTGTCAATCGAAGGTATTCACAGTTGTAGTAATAATTGATTCAAAATAACAGAAATATTTTCATGAAATAACAGTAATTTGAGAGCTAATATTTTAGATGGCAATGCAGTATATGCTTTCTGATAGCTTACTTCTTTTTCATTCACCTGTTCACCAGATATAATAATTCAGTTGATAAAACTACTTCGTTGGTTAATAATTGATTTGGTGTTGTTGCAGCCGTATAGTCCCTGAATATAGCTTTCTGGATGCTCGTGGATTGGGGGCATATGAAGGGAAAAGTTTGGATGCATTATCTGAAGTAAGATGCTGCCTTTCCACTCAATCACATACATATTACCGTCTCTCATTTTTGAGTTAAATTAAACATTGACACAGATATATGTGCATGAAATTTAGTATATAGTTATGACTTATTCGCGCCGGTGGTGGGGAAGGATTGGTTATTTCAGCTGAAGTAAAATTTTGATTTTATTGGCGATCATAGGAGGGAACAAACAGAGGCGAAGCGAGGATTTGAAGTTTATATGTACAGAAATCTAATTTGTTTAAGTTACTGGGTTCTAAATTGATAAATTATACATATTCGATGAAGTCTTAGGACAAATACATGATTTAGAGCCGAACCCGTAAGGTCGTGTTGTATCTCCGACCCTGGGGACAAATAGAAATTTTCAAGAATTTGGAGATCCATGCTCTAGTATTTTCTGGCAAGGGATCAACAATAAGTCATTGCAGCCTCAGAGAACTTCAATTAACTCTTTCTACTCAATTTGCCGTCAGACTAACTATACTCTTGTATACTAAAAATGACTCTAGAATCATTGCAACACTCCCCACTTCCCCTTACCCCTACTTAACTTAAGTTTGAACAAAAATGTGTATGTGTGTGTGTGGGGGTGGGGGGGGGGGGGGAGCAATCAAGAACTAAATTGTCCTAAAAATATGACCTTTTTCAAATAAGTTCCAGATATAATGCTGCAGGTGTATGAATCAGATAGCCTTTCTCCGAATATAAAGCCACCCCCTACTAATGATGGAACACCTAATGAGAGCGTTTCGGATGTCTTTGTTCGTGTAACACAAGTTATGTCAATTCTTGAAACTCAATACTCTGAGGATACAGTCATCATAGTCTCACCAGATTCTGACAATTTGACAATTCTGCAAGCTGGTTTAACAGGGCTTGATCTTCGAAGGCAAGTGGCTGCTACTCTGTTGCTTGCAGCTTAGGTCACTCGGATATTCAAATGGCTTTTGCTTTCTTGTTGACATGTTCCTCTGATCATATTTGCAGGCATAGGGATCTGTCTTTTGGGCCAGGTGAAGTTAGATATGTTGATGCTAGCAGCATACCTACCTATAAGCAACCTGCGTCAAAAGTTTACAAATGCTTAAATCCCCCTAGCTGTACATGACATTATACTCCAAGTTTGGATTTTGGTATTTTGCCAACAACAATGCAGGTGAATATGTGCATTTTTTTTCAACTATATATTGTTGGCTTAGACATCATTTTTTACATATCAACGCTGAACAAAGTCTTGACATTCTTCTTCCAATGGTTTCATTCTGACATTCTTCTTCCAATGGTTTCATTCTCTGAATTCCAACTGAAGCTTTAGTTAATAAATTCTTTACAGGCTGCAGCTATAGAAAATTTGTCCACAGGAACGTTTACTCAGTGTTACATGTAAATGTGAGTTGATTCACTGCTATATAAATCATTGTCATTATTGTCGCAAATGCTAAATATTTGTTTTTTCAACAGGATCATTTCTCATTATTGTTGGTTAAGATGGGCTCAGGTAGCTGTATGCATTTCCCATGTCCATGTCATCAGTACTTGGTCTTGGCAAAAGAATTATTTCTTTTCTGTTTGTGCATAATCAAGAACAGAAAAAATTAAGGTAGAATTATGTAACCGAATGAATAGTAACTTACATCTTTCGTCTAAAGCGACTGGTGCTCATTTTAAATTTCTATATTGGAATAGTTCAATTGACCTCCTGTTTCATGCTTATGAGAGATCTATTTATAACTCTTGTTTTCCACAAAGTTCTATCGATTCATCCCATTTGATGATTGCCTTTTATTAATCTAAGTGTTACAATGACGAACAAAAAGGAGTAGAAATTTGTTAAAGTTAAGCCCTAGGTCTGCCATTGTCGAGCTGTAAGCTTTAGAGAAGAAGAAGAAAGAACAGAGAGAAAGAAGAGAGAGAAACTCAGCTCATTTCGTCATTAACTGGAAAAAAAATGTACTGTACATGTACATATATAACCATCGACCTTTTCACTTAACTAACTAACTCTAATTGTCACTGATACATCTTCTAGAATAGTACAGCATAAATAGCTACAGGTACAACTACTCTAAGCTACTAATTTCTACATTCTCCCTCAAATTGAGAATGGAAAATATTTTTCATTCCTAACTTGGATACCAAAACATGTGTTGATGTCCCAAGGCTTTTTTCAAGATGTCTGTTGGTTGCTCATTACTTCCTATGTGTCCAGTTTTAATTAGCCCCTCTTGGATCTTTTTCCTTATGAAGTGATAATCAATTTCTACGTGTTTAGTTCTTTCGTGATAAATGGGGTTGCAGCAATCTGCAAGGCAGCTTTGTTGTCACAAAACAACTTCATAGGCTCTATAATATCGAATGTTAGTTCCTTATGCAGACCCATTAACCATGTCAACTCTGCCACTGTATGAGCCACACTTCTGTATTCAGTTTCAGCTAAGCTCCCGGAGATGGTGGATTACTTCTTTGCTTTCCATGAAATGAGAGAATTCCCTAATTTGATACAGAATCCTATGACTGACTTCTTGGACATGGGACATGCTCCCCAATCTGAGTCACAAAAACCTTGAACTCTTTCTGCACTATTGCTAGACATTAGAAGCCCTAGTCCTGGTTGATCTTTAATATATTCACAACGTGTAACGCTGCCTCATAATGAGACTTCTTTGGAGCATGCATAAACTGGCTTAGGCTTTGCACAACATATGCTATGTCAGGTCTTATAATTGCCAAGTACAAAAGCTTTCCAACTAATCTTTGAAACAAAACTTCAGTCTTCTAGGATGTTGTCACCAGTGTTCTCCTTCACAATTTCATCAAACTCTATGCTTGTAAACTTCAAATTCTATTCCATTGGGGTCTTCTTGGGCTTTGACCCTGAGAATCCTGCTTCTAAAATTATTTCCAATGCATATTTCCTTTGGGACATAAAAATACCTTCTGATGATCTAGCAATTTCAATTCTTAGAAAGTATCTCAATTCTCCAAGGTCTTTTAGCTTGAAGTTTTGATGTAAAGATGTTTTTGATGCCTCAATCTCCTTTAGATCATTACCTGTAATGAGTAAGTCATCTACATAGACAAGTATGAGAACAAATTTTTCATTAGTTGTTTTAGTAAACAGAGAATAATCATGTCTGCTTTGATGGAAACCAGATTTGAGAAGAGCTTGTGTCAGTTTTAAATTCCATTGTCTAGAGGCTTGTTTCAAGCCATAGAGGGATGTGAGTAGTCTACATACCATATGCTCCCCCATGGCTACCAAATCCCTGAGCATAATCATGTAGACTTCTAATGTAAGTCACTATTCAGAAATGCATTATGAACATCCATTTGATAAAGTGGCCAGTGTCTGAGTGCAGCAATTGCGATAACAATTCTGATCTTGTACTCATCTTGGCTACAGGAGATAATGTATCATGAAAGTCAATACCCTCCGGTTGAGTATATCCCTTTGCTACTAGTCTTGTATTAAACCTTTCTACGGTGCCATCAACATTATATTTAATCTTGTAAACCCATTTACACCCTATATGAACTTTGCCAGGAGGCAAAGTCACAACCTCCCAAGTGGTATTTTGTTCTAATGTCTGAATTTCAAGTATTATAGCCTTGATCTACCTGTCATCGTTGACAGCCTTGGAGAAAGATGTTGGTTCAAGATCAGAAGAGAAAGAGGCTAAGAAGGACTGAAAGGGAGCTGAGAGGTGAAATAGGAAATGATGTTATGTATAGTGTAGAGGGATGAGGCTGAAGCAGATGGAGAAGTTAAGGGGGGACGAATATAGTTAGTCAACCAGATGGGAAGTTTAGACACCCTAGCTGATTTCCTAATTTGTGTAGTTGGGATGGTAGTTGGATGTGAATTTGGTGCATCAGGAAGATCATATCCCAATTATGTGGGCAAATGAGGAGCAGAGGGAGATGATGGTGTAAGATCAATAGGGAAATCAATAGGTGAATCAGAAGAAGGGTGAGATAAGTCTGTAAAATCATTTGAAGAATCAGAGATAGGAACTAATGTCTCATTAGTAGCAGAGGGAGCTGGTTTATGTTGGATGATGGGAATATATCTAAAGCAAGGTGATTGGGAGTAGGATTAGGAGTCACTAGGAACTTGTGTTTGAAATATTTGAAGGGGAATATTTCTTCCTTAAAGACAATATCCTTACTAACTATAAACTTGTTAGCAGCAATATCATATACTTTATATCTCTTTCGTGTTGGTTCATATCCCGTGAAAACTCGGGGGGGGGGTGTAGATTTAGGGTTGAACTTATCATGAAAATCAGTCTTTGTGGCATAGCAAAGACAGCCCAAGGTTCTCATCTGAGTAAAAGAAGGAGGTCTGCCATGGAACATCTCATAAGGAGATTTTCCTTGTAGGACAGAACTAGGCAGCCTATTTATGATGTATGTTGGTGTTAGAATGCAATCACCCCAGAATTTCAAGGGTATGTTTGCTTGCAATCTTAAGGCTATTCCTATTTCAAGAAAATGTCTATATTTCCTTTCCACAACCTCATTTTGTTGTGGAGTATGGATACAACTGCTTTGATGAATTATCCTTTTGGATTTGAAAAGTCTGTAACAAAAGGAGTTAAAAAATTCATGCCTATTATCTGATCTGACACATTTGACAGTAGCTTCAAATTGATTTTCTATAAACTGAAGGAAATCTTTCAAAACAACATATGCATCATTCTTGAGTCTTAAAAGAAAAACCTAAGTCATTCTGGTATAGTCATCAACAAAAGTTAGTAAGTATTTGAAGCCATTGTAAGTACATACTCTATAGGGTCCCCAAACATCCATATGAACTAGATCAAAAGAAGAGGTAGATTTAGAAGTGCTAATAGGAAATGGTAATCTAACTTGTCTAGCAAGAGGACAAACAGGACAATTACAAGTAGATGACTTAGACAAGTATTTATTTATCTCAGGTATAGTCTATAAGACTGCCATAGGGGCATGTCCCAATCTTTGATGCCACAAAGAGCTTGAACTTGGTTTATTTGAAACTGTCATACATGTGGAGGAGGAAAGGGCGGTAGCAGGTTCTGAAGGATTAAAGGTGTAGAGACCACCTTGAGTTTACCAATCCCCTTCACCTTGCCACTGAAGAGGTCTTGAAAGATGCAAAATCAGGATAAAAATGGACAACACTATTTAACTCTTTAGTGTATTGGGAGATAGATAACAAGTTATACTTGAGTCCAGGCACATCGAGAACATTATGAATGGTGTCTGAGTTAAACAAGTTGCAGGAACCAATATGTGTAATTTTGGTGCTATTACCATTTGGTAGGTGGACTAAAGATGTCTTAGGTTCAGGAATTTGAATGATGTTTGACAAGAGATTCAAGGATGATACTATATGATTTGAGGCACCAGAATCAATAATCCAACAACTATGTTTAGTTAGTGATTCACCTGCCATGTTGGCAACTTATGCTGGCTCTGGTTCCTTGCTCAACCGTTTGAGGATCTACTGATATTGCTCTGGAGTGAATCCTTGTATAGTTGGAACAATTGGAACATTCTGCATAGCATATGCATGTCTTGCACCTTGAACCTCATCACCTGCATTTATATTATGAGCCATAGGTCCATTATCGTCATACATTCCTCTCCTCTTACTGTTGCTGAACTTATAGCCTGGTGGATATCTATTGAGTTTATAGCAATTATCTCTTGTATGTCCCTTCATCTTGCAGTAATCACACACCAATATATTGGTCCTCCTAGGTCTCATGTTTGAATCACTTGTTGTCATTAGTGCACCCTAAAGGTGACCTCCTAATATTCCATTCTGTGTAGTAGAGCCAACACTTATCCTTTGACTTTCCTCTTGAACAATCATGGAGTATTCCTGGTCTAGTGTTGGTGTAGGATGCATCATCAGGATTTGACTCCTTTGTGGTGCATAAGTCTCATTCAACCCCATTAGAAACTTCATAAATTTCTGTTGGTGCAAAAACACTACAAATTGTCTGGACTTCTCACAACCAGGAAATGGAATAATTAATTCAAATTCATCTCATAGGTCATTCAGTCTAGAAAAATATATAGACACACTAGAGATTTCTTGTGTCAAGGAGCTTATTTCCTTATTTATGTGATAGATCTTTGTAGCATTTACTTTGTCAAACCTATCCTTCATAGATTTTCATACCATTTGTGCATTTGAGGAATACACAATTCTTCTCCTAAGTTCTGGCACTACGGAACTTTTAATCCACGGCGGGACTATTGCATTGCATCGTTCCCATTATCTCAGTCTGAAATTATATATCTCATATTGAGCCCCAGTACATATTTTTTCATCTATAAAACCTAGCTTATTCTTCACCAAAAGTGACATCGTCATAGATCAACTCCATTCCGAATAGTTTTTTGTTCCAATTAGCAATTCTGGTACAAGTGAGATATCTGGCATATCTGAAGGATGTACATACAGTTGATCATCGCAACGATTGTTTGAATGTTTGTATGTTCAACCGTTGCATCAGGAGTATCACCAGTCATTTCAGTAGAAAATCAAACAATTTGTAAGAATTTCTCAATTGAAAGGCGATTTTAGAAGAACATCTAGAAATGGTCGAAGAAGAAGAAGAAAAGGAAAAACGGAGGTCTAGAAGAAGTGATTAGATGCTGGAGCTCGAGAATCAGAATCACTTGGAGTCGGCTTTGATACCATGTTAAAGTTAAGCCCTAGGTTTGTCATTGTCGAGCTCTAAGCTTTAGAAAAGAAGAAAAAAGAATGGAGAGAAAGAAGAGAGAGAGAAAGACTCAGCCTATTTCTTCACTAACTGAAGAAAAAAAATGTAGTACCGTACATGGACATATATAACCGCCGACCTTTTCACTTAACTAACTCTAATTGTCACTAATACCATATTCTAGAATAGTACATCATAAATAGCTACAGGTACAACTACTCTAAGCTAATAATTTCTACAAAATTAGTTTAGTTCTACTTAGCTTTTCGTATGAAAAAGCTCAAAACAATTAGACGTATCCAGTTTTTATGATTCATATTCTATGAATTTAATGATAAAATTAATGTTCCAGCACTTGAAATTTGGTTGATACATATTCATAAAGAAAAAAGAAAAAGAAAAAATTGATGCGTTAACGCATCTGAAGAATTTTGACTTAAAGTTTCCCGCTGGCAATGTACAAATTAAAGAACTTTTGGACATTTTGCTTTTAATCTTTTAATAAAAAGAAAAGGTCTTTAATGCGCAGAACGTGAAAAATGGACTACATTTCGTCAATCCTAATCAATTTTACTATTTCTATCTTTAGAATTTTGTATTGGTCAGATATTTATCCAATCGACCGTCGTATATCGATCATGTCTCAAACGTTCCCCAAAGCAATGGCTAACGAACCTAACCTCGTCCGATCCGCACCAATTATGAAGCTAGTGTCAAGCTCCCCCCTCCTCCCCCCCCCCCGGAGCCCCCTCAACCGGGTTGGCTAAGAGGCCCGATGGGCGTGAGACCCCAACTATAAATGGGGAAGAAGAGAGTTACTTTAGGGGGGCCTCTCCGGAGAATTTCTGGACTCTGGACGTTCTCCACTCTCTACCTCTCTCCCAAAAAGGAAAAGAATATCTCTCCATTTCGAGATCCGATCTAGGAAAGGAGAAACAAACTACAAACATCCTGAACCTTTCCAAAGAGAGGCAGAACCGATCTAGAAGAGGAGAAACAAAATGTGATTCCCTAAACCTTCCCAAGGGAAGGCGGGACCAATTTTCATGATCAATAAAGCAGCTTGAATATTATCCTATAGAATCTACTCTCTTGCTTCTTTAATCCTTGATTCGGTGTTAATTATGGTTGGCTACAGTTTACCTATTTGCATACATTTGATTGATTTGCTTAAATTTTGTTCGATAACATTTTAAGTCAAACAAATTTGGCGTCGTCTGTAGGAAATTCCTTGTGAAAACTCTTAGTTCCTCCCGAATCAAAGGAAAAGCATCAAGAGGATAGCTTGATTCAAACTAGAATCGACGGAAACGATCCAAACAGAGAAGATACGGATGTCGTCCCTCACTGTAACTCCCACTCATCTTCCCCGACGTGTCAGGCCAAAAGCCGGCGCAAAAGCGCCGCAAACGAGACATCGAAAACGAACATGGAACAATTTGAATGTCACAATCAAGAAGATGAGTGTAACGTGAACGCAACACATGATGCAGGCCTTAGTGCCTTCGCCATCAAAATAATATAATTCGACCTTCCTCGAATTGAGACTCAGACTAAGTGCCTTCGCCATCAACATAGTACAATTCGATCCCGCTTAAATTGGACTCAGGCTAAGTGCCTTCGCCATCGACATATTACGGTTCGACCTCTCGCGAACTGGAACTCAAGCTAAGTGCCTTTGCCATCGAAATTTCATTGTTCTACCTCACTCCAACTGGAACTTAGGCTAAGTGCCTTTGCCATCGCCATATTACAGTTTGATCTCGCTCAAACAGGGACTAAGGGTAAGTGCTTTCGCCATCGACATATTACGGTTCGACCTCGCTCGAACTGGACTTCAAGCTAAGTGCCTTCGTTATTGCCATATTAAATTTTGATCTCGCTCGAACTGGGACTCAGGCTAAGTGCCTTTGCCATCGACATATTACGGTTCGACCTCGCTCGAACTGGAACTCAGGCTAAGTGCTTTCACCATCGAAATATTACTGTTCGACCTCGCTTGAAATGGGACTCAGGCTAAGTGCATTCGCCATCAAAATAGTACAGCTCGACCTAGCTCGAACTGGGACTCAGGCTAAGTGCCTTCGCCATCAGAATAATACAGTTCGACGTCGCTCGAACTGGGACTCAGGCGAAGTGCCTTCACCATCAACATAGTACGGTTCGACCTAGCTCGAACTGGGACTCAGGCTAAGTGCCTTCTCCATCAACAAAGTATGGTTCGACCTTGCTCGAACTGGGACTCAAACTAAGTGACTTCTCCATCAACATAATACAGTTCGACCTCGCTCGAATTGAGACTCGGGCTTAGTGCCTTCGCATGAAAATAATACAGTTTGACCTCGCTCGAATTGAGACTCAGGCTAAGTGCCTTCGCCATCAACATAGTACAGTTCGACCTCGCTCGAACTAGGACTCGGGCCAAGTGTCTTCACCATCAACACATTACAGTTCGGCCTCGCTTAGACTGGGACTCAGGCTAAGCGGCCTCGCCATCAAAACATTGTAACTCGAACTTACTCGGGCAAAAACAACCGTCTATTGCCCACAGCCAAATCACTGATCGATAAAGAGCATACCATTACAAAGCAAATGGTGATAGAAGAAAGAATCCTTTATTAATAGAGGCAAAAATGCGAGCCAATGCCCCTTACACCCGGTCCAAGCTGGCCAAAGAGTCAAATGTAAAAAAAAAAAAAAAACAACAAACAAAAAAATGCCCATCGGCATAACCAAAGGAAAGACCAACACAGAACACTCAATTTTTTTACTCGGCGCCAGCACTGCCGTCGCCATCTTCGCCTCCATCAAGACCATCATCACCACCACCATGGGCACTATCATCAGTCTCGGGCATCCCCACTTCATAGCCACAGCTAGCTCTTGCTTCGCGGGCTTTTTGGCATGCCACCTCCACATCCTCCTCAGACACGGCGCCCTCCTCCAACAGGTTCTTAAAAATGTCAAGCTGGACTTCGGCATAGACCCAAAGATCATGAGTATGGGTGGGAGGGGGGAACGCCGGAACGAGCCAGTCAGTCAAGACCCTCAGGCGCTGGTTCTCTTCCTCCAAAATAGCAATCCGATCCGACAAATTCTGAGCCTCTTAATCAATCTCGCCGATTCGCTCGTCAAGCCTTGCCTTCCTAAGGATCGGCCTCACCCTCCGACTGTCGTTAGGATTCCTGGACGCGAACCACTGCCTCAAAGGTTGCTGCCCTTGTTGACGCGTCCCTCTCTGCACGCTCCAGGAAGGTGTCACGACCCGGATTTTTCCCCAACATCGGGATCGTGATGACGCCTACTCGTGGTAGCTAGGCAAGCCACTGTATTCATACTATACTGTTTTTAACACAATTTTAATTAAATAAATGCGGAATACTTTATCAAAGTGGAAATAACAATTCTCAAGGTGAAAATCATACTGAAATCCTCTACCCAAGACGTGGAGTCACCAACTCGCGAACTACTACGGAATACTACACATAAAAGTCTGAGGGAAATATAACATAATTCTGTTTGTCTCGGAACAAAGTGCACTATAACATAAATAAAGAAAGAGACGTCGGGCCTGTGAGCACGTGATTTTTGCCTTACTTGAGAAGTACTCCCAGAAAATTCAAAAATAAAAATAGTTTCGTGTTGGGTATGATTTTTTGTTGATTTTGTGTTATTTTATTTTTTGTGTGCATGTTTATTTATTTAAATTAAAAATACAAAAAATATATGCTAAGTTTTGCATTTTTCAGTGTTTGATATCGAAGTCATGTGATTTACATTTTTTTAGGTGATATGTAATTGTGTACGTTAATTGTAGTAAAGAATAGCGGTGTTATGGGTTAGTATATATACATATGTGTGTATATATATATATATATATATATATGTATATATATACATATATATATATATATATATACACATACACATATAGTACATCATGAAGATCCAATCTGGGCCAAAACTTAGTCTAAAAGCCAGGCCCAAACGAATTTCCTCTAATCCAGCCCAAATATCCGTCCAGCTTCAGCCTGTGTAACGCTCGATCTGGACCGTTGGATTTTATTATCCAACGGCCCAGATTAATCCTTTAATGCCAAAATACATTCAGCCTATGACTTGACCAAACGACACCGTTTGGTTTAAGTGAGAAGATCCTGATCGTTGATCAAGTTTGATCCAACGATCAGGATTTAACTTCTCAAATCATATATAAGGCTCATTCCATACCCCGCCCCCCAAGCCGGACCCCCCCCCCTCTCCCTTCATCTCTCTCAGGAGCTCTCAAACACCCAGCGTAACGCCGCCGTGCCCCGCCTGCCGGAAATCGCCTCACGGCGGTTCCGGTAGGCCAATCACCACCAAACCAATGCCAAAACCTTCCCCTCACCTCCCCCATCACGGATCCGGCCTTCGCTAACCTCGAATCACCACCCAACGGCTCGAATCTTCATTCAAAGATTCGAGTCAAAACCCAAACTACGCCAAACTTCACCAAATTCACACCACAGTCTCCTCACACCTCCCCCACACTCCCATTGACATTGGTGTGGTTCGAATCTAACCAGAAATGCAAAAGCCCCAAATCCGAGCCCAAGAACCCTAGAATTCCAAGATTAGGGATTTTGTCCGAGTTTAAGAATTTGGAGTCAATAGGCTCTAATTGGAGTGTTTTTCGTTCGAAAAACACTTCAATTAAAGCGTGTTCACTTCAAAAATGCAATCTCAAGTCCGTGGAAGCTTGAGTTTGTTCGAGTTCGGATTGCCTTCATTAGGTATTTCAATCTTCTTTCTGTTTTTAGTGGTTTGTGTGTTCTTTGTTAGTTTCAATTGGTTTAATTTTCTTCTTAGCCGTCCTTAGTTGTCATTTCTTCTCCAAGACCTTTTGTTTTGGTCAATTGTTTTCTGTATCGCTTAGTTGAATGTGTTAGTTATAGGATACGAACTCGCGTCGATTAGCGTCGTCGAATAGTTAACTTCGCATATGTCCGGCATTCGTTGAAATTTCAGAATCATTGTTAGCCAATTAATCTGTTATCATTGCTATGTGTTGTAGTGGATTAGATGTCATCTTCTAATTACCTAGGTTGAGTTATTTGAATTACCACACAGTAATTAGCATTCCTGGATTGAATGGGACTGTTTGATTGGTTTGAAACTGAAGTTATGATTCAAATTAAGCTAACTAGGGAATCAGGGTTCAACACTTAGAGTATTTGGTGCCCTGCACATGAGGCTAGTCAGTGGAATCCACTTCTTCTTTTATTTCTTATTTCTTTTTCTTTCGTTATTTTCCAAACTTCAGAAGTTCTTGAATACTTGAAGTCTTCTGACAATCAGATCTTTCCAATGGGGCTTATTTTAAAGTTTTGGTGTTCTAGGTGTTGTTTGAGAGGTTTTGGGGTGGGATTTTTCTTTGGGTGGTGGACTGAAATACCTGGAGAAGCAAAAACAGTAAACCTGGAGAGATACACAGATTAAGACACAGACACAGATACAAAAGGATATAGAGAGATTAAGAATAACTATTGTTTCATAGGATTCCTATTGGAAGTTCAGATATATCCCTGGCATAGATTTTGGGTCGTTTGTTCTGTTGGTCGAGGTGGTGTTACTGGTTCGCTGAGAGATTGTCACTGGTTTGCTGGAGTGATTGTGTTTGGTTTGCTAAGTGACTGTGTTTGGCCACTGTTAGCGTTGTTTTGGCCACTGTTAGTGCTGTATCTTGGCTACTGATGTGGTCTGTTTTGGTCACTGTTTGGTGCTGAGTGTTTTGTTTTACTGGTTATTTTCTTGCTGTTGAAGTTCTGTTACTGCTACTGCTGCATCTGACTCCTTTTACCCTCATTTCCAGGTATTCATTTCACCTTTTAATGTATGAGAATGTATAAACATTGAAGTGGATTTATCCAAGTCGAGATTTATCAATGTAGCCATTGTGCTGCATTTGAATATTGTTTTCTTTTGTGATTGGATTGAGGCCATACTTCGACTTTGAAGTTAGTATAACATTTCAGTTCACTGATCTGTTGGGATTCAAAAAAAAAAACAATTTTTCATGGATTACATTTTATTCTATTTGGTTGATTTGGAATGAAGCTTTTCTACCCCATTGATCAAGATATAAGTTCATTTCACCTCTTGATAAGTCAATCGATAGTTAATAACATTCGTGAGTCACAAATGTTAAAACAGCGCATTTAGTAATTAACATCAGTCAGGTATTTTCCATTAGGCCAAAGTTAGGCCGAACTATGTGAGCTATTCATGCTTTGTCCACCCATAAAACTGTAATCTGTATTTAAGTGTACTATCAGAATTGCCGACTTTTATGGTCTCATTCTCGTTTATTGGCAAATTAGCTACAACTTTCACTTTTTGGGATTTGCTATATACTAAGTGGAACTTGTAACGTAGGTTGTGGAATAGTTGAGAAATGATATCTTGAATTCGCAAACAAAAAAAATAAGTGCCAGTTGCTCTTTGAATGATATCTAGAATTCAAAGTAAGTTTTTCGTGTAATTGTTCACCCTAGTCTTGAATCTGCTCACTTAGTTGTCTAGTCGTATGTTTACTCGAATCGGTTATAGTTGAATACGACTTTGTCATTATAGAAATTGGTTCGTTATTCTTTAACTGAACGACGTAATTAGATTAAAGGAATTGGGGGTGCATTTCATGTGACCCGACTCCAGTTTTGAACAAGGTTAAATAAAGCGTGTCAGGAACCACAGGCGCATTTCATGTAGTGTGGCTTGCAACATGTTTTAAGTAATTTTGAATCAACTCTTAAATAAATATAGCGGGATGTAGGTCGCTTTAAAAATTAGAATTAGAGGTGCGCCTCGCCTAACAAGTTATTAAAATCGCGGGGCCCTCATAAATGTATATATAAAATGTTTAGATTTCGAGATGTGCCGTTTCTTAGCGAATTTCCTGGCCTTCTCAAAAATGTAAATAAGTAATCGCTCTAGGCGCGTATTTTAATAATTTTACCTTCTTAAGTACGGGTGTGCATTTCATGCGACCCAAATCCAAATCCCGAAAATGTTGAATAAGAATGTGTCGAGGATCCGGGTGCATTTCATGTGACGTGATTCGAAACATATTTTTAGGCAACATTCTCTTTCGTAAATTATAATAATAATAAAAGCGGTAAAGAGATATTAATTTGCTTTAAGTACATAACTGTTAAAATCAGATAAATAAGCCGAATATGACAATTAAGCGACCGTGCTAGAACCACGGAATTCGGGAATGCCTAACACCTTCTCCCGGGTTAACAGAATTCCTTATCCGGATTTCTGGTTCGCGGACTGTTAAACAGAGTCATTCTTTTCCTCGATTCGGGATTCAACCGGTGACTTGGGACACCATAAATCTCCCAAGTGGCGACTATGAATTAAATAAATAAATCCCGTTTCGATTGACCTTTAATTGGAAAAACTCCCTCGCGCTCTCGCGGGTGCGGAAAAAAAGAGGTGTGACAGCTCTGGCGACTCTGCTGGGGAGTATCTTTAGAATTCGAGCTCGGAATAATTGTCGTATTTGGCTTATTTATTATCTGATTTTATTGCATGTTTGTATTAATGTGCTAAATGTTGCTTTTACCGCTTTGATATTTTGTGAATTGTACATATAAATTGTGCCGAAACCAATCTCCTCTCCGAGTCTTCTAAATCATGAAGAAGGGTGCACTTCGTGTGACTTCTTTTCTGTATAGTGTCTAATTCCCACTTTAGAACGAGGTTTGGATAAGTTGCAAAACCGGTGAAGCTTCTGTATTCCCGGGTTGCTGCCTCCTCCTCAGCTCGAGCTGTCTGCTCGGGTAAGCCAGGTCTAGAACAATAAACCCGGGTTTTTGAACCTAGAATAACAAAGCTTCATGTCGGATCCCTAGTAGGAACGTTTATTTGCATCATGTTGCATTTGACTTAGGGGACTCAACACAGGGGTTGGGTCCGTCTAGGACAGGTGACCTGAAATGAAAAGACCATCCTGCTGCATCCTGTTTGTGTTTATGTATATATTTGCTTCAGACTTGCAGGCTAACCGTTTTTTTATATTGAGGAAAATGAAAAAAATAGTCTCAAAATAGTTTGTTTTTTTTACTTACTTAAAAAGAAAAAAAAACGTTTGTTGTAAAATAAAAAATATGTGATTTCAAAATAGTTTGTTTTTTTTACTAAAAAAAAAAAAAAAAAAAAAAAAAAAGAAAAAAAATTTGTTTGAGAAGAAAATTCGAAAAAATAGGTGGAACAATTTTGTTGAAATAATTGGTCAACTAATCTGACCGAACTACGCAGGTTTGATTCTCACCACTAGGTGAGATACGTAGGCAACCCTCATCGGGTTCAACCACCCCTGTAAAAAATCAAAAAAATGTGTGTGTTTAATTTTGTCAATAAAATCAAAGTGATGCCGTTTTTGCAAATAACCGAATGTTCCGAAAGGATGCCGGAAGGCTGTTTTTGCAAAAAATAGCCACTTTGAATCATTTTTAATAATTTGCAGCCGCAGCCTTGAAATATTCCTTGTGGAAATGTTGCAAGGCCATAGCCGCAAAACCAAGTCCGGGTTCACACCCCTCTTGCAAAAAATAACCAAAAAAAAAAAATGTTAAATTTTTTTTGTTATAAATGAGTCGGGTGATGCTATTCTTGCTCAAAATAGTTGAAAGGTTGTATCCGCAAAATTAAGTTTGAGTCATCACTCGACAACAACAACAACAACAACAACAACCCAGTATAATCCCACTTAGTGGGGTCTGGGGAGGGTAGTGTGTACGCAGACCTTACCCCTACCCTAGGGTAGAGAGGCTGTTTCCAAATAGACCCCCGGCATCCTTCCCTCCAAGAACTTCCCACCTTGCTCTTGGGAGACTCGAACTCACAACCTCTCGGTTGGAAGTGGGGTTGCTTACCATCAGAGCAACCCTCTTGTCTCATTACTATTCATCAATTATTATTATTATTTATTATATAAGCCATTACATGGCCGGTCCTTACATAAATAGCCACTTTTGGCATTTGAACTTCTTCAGTCTTGTATTGGCCCTGTGTCGGTGCTGAATGATGCCCCATAGGCCCCAGGATTAAACTTTGAATTTATATCTTCTTAAATAAAATTTTGCAAAAAGAGCCACTTTGTCTAAATAAGCCATTACATGGCCAATTTATGAAAAATAGTCTTGTGTTGGTTTATGGTGATGCCGAACGATGCCCCATGAGCCACGAGATGGATAAAAAAAAAATTTCAAGTTTATCTTTCTTAAATAAATTTTGCAAAAAATAGTCATTTTGTCAAATAAGCCATTATGTGGCCAATTTTGTAGAAATAGTCATAATTGACACCAAAAAAAAAATATATTCTTTTTCTTGTAGAAATCTCCTACACAAGTTTGTAGTTGGAGTCGGCTTCTATAATTTTCCTTCAAAGAAAAAAAAAGAAATCAAAAAAAAAAAAAAAAAAAAAAAAAAAACATCTCTTTATTTCTTGCATTAATTTGCAAGAACTACGCTCGGTCTGATTCGTGCGGGGTCATGATACGTAGGCAATCCACGTAGGATTCGACCATTTCCATAACCAAAAAAAAAAAAAAAAAAAAAAAAAGAAGAATGATCGATAAGCGGGATACCTATGCTGACATGTTGGCTTTGTTTTGTTGTGTCCGTTTCCGAGAAAGGTGGTTGGTTGTGGTTACGAAATAACTCTTCCCCGTAAGACGAAGTCGAGAGGACAATGGCGGATAATCTCGAGGCTGAGTGGGTTGGTACAGGTACCACAACAAGTGGTTGAACGGAACCACGGGTTAGTAGAGGAGGTCGAGATATTGAGACAACACGTGGCCGATATGTATCGGGCGTGGATGGATGGAAAAGCACCACCTCCGCCACCGCTCAGCTCTGGACTACTGTCCTTACCGTCCAGCTGAACCGGATGCCGGATGATCTCTCGCATCTCTCCGTATGTACCCGCCTATCGCGACTTCTCCGGCCGTTCGAGTAGCTCGATTACTCGTCCCCCGCTATGTTTTCACAGCGCTACTCCCGTCCCCGACACCGCTACTCTCCCCGGGACACCCAAAATCGTGCTTCACCTTCCAGGTACCCAGCTCCACAAAAAGCCTACCAACCCCCGAACATACGGAAACCCCGGGTCGGGTTTCGAGCCGAATAAGGCGTTTAGGGAGGAGAGGTTGCTGAAGCGAGAAAAGGCGCTCACCCCTATCGGAGAGTCCTATGCAAGTCTGTTTGAAAAGTTAAAACATGTCGGCTTGATTACGCCGCTCCCCGGATACACTCCCGATCCGCGTGCAAGAAGCTTCGATCCTACTGCACGATGTGCGTACCATTCCAATGTCAGAGGGCACGATATTGAGAGTTGCCGTACCTTGAAAAAGGAAATAGAAAGAATGATTCAAAAAGGGTGGTTGATTGTGGTCGATGATGATGACATGGGGCACACAAATCCTCGGGGGGGTGTATTGACTGGAGCTAAAAATGTTGAAGCAGATGGCAGCCTTGGCAATATTGATGCGGAACTTAGTGGCTAAAATGTTGTGCTTGGTAATTGGGAAGACACTCCATCTTTTGGTCAGCTAGATGGAGCTTTGGTGGTTCGTTTTTGTCGTCATTTCTGTTTTTCCGAGTCATTTTCAGGGTTTTCTTGTGGTCAAACCCTTTTTGTCCTAGCGGTTTGCTTTGGTCTTGCCCAGTTTTGTTTCAGGGCTGTACTCTAGTTTGTTTTGCTTGTTTTGTCATTGAACCATTTCGTCATTAGTTTAATGAAGCTTTCGGTCTTTTGTTACTTACGGTCATTTTATTTGTTTAGTTCTTTTTACCCTTTAGATTTGTCTTGTGCTCAAACGCCGAATCTAGTGACATGACATGCGCACACATAATTATGGCTTAATTCTAAAAGTTAATCGTTAAGCAATTGGAAGATGATCGGGTCATCTGAAGGAAACAAAAACAACTTGAGACTATTTGGATCCCGAGTCATCTGAAACCGGGGCAAGTAAAAAGAAACAGTCAAAGGCAAGCTGGCCAAAATTGACATGGGGTCGTTCATAATGAGAGTGTTGCCCAACGGTGCTTTAAAGATATGATGAATATTAATTGTGTTGTTTACGCTTGGCATGTTTTGAAGATTGGAATGACGAAGGCATTTTGTTCTGCTATCCAAACACTTTATCCATCGTCAACCCTTTGAGCCTGAATTTAAAGTCTTTCATACCCCTCCTTCGGAATTAGTTGCAAAGACTAGAAACACAAGTTTGAAAGGCAAAAGAAGAAAGGGATAAAGAAAAATAAAGAAAAAGAAAACAACAAAAAGAGATAAAGAAAAGAAAAGAAAAATGTGTGAAAAAAGAAACTTGAAAAAGAGGAATTGGGAACTACGTTTGACCTGATTCCTTAAAGAGGATACGTAGGCGCTTCACAGCTCGGTCATAGTGTAAATAAAGAAATAAAAATTCCCAAGTATAAAACTGGGGCAAAGAAAAATTGTGTTTATTGTAAATAAATTTAGGTCCGAAGGTTGTAAATTTTGAACCCAAAATTGATTTTGTTTTGAGCCTTCAATACCCTTTCTTTCTAGCCATATCCAAATCCCACATTACGGTCCAAAGAAAGACCTTCCGATCGGTCTTCAAAAGATGCCGCGTCAGGCGAGGGATAGAGTCCTATAACACGCTGATTCTCAGCAGAAAAGACTCTGATTCCCAGCAGAAAGGAAACACGAGAGAGTCTTAGCAGTGACACCCCGATCCCCAACTAAAAGTGATACAAATGAGAGAGTCTTACCGGTGAAAACCTTCACAGGCACCATAAAGCGACGAAAGCTGAGAGAAAATCAAAATGAGAGAGGCTTGAAAGTGAAAACCCTTCGGGCACTACAAGTCGAATAAAGGTGATAATCGGATGGAAATCACGAGACAGAAATCGTGAAAGGAAATTAACGACGGAGGATAGACCATATGCGCATGTCATGACCAGTGGAGTTGGTATTCGCGTTTGATAAGTTTTTATAGATATTTCTTGCTAGAGAGTCATTTTCTTTTTTCTTTGTCTTCTATTTTGTTTCTTTTTATCTTTCTCATTTTTATCAAAAATTCCCCATCAAGGTCTGTCTAGTCAGAACAAGTGAGAAATGACTTCAAAACTTGCCACTAACTTTCCAATTATTATGCAAAGCAAGGAAATGCCATTGACGGCAGAGAAGTAGGGTGCGAAGAAGATTATTAAACTGGGGCAGAAAATTTTCTTTTCAGTTTGAAAATTTTCTGGAAGTCAATACCCACTTGGGGAAGAAGGAAAGTCTTAAGGGAAATTGTCTTCGAACTAGTGTCATCCTCAACAACCTTCAAGAAGAGTGAAACACCAATTTTGAGGAAATGAAAATCTACCGGCAGTGTTATCTTCAGCAAGTTTCGAGGTGGTCGGACAACACAGAGTGGTAAAGGAAGAAAGGAAATCTCATCTTCAACAAAATAACCCCCAGCAAGTTGAGAAACACAGAACGGGGAAGGGATAAATGGAAAAACCCATCCCCAGCATGAGTATCATCAAATAATAACATCCCCAGCAAGTTCTGATAATGAAACACAGAGCAGGGAAGAGGAGAAGAACCATCCCCAGCAGGAGCACCACAATCAGCCACCGCATTTTAAAATTAACCAATTTTTCTTTGATTTGAAACATGAAAAAGAGGGGTTGTTGGCAGCAAAGCATGCCACGAAGAAGATTCTCAAACTGGGGCAGAAAATTTTCTCCTGTTGCGAAAATTTTCTCGAAACCAAATACTTGGTTAGGGAAAGAAGCTAGATAACGCGAGGAAATGATCTTTGAACCCGGTTATCCCAGCAGATTTGAAAGAAAGAAAACAACAAGCTGTGATAGATGAAATTATACCCCCAACAGACAGGACAAGACGAGGAAGCTTGGGTTCAGAAAGGCAAGAAGCCGGTATCACCCTCAGCAGTCCTCGGAAAATGAAACATTGATTTCGAGATTTCGCCGGCAGCATTATATCCTACAAGTTTTTCAAGGGAACGAAGCGCGAGCCCCGAAGGAGGTTTGGAAAGAGGAAGAAGGAAAAGGGATCCCCGGACAGGGTAATCCCCAGCTGATGACATTTCAATCCCCAGCGATCTCGAGAGAGAATAAAGGTTCTGAAGGAAGTAGAAAAGGAGGAAATAAAGAAGATTTTCCCCGGCAGCATTACCCCAGCAGGTAAGTAATTAGTTCCAAAGACATCCCCAGCAGTCAAGAGAAAAATAACACAACCGGGAGGAAAGCAATTCCAAAACAAGGTAATTCGGAAGAAAGGATGGCCCAAGAAGCAATGCAGGAAGAAGAAAGTGGTGCAGGAAGCAAAGGAAGGCGACATGGATGGGATGGAGTTAGTAAGATGTTGTTGAAGTCAGGAGCCCGCCTGAAGAGAGGAATGGCAATTTATTTTTCAAAAGATGTTGTTGAAGTCAGGAGCCCGCCTGAAGAGAGGAATGGCGTTTAATTTTCAGAGTTGATGATTGAAGTCGGGAGCCCGCCTGAAGAGAGGAATGGCGATTTATTTTCAAAAGATGTTGTTGAAGTCGAGAGCCCGTTTGAAGAGAGGAATGGCGATTTATTTTCAAAAGATGTTGTTGAAGTCGGGAGCCCGCTTGAAGAGAGGAATGGCGATTTATTTTCAAAAGATGTTGTTGAAGTCGGGAGCCGGTTTGAAGAGAGGAATGGCGATTTATTTTCAAAAATCGATGATTGAAGTCAAGGAGCCCGCTGAAGAGAGGAATGGCGTTTAATTTCCAGAGATGTTGTTGAAGTCGGGAGCACGCTTGAAGAGAGGAATGGCGATTTAATTTCAAAAGATGTTGTTGAAGTCAGGAGCCCGTTTGAAGAGAGGAATGGCGTTTAATTTTCAGAGTTGATGATTGAAGTCAGGAGCCCGCCTGAAGAGAGGAATGGCGATTTATTTTCAAAAGATGTTGTTGAAGTCAGGAGCCCGCTTGAAGAGAGGAATGGCAATTTATTTTCAAAAGATGTTGTTGAAGTCGGGAGCACGCTGAAGAGGGAATGGCGTTTAATTTTCGAAGTTGATGGTTGAAGTCGGGGAGCCCGTTTGAAGAGAGGAATGGCGATTTATTTTCAAAAGATGTTGTTGAAGTCGAGAGCCCGCCCTGAAGAAAGGAATGGCGATTTATTTTTCAAAAGATGTTGTTGAAGTCGGGAGCCCGCTTGAAGAGAGGAATGGCGTTTAATTTTCGGAGTTGATTGAAGTCAGGAGCCCCACTGAAGAGAGGAATGGCGATTTATTTTCAAAAGATGTTATTGAAGTCGGGAGCATCTCTGAAGAGAGGAATGGCGATTTATTTTCAAAAGATGTTGAAGTCGGGAGCCGGCCTGAAGAATGGAGTGACAATTTACTTTCGAAGTTGTGTGGGGAAAGCGGTAGAGTATAACGGAAATCCACAGCATGAATCCAAGTTCATAATCAAAAGGAAGGCAACGAGGATCAGAAAGATAGATTCAGATTTCGAAGCAGAATAGTTCGAAGATCACGAGGAAGGGACCAATGGTCGGAGTTCGGCAATCAAGATAAGCCGAAATAACAATTGGCAGAAGAGAAGAAACATCAGGAGGAACAATCAAGCCAACAAAAAGCAAGGCGGCAAAAGCAAGTTGAAAAGATAGATAAGAACTTGTAGTACTGTACCTTAGTCTAGCTTCTTGTTTTGTTGCTTAGTGCGGTGTAACAAGGAGATCAGCTAAGCGGTGGCAACAGCAGTAACAGCAGTAACAGCAAGATTGCAACAGGCATGGTAGTTCCAGCTACCAGAACTTCCCGAACTACATTGACCTGATTCCCTTTTAGCCAGGGATATGTAGGAGACCTTTGAAGCAAGGTTCGGTCAAAACTTTTCCAAAATGCTTCATACGGAGTGTTCGAATGGGCAAAAATCGCTTATATCCGCTCATTTATCTTTGCACGAAAACTCTGCGTGTTTACGCGCAAAGAGGGGCAGCTGTGAGCACGTGATTTTTGCCTTACTTGAGAAGTACTCCCAGAAAATTCAAAAATAAAAATAGTTTCGTGTTGGGTATGATTTTTTGTTGATTTTGTGTTATTTTATTTTTTGTGTGCATGTTTATTTATTTAAATTAAAAATACAAAAAATATATGCTAAGTTTTGCATTTTTCAGTGTTTGATATCGAAGTCATGTGATTTACATTTTTTTAGGTGATATGTAATTGTGTACGTTAATTGTAGTAAAGAATAGCGGTGTTATGGGTTAGTATATATACATATGTGTGTATATATATATATATATATGTATATATATATATATATATATATATATATCTGGGCCAAAATTTAATCTAAAAGCCAGGCCCAAACGAATTTCTTCTAATCCAGCCCAAATATCCGTCCAGCTTCAGCCTGTGTAACGCTCGATCTGGACCGTTGGATTTTATTATCCAACGGCCCAGATTAATCCTTTAATGCCAAAATACATTCAGCCTATGACTTGACCAAACGACACCGTTTGGTTTAAGTGAGAAGATCCTGATCGTTGATCAAGTTTGATCCAACGATCAGGATTTAACTTCTCAAATCATATATAAGGCTCACTCCATACCCCCCCCCCAAGCCAGACCCCCCCCCTCTCCCTTCATCTCCCTCAGGAGCTCTCAAACACCCGGCGTAACGCCGCCGTGCCCCGCCTGCCGGAAATCGCCTCACGGCGGTTCCGGTAGGCCAATCACCACCAAACCGATGCCAAAACCTTCCCCTCACCTCCCCCATCACGAACCCAGCCTCCACTAACCTCGAATCATGCCGGAGCGGCTCGAATCTTCATTCAAAGATTCGAGTCAAAACCCAAACTACGCCAAACTTCACCAAATTCACACCACAGTCTCCTCACACCTCCCCCGCACTCCCATTGACATTGGTGTGGTTCGAATCTAACCAGAAATGCAAAAGCCCCAAATCCGAGCCCAAGAACCCTAGAATTCCAAGATTAGGGATTTTGTCCGAGTTTAAGAATTTGGAGTCAATAGGCTCTAATTGGAGTGTTTTTCGTTCGAAAAACACTTCAATTAAAGCGTGTTCGCTTCAAAAATGCAATCTCAAGTCCGTGGAAGCCTGAGTTTGTTCGAGTTCGGATTGCCTTCGTTAGGTATTTCAATCTTCTTCTGTTTTTAGTGGTTTGTGTGTTCTTTGTTAGTTTCAATTGGTTTAATTTTCTTCTTAGCCGTCCTTAGTTGTCATTTCTTCTCCAAGACCTTTTGTTTTGGTCAATTGTTTTCTGTATCGCTTAGTTGAATGTGTTAGTTATAGGATACGAACTCGCGTCGATTAGCGTCGTCGAATAGTTAACTTCGCATATGTCCGGCATTCGCTGAGATTTCAGAATCATTGTTTAGCCAATTAATCTGTTATCATTGCTATGTGTTGTAGTGGATTAGATGTCATCTTCTAATTACCTAGGTTGAGTTATTTGAATTACCGCACAGTAGTTAGCATTCCTGGATTGAATGGGACTGTTTGATTGGTTTGAAACTGAAATCATGATTCAAATTAGCTGACTAGGAAATCATGGGTTAACATTTGGTCAGTGGAATCCACTGTCACAGCAGAGCAGCCCACCAGTGCCCTGCAATTACCAATTTTTAATTATGAAAACCCCATACTTAGACATAGTTTAGTGGGTTGGACAGAAGGAGGATGGGAAAGGGGCTGTTCTGCAGAATCTGGGTGTCCTAGGTGTTGTTTGTGGTTATAAATAGATAGGTATTGATACCTAAAAGGATATTCATACGGTAGGGACTGAAATACCTGGAGAAGCAAAAACAGTAAACCTGGAGAGATACACAGATTAAGACACAGACACAGATACAAAAGGATATAGAGAGATTAAGAATAACTATTGTTTCATAGGATTCCTATTGGAAGTTCAGATATATCCCTGGCATAGATTTTGGGTCGTTTGTTCTGTTGGTCGAGGTGGTGTTACTGGTTTGCTGAGAGATTGTCACTGGTTTGCTGGAGTGATTGTGTTTGGTTTGCTAAGTGACTGTGTTTGGCCACTGTTAGCGTTGTTTTGGCCACTGTTAGTGTTGTATCTTGGCTACTGATGTGGTCTGTTTTGGTCACTGTTTGGTGCTGAGTGTTTTGTTTTACTGGTTGTTTTCTTGCTGTTGAAGTTCTGTTACTGCTACTGCTGCATCTGACTCCTTTTACCCTCATTTCCAGGTATTCATTTCACCTTTTAATGTATGAGAATGTATAAACATTGAAGTGGATTTATCCAAGTCGAGATTTATCAATGTAGCCATTGTGCTGCATTTGAATACTGTTTTCTTTTGTGATTGGATTGAGGCCATACTTCGACTTTGAAGTTAGTATAACATTTCAGTTCGCTGATCTGTTGGGATTCAAAAAAAAAAACAATTTTTCATGGATTACATTTTATTCTATTTGGTTGATTTGGAATGAAGCTTTTCTACCCCATTGATCAAGATATAAGTTCATTTCACCTCCTGATAAGTCAATCGATAGTTAATAACATTCGTGAGTCACAAATGTTAAAACAGTGCATTTAGTAATTAACATCAGTCAGGTATTTTCCATTAGGCCAAAGTTAGGCCGAACTATGTGAGCTATTCATGCTTTGTCCACCCATAAAACTGTAATCTGTATTTAAGTGTACTATCAGAATTGCCGACTTTTATGGTCTCATTCTCGTTTATTGGCAAATTAGCTACAACTTTCACTTTTTGGGATTTGCTATATACTAAGTGGAACTTGTAACGTAGGTTGTGGAATAGTTGAGAAATGATATCTTGAATTCGCAAACAAAAAAAATAAGTGCCAGTTGCTCTTTGAATGATATCTAGAATTCAAAGTAAGTTTTTCGTGTAATTGTTCACCCTAGTATTGAATCTGCTCACTTAGTTGTCTAGTCGTATGTTTACTCGAATCGGTTATAGTTGAATACGACTTTGTCATTATAGAAATTGGTTCGTTATTCTTTAACTGAACGACGTAATTAGATTAAAGGAATTGGGGGTGCATTTCATGTGACCCGACTCCAGTTTTGAACAAGGTTAAATAAAGCGTGTCAGGAACCACAGGCGCATTTCATGTAGTGTGGCTTGCAACATGTTTTAAGTAATTTTGAATCAACTCTTAAATAAATATAGCGGGATGTAGGTCGCTTTAAAAATTAGAATTAGAGGTGCGCCTCGCCTAACAAGTTATTAAAATCGCGGGGCCCTCATAAATGTATATATAAAATGTTTAGATTTCGAGATGTGCCGTTTCTTAGCGAATTTCCTGGCCTTCTCAAAAATGTAAATAAGTAATCGCTCTAGGCGCGTATTTTAATAATTTTACCTTCTTAAGTACGGGTGTGCATTTCATGCGACCCAAATCCAAATCCCGAAAATGTTGAATAAGAATGTGTCGAGGATCCGGGTGCATTTCATGTGACGTGATTCGAAACATATTTTTAGGCAACATTCTCTTTCGTAAATTATAATAATAATAAAAACGGTAAAGAGATATTAATTTACTTTAAGTACATAACTGTTAAAATCAGATAAATAGGCCGAATATGACAATTAAGCGACCGTGCTAGAACCACGGAATTCGGGAATGCCTAACACCTTCTCCCGGGTTAACAGAATTCCTTATCCGGATTTCTGGTTCGCGGACTGTTAAACAGAGTCATTCTTTTCCTCGATTCGGGATTCAACCGGTGACTTGGGACACCATAAATTTCCCAAGTGGCGACTCTGAATTAATTAAATAAATCCCGTTTCGATTGTCCTTTAATTGGAAAAACTCCCTCGCGCTCTCGCGGGTGCGGGAAAAAAGAGGTGTGACAGGGCCTGCGGACGTCTGCAAGCTACCTCGGTCTCAAATATGATCAACTCCCACGCAATCGATTTACTGCTGCTGCTCCTGATCGTAACCTGGACCTGTGCAAAAACGCACGAAGTGTAGTATCAGCACAACCGACCCCATGTGCTGGTAAGTGCCTGGCCTATCCCGGCGAAGTAGTGACAAGCATAGGACCAGACACTCACATAAACCTGTGCAATTCAATATATATGTGTGTACCACAAAATAACAAGAAATAATCAAGTAATAACACTATAAGAAATATCTTAAAGAATTTAACAACTAACCACAGTTAATAATTTCACAAAGAAAACAAAGTATAATCCGTTTTAATTTATGTGAACCTATTTTCTTTTTGGTCCGTGCCAAAAAGAATGACCCCTATCCTTATTTGAAAATAATTTACCTTTATGCAATGATTTACGGCCACACAAAATATATGTGCCTCATTTCACAACACAAGTTCAAAAGTCTTCTCTCTTTTCTTAAACTTCGTGCCCAGTCAAATAGGTTCACATAAATTGAAACGGAGAGAGTATATATTATCAAAACAACTTAAGTTCAAGGAATAGCAAACAATTGCACGGCATCACCCTTCGTGCTTTTACTCTCATCCTCACCAAATAAACAAATAAAGTACACGGCATCGCCCTTCGTGCTTTTACTCTCATCCTCACATCCATAGTACGGCATGATCCTTCGTACATGGTTCAATAACAGGGCACGGCATGATCCTTCGTGCATAATCAATAACAGGGCACGGCATGATCCTTCGTGCATAATCGATAAATAAACATGGCACGGCATTAACCTTCGTGCATAAATAAATAAACATGGCACGGCATCACCCTTCGTGCATTATCACTCTTCCTCACCCAAATAACAATCACAGTTAAGGGCAGAGAAAGAAACAACAATTCATAATTTGTCCCATCAAGGGCAATCAATAATTATCTTCACAACAAGTCCCAACAAGGGAGAACAACAACGATTCACCTATAATATATCTCAAAATATCATTTTCCAACGACTCGCGGTCATACTAGACGCCAATGTATGGATGCTCGTCACCACAGCCCATACACCGCATTCGATCACATAACACATAACACATAATCCTATTCCCTCAAGCTAGGATAGAACAAACACTTACCTCGAATGCTTATGAACAATTCAATCCGTGGAAATGTCTTTTCTTTCAATTTGGCTCCAATCAACCCGTATCTATACACAATTGATTTAGTATCATCAATTCTACTCAACAAACAAATTCTTAATACCAAATACAACTTTTACAACATTCTGCCATGAATAGTGAATTTCAACCCAAGGCCCACATGGTCGGAATTCGGGGTTAGAACTAAAATCCGGTTACCCATTCCCCCACGAGTTCATATATATAATTTGTTTCAAAATCGGACCTCAATTCGAGGTCCAATTCCCTAATTTATGAAAAACCCTATTTTCTAACAAAAACAAGAATTTTACCATGAAAATCTTTGATTTCTTATGAAAAACATGTTTAATGATGTTAGGAATTGAAAGAATTAAGTAAAAAGTGACTTACAATCGTTTTGATGAAGAAGAAATCCTTGAAGAATCGCAAATGGGTGTTTTGGTTTTGTAAAATGTGAAGAAATGAGTGAAATTCGTGTTTTTTAGGTATGTGTGTTCGCATTTGCGAACATGGGTTCGCAATTGCGAACCCCGACCAATTTCTGGAGTTTGAAAATTAAGCTAAGGGTGGGAAGTTCGCATTTGCGAACATTTGTTCGCATTTGCGAACTAATGTTCGCATTTGCGAACACATGCTGTATAAGGCAGTGTTCGCATTTGCGAACAATGGTTCGCATTTGTGAACCAAGGCAGTATGGGGAATGTTCGCATTTGTGAACTTTTGTTCGCATTTGCGAACATAAGCAGGCACTGGGGACCTTCGCAAATGCGAACAATTGTTCGCATTTGCGAACAAGGCTGGGCCAAAGGGGGCTTCGCATTTGCGATGTATGTTCGCATTTGCGAGCATGTCCCCCTTCGCAATTGCGAGAAAACTTCGCAATTGCGAAGCCAACAGCTGGGTGAAAAACCAGCGGTTTAAAAAAATTCAGAGTTTCATCCAACGGCCTATCAAATCTTTACCCGAGCCCCCCGGGCTCCAAACCAAACATGTACACAACCTCAAAAACACATTATGGACTTGTTCGTGCGATCATATCGCCAATATCACTTCGTTTTAATCAAATCAAGCCTCAAACTCATGATTTTCATACTTTTGATTTTCAAAACTTCTTAACATTGGAACTCAAGGTCCAAAACATCTCAAACGACATCCAAATGTCACCAAACTTTACAGAAATCACATATATAATATTTAAGACTTGTACCGGGCGTCGGAACCAAAATACGAGCCCGATACCAAGGTCAATTAATTTATTTCCTTTAATAATTGCATTAAAAATAATTTCACATAAAAATTCATAACTTGGGCTCTAGGCCTCAGAATTCGACTCCGGACGCATGTCCAAGTCCCATATTTTTCTACGGACCTCTCGGGACCATCCAATCTCGGGTCCGGATCCGTTTACCAAAAATGTTGACCAAAGTCAACCATATCAATATTAATATCATTTTTATCCAAATTTCTCATAGAATTCATATTTTTCTATCACAAAATCTTCCGGCTACATGCTTGGATTGTGCACGTAAATCGAGGCAACATGGAATGAGGTTTTCAAGGCCTCGGAAGCTCGAAATGATTAATTAAATAAGTGATGACCCTTTGGGTCGTCACACCTTCGCCCGTGGTTTGTCTGACGACAAAGCTGTTATTTACCCGTGCTTCTGCCTTCTTAGCGTCGGCGTGTCAGTGACGAACTTGTCTGCCATTTCTTTGAAGGTTAAAATTGCTTTGGTGGCCATTTTGGAGTACCATGTCAGGGCTACTTCGGTCAGCATCTCGCCGAACTTCTTCAGCAGCATAGATGGTACATGTTCATTGGACAGGTTTCATGGCGGTGACATAATGGATGAGATGATCTTCAGGGTCGGTGATAAGCTAGGCGGCAAAGCTAATCTGTAAGCCACCCCTCCCACTCTGTCTAGAATCTCAAATGGACCAATATACCTAGAGCTGAGCTTGCCCTTCTTGCCAAACCTCATCACGCCCTTCATAGGCGACACCCGGAGCAATACTCGTTCACCGACCATGAAATCTACATCTCGAACCTTACGATCCGCATAAGTCTTTTGCCTGGACTGAGCTGAACGCAATCTCTCCTGAATAGTCTTGACCTTATCCAAGGCCTCCTGAACTAAGTCTGTATCCAACAACCGAGCCTCTCCCGGCTCAAACCATCTGACTGGAGACCGACATGGCCTACCATACAACGCCTCATACGGGGCCATCTAAATTCTAGGCTGGTAGCTGTTATTGTAGGCGAACTGCGCTAATGGCAGAAACTGGTCCCATGAGCCTCTAAAATCAATGACACAGGCTCGGAGCATGTCCTCTAGGATCTGAATAGTCCTCTTGGGCTGACCGTCCGTTTGAGGATGAAAAGTTGTACTCAACTGAACCTGGGTGCCTAACTCCCGCTGGACCGCTCTCCAGAACCGCAAGGTAAACTGCGTTCCCCGATCAGAGATAATAGATACTGGCACCCCGTGGAGACGAACAATCTCCCTAATGTAAACCTCCGCTAACCTCTCCGACGAGTAGGAGACAGATACTGGAATAAAGTGTGCTGATTTGGTCATCCTATCAACAATGACCCAAATAGCATCAACTTTCCTCCGAGTCAAAGGAAGTCCAATAACGAAGTCCATAGTGATCCGCTCCCATTTCCACTCGGGAATTTCAATCCTATGGAATACACCACCGGGTCTCTGGTGCTCATATTTCACCTGTCGACAATTTAGACACCGAGCGACATACGCGACGATATCTTTCTTCAATACTGCGCCACCAATAGTGTTGCCGTAAGTCCTGGTACATCTTCGCGGCGCACGGGTGAATAGAATACCGTGAGCGTGGGCCTCTGCTAAGATCGACTCTCGAATCCGCTCGACATTGGGTACACAAACTCGACCACTGCAATTTCAATACCCCGTTATCATCTAGGTTTACTGTGTGGCACCTCCCATTGTCTTGTATCTCTCGACTCGCGCAAATGAGGATCATCAAGTTGCCTCTCACGGATACGCTCTAATAATGAAGAACAAGCGACCGTGCAGGCTAACACTCTGCTAGGCTCAGAAATGTCTAATCTCGCGAACCGGTTGGCTAAGGCCTGGACATCTAGAGCTAATGGTCTCTGATTGACCGGAATATATGCAAGACTACCCATGCGGCATACTTTCTACTCAATGCATCGGCCACCACATTGGCCTTACCTGGGTGATATAATATAGTAACATCATAGTCTTTTAGCAACTCTAACCATCTCCGCTGTCGTAGATTCAACTCCTTCTGTTTGAACAAGTACTGTAGGCTTTTGTGATCAGTGTACACCTCACATGTCACACCATATAGATAATGCCTCCAGATCTTTAAGGCATGAACCACTGCTGCTAATTCCAGATCATGAACTGGATAATTCTTTTCATGTATCTTTAACTGCCTCGAAGCATAAGCGATAACCTTACCATCCTGCATCAATACCACTCCAAGCCCTGTACGAGATGCGTCACAATAAACCGTTGATTGGAATAGAAAATTTCGGAAGAATTAGGTTCGAAAAAGTTGTCTTAAGCTTTTGAAATCTCGTCTCACACTCATCCAACAACCTGAACTGGACACCCTTCCGGGTCAACCTGGTCATCGGGGCTGCGATTGATGAAATCCCCTACATAAACCGACTATAGTAGCCTACTAATCTCAAGAAACTCCATATCTCTGTAGCTGATACTGGTCTAGGCCAGTTCTTGACTGCCTTTATCATATTCGGATCAACCTGAATACCCTCTACTAATATAACATGACCCAGGAATACAATTGAACTCAACTAGAACTCGCACTTTGAAAACTTGGCATATAATTGACTATCCCTTAAAGTCTAAAGAACCACTCTAAGATGATGCTCATGCTCCTCCCGGCTCGGGAATAGATCAAAAACTCATCAATGAACACTATTACAAACGAATCCATGTAAGGCCTTAACACTTTGTTCATCAAATCCATAAAAGCTACTAGGGCATTTGTCAACCTGTATGACATCACCAAGAACTTATAATGCCGGTAACCCATGCGAAAAACTGTGTTAGGGACATCAGATGCCTTAATCCTCAACTGATGGTAGCATGATCTCAGGTCGATCTTCGAAAATACCTTGGCACCCTGAAGCTGATAAAAAAAATCTTCAATCCTCGGCGGTGGATATTTATTTTTGATAGTCACGTTGTTTAATTGCAGGTAATCAATACACGTCCGCGTCGAGCCATCCCTGCTTTACAAATAATACGGGTGCTCCCGAGGAGAAACACTGGGCACGATAAAGCCCTACTCGAAGATCCTGCAGCCGATCTTTCAACTCTTTTAGTTCCGGCGGGGCCATACGATAGGGTGGAATAGAGATGGGCTGAGTGCCCGGTGCCAGATCAATACAGAAATCAATATCCCTGTCGGGTGGCATGCCCGGCAGGTCTGAAGGAAAAACCTCCGGAAACTCCCGTGCAATAGGGACTGAATCAATGGAAGGAACCTCTGCGCTGGAATCACGAACATAAGCCAGATAAGCTAGACACCCCTTCTCGACCATGCGTCGAGCCTTAACATAAGAAATAACAGTGCGAACGGAGTGGCTTGAGGTGCCTTTCCACTCTAGTCGGGGTGATTCTGGCAAGGCTAAGGTCACCATCTTAGCATGGCAATCAAGAATAGCATGGTATGGGGACAACCAGTCCATCCCCAATATGACATCAAAATCTACCATATCCAAAAGCAACAGATCAACACGGGTCTCAAGACCCCCAAATATAACTACGCACGAACGATGCACCCGATCGACTACGATGGAGTCACCCACTGGTGTAGCCACATAAACTGGAATATCCAGAGCATAGCTGGGCACGACCAAATACGGTGCGAAGTAGGAAGACACGTAGGAATAGGTAGATCCGGGGGTCGAATAATGCTGAAGCACCTGCGCCACGCACGAGAATAGTACTGTAATCACGGCGTACGATGCCTCTGCCTGCGGCACAGGCTGGTAAAGCATAGAATCGGGGATCTGCGCCTCCCTTCTGGAGCTGCGTCTCTGGGACGACCATCAACCGGCTGACCTCTGCCTCTCGCTGGACGGTCTCCGCCTCTACGGTCTCGACCTCCGCCTCTATAATCTCTACCCCCGCCTCTGGCTGGCTGGGTAGGCTGTGAGGGTCGGTGGGGCACGAATCATGGGACGAGGACCTCGCTGCTGGGAGTTGCCCGCTGCTAGAGGGCAATTCCGGATAAAATGACCTGGGTCGCCACAGCCGTAGCAACTCTTGGGCGATAGGGGCTGCTGGCCACGACGACACTGAATGGCCTCGCGAACAGCTCGAAGAGGCCGAGCATTAATAGGAGGCGGGTGCGAATGATGCCCGAGACACCACGATCACTGGTCCGCCGCTGCAGGCACGAAGGGCGGAATGAAAAGGCACGGAGGACTGGCCTCTGTCAAGGATTCTCTGCTGCACGGAGGAAGAACCACCAAACCTGCTGAATGACGAGGCCTCTTGTACGAAGAATAACCGCCTCCACTAGCGAGGAGCCGTCTCGACTACTGCGTCTTTGCGTTGGTCGCCTCACGAAATGATATGTCACTCCCCGCGCCGTAGCCGTACGGGTCTAATCGGCCGATTAAGCCCATCCATAAATCTGCGGACCCTCTCGCTCGGTGGGAAGTATGATAAGCTGCATGACGAGCCGAGTCGATAAGTCTCGTCTCGTCTTGTGTAGCTGTCATGGTGCCACGATGGAGGTGCTCAAGCGCCTCCGAGTACATCCTGCGAGTAGCGAGGAGAAACTTCTCCATAAATAGTTCCGCAAGCCGGTCCCGTGATAAAGGCGGGGACCCTGCTGGTCGAGTCGAGCAATAATCTCTCCGCCGAGTCTTGGCGGATCCTGCAAGTATGAAAGGTACAGAAGTCGACTCCGTTTGTCTCCGCGATCCCCGTAGTCTTGAGAATCTCATGGCAGGCTGAATAAAAAGTCACGAGGATACTCTGATGCGGCTCCACCGAATGTAGTGGTAAATAGCTTGGAGAACAGATCAAGCCTCCATAACGAATCGGAAGTCATGGCCGCTCCGTCGTGGCGTAGTGCTGTGGTACTGAGTCGAGTGGCCATGGTTGGTCTGGATGCCGGTGCTGAGGGTGAGGAGCTGCTGGCTCGGAGTATGAGCAATAGGGTACTGGGCCCCTCACTCGAGCTGAGAAGTGGGTGGGGCAAGCGATAATAAACCGGCTGCGGCAATGCTTGTCCGTAAATCCCGCTATTCTGACCAAAGCATCCGGGAGATCCGGGGTAAATAAAGCCTCTCCTGGGACCTGAGCTGGGCCCATTGGCTGGGACTGGAACCTCCTCGCCAGTCTCAATATGAGGCTCCACCTCTAGAGTAGCTGTCGGGGCTGAGCTCTGCCCCTACCACGGCCTACGATATGGCCTTAGCCCCTGCCCCTCACGGGAGCTGTCTGCGGCTCAGGCTGCTGATCAGCGGACGAAGAAGCGCGTGTCCTTACCATCTGCGAAAGGACAGAATAGAAATTCAATCAGTAATTGAGGAACAAGTCGCACGACAAGAAAGAACAAATGAGAGACTCTTTCCTAACTCGATAGACTCTGGAGGACAAGTACAGACGTCTCCGTACCTACCTCTCAAACCCTACTAAGCTTGTTCGTGAGTGGTGAGACCTATGTAACCTAGAGCTACGATACCAACTTGTCACGACCCGAATTTTTTCCCAACATCGGGATCGTGATGGCGCCTACTCGTGGTAGCTAGGCAAGCCAGTTTATTCACACTATCCTATTTTTAGCAATATTTCGTATTCAATTTAACAACCAAACCATAACCTTAATTAAACAAGTGCGGAAGACTTTATAAAAATAGTAAGAAGCAGTTTCAAGGTAAAAAAAAATACTGAAATCCTCTACCCAAGACGTGGAGTCACCAACTCATGAACTACTACATGACTACTACACATAAAGGTCTGAAAGAAATATAACATAATCTGTTTGTCTCGGAACAAGGAGACTAAAGCTAATGACATAAATTCGGGCATGCGGACGTCCTGCAAGCTACCTCGGTCTCAAATATGATCAGCTCCCACGCAATCTATTCTGCTGCTGCTGCTCTCCTGATCGTAACCTGGACTGTGCAAAAACGCACGAAGTGTAGCATCGGCACTGACCGAGCCCAGTGTCTTTGGTAAGTGCACGGCCTATCCGTCGAAGTAGTGACAAGCCTAGGACCGGACTCCCGCATAAACTTGTGCAATTCAATATATATGTGTGTACCACAAAATAACAAGAAATAATCAAGTAATAACATAATAAGGAATATCTTAAAGAATTCAACAATTAACCACAATTAATAATTTCACAAAGAAAACAAAGTATAATGTAAACACGAATAATATCACTTCAAGAAATAGCAAGCAATTGCACGGCATCACCCTTCGTGCTTTTACTCTCATCCTCGCCAAATAAACAAATAAAGTACACGGCATCACCCTTCGTGCTTTTACTCTCATCCTCGCATCCATAGTACGGCATGATCCGTCGTACGTGGTTCGATAACGAGGCACGGCATGATCGCTCGTGCATAATCAATAACGAGGCACGGCATGATCGCTTCGTGCATAATCGATAAATAAACATGGCACGGCATTAACCCCTCGTGCATAAATAAATAAACATGGCACGGCATCACCGTTCGTGCATTATCACTCTTCCTCGCCCAAATAACGATCACAGTTAAGGGCAAAGAAAGAAACAACAATTCATAATCGTCCCGTCAAGGGCAATCAATAATTATCTTCGCAACAAGTCCCGACAAGGGAGAACGATAACAATTCACCGTAATATATCTCGAAATATCATTTTCCGACGACTCGCGGTCATACTTAGACGCCGATGTATGGATGCTCGTCACCGCGGCCCCATACGCGCACTCGATCACATAACACGTAACACATAATCCTATTCCTCAAGCTAGGATAGAACAAACACTTACCTCGAATGCTTATGAACAATTCAATCCAGTGGAAATGTCTTTTCTTTCAATTTGGCTCCAATCCAACCGTATCTATACACAATTGATTTAGTATCATCAATTCTACTCAACAAACAAATTCTTAATACCAAATACAACTTTTACAACATTCTGCCATGAATAGTGAATTTCAACCCCGGGCCCACATGGTCGGAATTCGGGGTTAGAACTAAAATCCGGTTACCCATTCCCCCACGAGTTCATATATATAATTTGTTTCAAAATCGGACCTCAATTCGAGGTCCAATTCCCAATTTATGAAAAACCCTATTTTCTAACAAAAACAAGAATTTTACCATGAAAATCTTTGATTTCTTATGAAAAACATGTTTAATGATGTTAGGAATTGAAAGAATTAAGTAAAAAGTGACTTACAATCGTTTTGATGAAGAAGAAATCCTTGAAGAATCGCAAATGGGTGTTTTGGTTTTGTAAAATGTGAAGAAATAACTGAAATTCGTGTTTTTCAGGTCTCTGTGTTCGCATTTGCGAACATGGGTTCGCAATTGCGAACCCCGACCAATTTCTGGAGTTTGAAAATTAAGCTAAGGATGGGAAGTTCGCATTTGCGAACATTTATTCGCATTTGCGAACAGTTCGCATTTGCAAACTAATGTTCGCATTTGCGAACACATGTTGTATAAGGCAGTGTTCGCATTTGCGAACCAAGGCATAATGGGGAATGTTCGCATTTGCGAACTTTTGTTCGCATTTGCGAACATAGGCAGGCACTGGGGACCTTCGCAAATGCGAACAATTGTTCGCATTTGCGAACAAGGCTGGGCCAAAGGGGCTTCGCATTTGCGATGTATGTTCGCATTTGCGAGCCTATCCCCCTTCGCAATTGCGAGAAAACTTCGCAATTGCGAAGCCAACAGCTGGGTGAAAAACCAGCAGTTAAAAATTCAGATTTTCATCCAACGGCCTATCAAATCTTTACCCGAGCCCCCCGGGCTCCAAACCAAACATGTACACAACCTCGAAAACACATTATGGACTTGTTCGTGCGATCATATCGCCAATATCACTTCGTTTTAATCAAATCGAGCCTCAAACTCATGATTTTCATACTTTTGATTTTCAAAACTTCTTAACATTGGAACTCAAGGTCCAAAACATCTCAAACGACATCCAAATGTCACCAAAATTTACAGAAATCACATATATAATATTTAAGACTTGTACCGGGCGTCGGAACCAAAATACGAGCCCGATACCAAGGTCAATTAATTTATTTCCTTTAATAATTGCATTAAAAACAATTTCACATAAAAATTCATAACTTGGGCTCTAGGCCTCAGAATTCGACTCCGGACGCATGTCCAAGTCCCATATTTTTCTACGGATCTCTCGGGACCATCCAATCTCGGGTCCGGATCCGTTTACCAAAAATGTTGACCGAAGTCAACCATATCAATATTAATATCATTTTTATCCAAGTTTCTCATAGAATTCATATTTTCTATCACAAAATCTTTCCGGTTACAAGCTCGGATCGTGCACGTAAATCGAGGCAACATGGAATGAGGTTTTCAAGGCCTCAGAAGCTCGAAATGATTAATTAAATAAGTGATGACCCTTTGGGTCGTCACAGAAGGCGACCTGACCCTCCAAGGCAGCCAACTTCGCTCCACACTCGACCTCAATTTCCACAATTCTGGCCCGGCTTTGCTCCATCTCCAGCTTTAGTTCCCGCACCTTGCATTCCAGATACTCGCACTCGACAGCGACAACCCTCCCCACTTTGAGCTCCTCATCCTTGAGACGAATTCGCTCCTCGAGCTCACTCTTGTTGTGCAGCACTTGCAATAGCTCGCGGTCCTTCCGCTCCAACTCCTCGCCCAACGCCTGGGTGCGAGGATCATTTCTCAACCGCTCATATAGCTCGCGGCACCTATCGCGGTAATGTCGATACTTCCCCAACATCTACAAGAAGATCCTTGACCGAACGTTGGCCTTGTGGATATTCTCCACTTTTCTATTATATAGAAAAGAAACGAGGATGTTGACCAAGGGCATAATGATCATTTTAAATATATTAGTGTATTGTTTATTTTTGTATACTAGGCTCAAAAGTTTTGTTGTGAGTTCTTAATAACCGAAAAAACCAAAACTAACGTGCCCATAAGGTATTAATTCTTTAGGTGGACCCCACTTTCCATTCAACCTTTACTATCTTTATTAAATTCATTACTTGATTGTTATTATTATTTTTTTCAACAGTACTTTTAACTAGAATAATTATTTTTTTGATAATTTATAATTCAAATGTTCGCCCGATTAAAAATACTAAGGTCACATACATTTATATATGACAATTTTATTATTTTCTTAAGAAATAGTATCATTTTATTTAGGCATAATAACCTAAATGACACTCGTACTTGTGCCACTTTATCATCCCGGTCCCCAAACTTAGCATTTTGCCAATTGAACACTTATACTCGCCCAAAACCTATATTTTAAACCCCTCTGACCGTTGACCGATCGGATGTGGCAACATCATTGTTGAGTTGGACAAAGTGAGTGTAATTCACGCGGATAATGAGCGTGAATATGGATATTTTGAACCAGAAATAATTAAAAAAAACAAAAAATCATTAACATAAGAATAAAAATAAATAAGTAAAAAAAATAAAATAAAAAAGTAAGTATAATGTATGTCTCTTCTTCTTCCCCACTCCTACCCCTCCCCTCCCCCCAAAACAACACCACCTTCCCTTTTTAAGCCCAAGTTTCCCTTATTCGTTAACCCCCCTTCCTTTTTCATAAATCATCAGTAAACAACACCCCCTTCCCTTTTTGGGTGCTAATGCATCTTTGTCAGTCCAAGCTTCTCAACTTGGAGTTAAGCCCAATTGTATTTATTTTACTGATGATTTTTATGAACAATACAGTAATTATGAAGAAGTGATGGCTTGGATATGGAAAAGAGGGATAAACAGTTGGTAAAAGAGCAAAGAATTGACTTTGATTCTCAACTTTTTTCTTCAATCTCCTTCACGAAAGATGAGAGGAAAAATTGCAAACAGTCAGTTACAAACAATCGGTTTCTTCAATCTTCTTCAATCTCCTTCATGAAAAGAGCAAACAGTCGGTGCCTCCATTTTCATTTTCTATTCGCCATCGATTTTCCTCCATTAAAGTGAGAGGAAAAATTGGGTTTGGGAGATAATAATCATCTTCTTTTTTATTTGGCTATGTGGCCATAACAAATGACCTTGAGCCAACGTCGTTTAATTTTCTTGACGTGGCAGCTGATGTGGGGGAGATTGAATTACACGCACTGCATCCTCCTGTCATAAGTGTTTATTATACACGTTTTGAAAGAGTATAAGTGTCCAATTGGCAAAATGCTAAGTTTGGGGACCGGGATGACAAAATGACACAAGTATAAGTGTCATTTAGGCTATTCTGCCTTTTATTTATTAACTATTTCAGTAAAGAAGATTTCATTAAAAAAATTAATGATACTATATGTAGATTTACATTCAAATGTTATTATATCATTATCAATTGATATCATTTTATACAAATTTCAATTGGAATACTTCATAAAATTCGGAAATTTTTTTCTTTAAGAATAAAATATAGTTTCAAGTTCCCTTTTTGATTATAGAATATAAAAAATTATAATAATTATCTCCTATCTAAAAATATGAGTTGAGAATATCTGAAGTAAAAATGAAGACAACTAATTTGTAAAATTATTATCTTTTAAAAATCGTTATATATTAAGAAGTATGAGAAGTATCGTCATACAATATTATACTTCTCCTTGTATGATCGAAGTTAGTTGAATGCATACTTTATTCAATTAGAATTCAATATTATAAAAATTTTAAAATAGATAAATATACAATTAATATTTTTAAAATAGTCTCAACAAATACTACTATTGTGATGATGATTGCATTAATACCCTAAATAGTATCTCAATCATATCGAATGAAACTAGAAAAAAATATTATGTCATTCCAATAGAACAAATCACAAAGTTTCTTGTTAAAATTCTTAATAATTAAAATCACGATTATTATTTAAAAGAACCAAAAAATACCTTTTCATCAACTATTTGGGAATAATATTAATATTTAACTTATGATTAGTAAAAAAGAAAAAGATAATGCATTAACACACTGAAAATACTAAAAGAATAAAATTACACATCATTCAATTTAAAAAATGAGAAAAATATATGATGAATTATTTCTCAACTGACTTTTTAATTACTATTTAATAATAATTAACTTAAGTCTTAGTGATGTAAAAAAATATATTAAAATAAAAGAGGCCCTATGTAGAAATAATCTAAATTCTACTTGAATTATTATCTAATCACTGTATAATAAAGCATTAAACTCGACAAGTGTTTCAAAGTAATTGGTATAGTAATACGATTTCAGAAAAATTAAAATGCACATAATGCAAAAGATAAATAACAATACATGTAATCGTGGTTCTATACGTTATTATAGAAAAGCCTATTCTATTTCTTCTTTCCCTAAAGGTGTATAAAGTGTGTAATTAACAACAACGACAATAACAACGGCCCAGTGTGATCCCACAAATGGGGTTTGGGAAGGGTAATATATACGCATGCCTTACCCCTACCCCGAAGGATAGAAAGGCTGTTTCCAGGAGAAAAGTGTGTAATTAACAATAGACCAAGAAATATTAAAAAGATAAACAAAAATAAAAAGAAACAATAATTGGGCCCGTGCATCACACGGGTACATCATCTAGTCTATTATATACAACTGTAAAACAAAGAATAGTTAGAAAAATGTCCGCTCCACACTAAAGGGCTGACGTATTAAAAGTCTAAGTATAGCATACCCGCAAGCCCATTACGGCTACCTCCTCCATCACAGCGACATCCAGAACCTCCCTCAAGGACTCATTCTCAGTCCCGGAACACAGCGGGCTGAACTGCTCCACCAACTCACCCCCCTGGGCCTACAGGTTCATATATGCGGGAACATCAATGAGGCGGGCCAGCCCCTCCACGTTGACCACCAAATGGGTGATGCCCTCTTCAAACATTCAAACGTCATCAGGGTCCATGCCAGACTCAGATTCATACTCATCCACCAATACGCCCTTCCCCTTCTCCACTACCAACTGTGTGGCATGACCTACCAATGATGATGGCGGCTCGACCGAGGCCACGACAGCAGTCCCCAAGGATTGAACATTATCCACATCCGCAGTAGGAAATTTCATTTG